>OZ024906.1:27240110-27706547 GCA_964017125.1 Flabesymbios commensalis | reverse complement strand
AATACGACTGTCTCTGCGTTATGCAACAGTTGGTACGCTGGTCAAACATATTATTGTATAATCATGTTTAATAAACAATTGAAACAAATTCAAAATAGTAATCTGAAGTTTCGTTTGCTAAACATTTGGCATTTTTTCATTTCTCACTTTGGACAACAATAATGGCAAAAAAAATGCTATAAATATCTATTGAAATACATATTTCGAAACATAATAGAAGAAATATGGATAATAAAAATAAATAAATAATCATGCAGTTTCATTACCTGGGAGTTTTATGGGTAATAGTATACGGAAATGTTATCATATAATATAGCAGTTACATTTGCACAACTTATATGTGATTTTCATGTTGCGGATAACCGTAAAAATCAGTTAAAAAATCAGTTAACCCTTTAAGCCCTCACAATGCATTAATGCATCATTTCACATCCCTGAAAACAGACTTAATTTTCCTACAACTAGGGGTTTTAGAACGAAAATTTCCATGAAACTGGTTTACCAACACATGGCAATTTTCTTAAATTTTTAAAACACATCAAATCATCTTTATCCACTACAAGTCGAGAATTACGGCAGCAATTCGCGGCTTGTAGTGAATGAAGATGACAATGGTAAAGTCAGGCCTGAAAGGGTTAAAGCTAAAGCATTTAGTCACATTTCTGGACGCATTGATTCCCGTTCCATATTGGTGTTTTGTCAGGACATTCACAGACCACTGAACAATCATCACACGGAGGTGGGTTCGGCTCTTCACAAGTTGCTTGACACACTGTTCCACAGCGATTACAAGTACGACCACCAGTACATCTCTCTTCTGGGCAATTACCTAGACGAGTAAAAAATATATTAGAAAGAAATTCGACAGCATACTATGCTTTGTTTATGCTTTGTCGTAGGCCTATAATTACATTAATGTTTCTGTGTATGATGAAAGTGATTTTTCTTCTAAAAACTCTGTTCAATTTGTTTTATTTAGTAATGATGTATATTTTAAAAACCCTGTGCTTGTTTAAGTATGTAATCATGATAATGGCAAGTTTGATTTTAAGTTTACACATCATGTCGATTTTCATGTGATTTTACAGAACTAACCCTGTTGTATATGTACATAAATATTTTATACTGTTCATTTTAATGACGCACTTGCTACGCACGAGTAAACGCTTTAGTTTGGATGGAGGCGTATGCTAATGTTACTGGTCAAAGCTAGGGCGGATCTAGGATTTGAAAAAGGAGGGGGCGTGGGGTGTTTGGGGGACTCGCCGCAATATTTTTTTGCCATATTTAGGCCAATTATTTAGGGGGATTTTAAAATAATCTGGGACAAAAAAGGGTGGGTGCGCCAACTGTGCCCCAGCATATAGGCCTATCTTCAAATGAACAGGATCTTGAAAACAGAACATATAAATCGCACCCCCCTTTTCAAATGTCTGGTGACGGGTCTGAATAGGGGCCTACAACATTCAGTGTAATGTGTTCACCATTGAACACTCCCCGTGATGTGAATTGGACAACTTGACATGTAAGTTAGGCCTATGACTTTAAATAAACGGGCTCTTGAAAACGCAACATTAATTATTTTCACTCATATTCAGCTGCCCCTATGCACCCCCCTGGATAAATATCGACCAAACGGTTGACAATTCTTTACTCTGAGAATCTAGCATGTACTCAATATGCACATATTATTACTAGCCTGATATTTACAGTTTCATTGACCAAAAAAACAGAATGTCATATCTATAGACATATTGGTCTGTAGGCCTATATTTTAGCCTACTGTAACAAACTATATAAATTCTCACGTCAAATCAACCAACACACTGGTGCTGCAACATTGCAACAGACATACTGACTGTTGGCCTACTACAACAAGTAACAAGTGACAAGTATTTATTGCTGATGGTTCCTGTGTGCGGAACATGACAGAAGAGCCAGTAAAGCGCTGGCGCCATATAATACAATACAGTGCATATTATAATTCTATTTACAGCTGTAATGATTTATACAAGAATCAGTGGATTAGATGTTATTATTCATTGTTAAGAACACTTTAAAACTTTGCGATAATCACTTTCACGAATAAACTTAACCGCAGTACATTATTATAATCGTTTTGTTTGAATAATTGTTCCAGTTGAATAGTGGAAGGTCTTTTCCAGAATTTGACATTTATATATTTTTTCGCTCTTCTTCGAATAACGGACAGCATAACAGATAGTGGTACTCATCGCCGATGTCATTGCAATGGAGGCATAACCGTAGGTCGCGCTGAATTTGAGCCCGACAACCAGCTTCGATTGGTAGACGGTGATTGCGGCACCGAAATTTTGTCATAAGAATTATATTATTTACAGGTAGTTCAGTCAGATATTTCTCGAAACCAAAAGTATTTTTAATTATACGGTATACAGTACATTAACCACCTTTTGTTATGCCTTCATTCCAATTTTGTATGAATTGGTCGTGCAACCTTAACTTGAGAATTGTATTAAAATGATCCGGTGATTTAGGTAAAGATTGATTCGTCCAAATCCCAGAGAATCCAGCACTATTTAGTATGTTTTTCACCGAGCTAATCCAATTAGAATGAAACAAATCCTTCTCATAAAGTTTATATATTAAAGAGTAAATCATTTTCGACAGTTTATTTTCTTTACTGTTAATCAGTCTCGCCCAGTAGAGGATCATTTTACATTTAATATCTATATGATGCGGCGTTTCACCCAACTCTCCATAAACCATATTAGAGCAAGTAGATTTATGAGCATGTAAAATATATTTACAGAACTTTAATTTCACTTTATTTACAATGTCGCAATTTTCACACCCCCACACTTCAGCTCCATATAATACAACAGGTTTTACCAGAGTGTCAAATAACTTTAATGCAATATCTGGAGGAAGAGATAGAGATTTAATCCGTTTCAGTAGAGCGAACATTGCCCTATATCCCTTTTGATAAAGACTTTGTTTTGCAACATTAAATTTTGCATTAAAATTAAACGTGACACCCAGGTAATTGTAATCATTCACTACATCAAGTTTCATGTCCGCAAATTTAAACAAAGGTATATTTTTTAATTTGCCTCGCAATCAGAAGCCGCTGCTCAGTGGCGTTGTAATGTGCGGCGCACCTGACGTTGCTTGCTTTCAAATTAAGGGCCTAGATGAAGAAGTCAAAATGTAGAATTGTTGAAAAATAGACTTGTCACCACGTTATACCATCTGCCCAAATGTAAAAGAGATGATAGCCATAGAAGGTCAGATCTTGCGCTACGAAAATTCCGGCCTCTCGCTGTTAATATATAGATAGGTCTACATAGACAAGAAATCGTCAGGAAATATATATCTATCTATCTAGATAAAAATCACTCTGAGATGTGAATGGCTGCCACAATTCCCACCTTAAGGTGAAAATATGCTTGATGCTCTCAAATACACGAGTATAATAATTTGTAACTGAAATGAAGGTTGAGAATGAATTATTTATCATATCATTTTATGTCCCATGAATTATATTCAAAATATGCCATAACTGGTGTCTAACTGCAACAAGAGAGCTTAAAGGGTTGAATATAAAATCAGATTTTGAGTGGTATATTCTGAGAGTAAAGGGTTCATGTCGTTCATGTATGGCCACTGTAGGCCTACAGTGGCACACGAATCCCTAATAATCTCTATGTTCACTTACAATGTGTGACACATTTGTGGCCGTTCCAGATTGGTGTTTTGTCGGGACATTCACAGACCACTGAACAATCCTCACACAGAGGTGGGTTCGGCTCTTCACAAGTTGCTTGACACACTGTTCCACAGTAATTACAAGTACGACCACCAGTACATCTCTCTTCTGGGCAATTACCTGGACGATATATATATAAGAAATAAATTGGACAGCATACTATGCTTCGTTTATGCTTTGTCGTCGGTCTAAATTAATGTTTCTGTGAAAGTGATTTTCTGTAAATAAATGGAATATATTCTGGAAATTTAGTGTATTTTTAGGGTGTGGCATCAACACTTTTGGATTATAAAAAGCGTATTTTTTGTAGACAGGGCAAGCACCCACCCATTTACTACAGAAATTGGTGCGGGGAACATATACTTATCACGACAACGCTGTTTACCTTTAGCCTAATTGATTACGATGCATATAAAAACTGTTCTTGTTTAGGTATATATAATCATGAAAATGGCAAGTTGATATTAAGTTTACATATCCATGTGATTTTACAGAACTAAACCACTATATATGTACATGTATTTTTATACTGTTAATTTTTAAAGAATAGGACGAATAGGTCCATCTTGACTTCCCGTCATCAAAAAATATATATATATTTATCTAGAAAAAAACACCTCGATATATAAATGGCTGTCGAAATTCCCACCTCAAGGTGAAAATAAATGAGATTTCATCAAAGACACAAGTATAATATCTCAAAGGAAGGCTGAGAATGACTTTACTCTGATAGATTGCATTATTTTATGTTCAATGAATTATATTCAAAATATGCCATAACTTGTGTATAACTGCAACGAGAGAACTTAAAGGGTTAAATATAAAATTTGATATACGGGTATATTTATAGCTTCTGAGAGGCTTCATGTATGGCCACTGTACAGTGGCATATTAATGTGTGACACATTTATGGCCGTTTCACATTGGTGTTTCATCAGGACACTGGCATGTCACTAACCTACATTGTCGTCACATGGAGAAGTCATCAATAATTAAAAATCCATTTATAAAATGTACATGTGATATTTTATGTATTGTTTATATTTTATCGTATACTAAAGCGACATAATCAAGCTAAGCTCATCAAAAAATCTGTATTTGTATCTTGGTTTCTTAATATGGCTATAAGATGTCAACTTGTCCATACACTAGAATTACAGAAATCATTTAACTTTACGGCGGCTGTGGCAACGTGGCAATTAAGTGTGCCGAAAGCCCTATTTATCAGTTATTCCCGTATTCCCATTTTGAACATGCATGCATGTCCGAAATTAAATTTCGTTCTTATTTCTCGCTTAGCTCCATATGCGCAACATATTTTTTTTTAATTACGCAATTCTGGTCTATGGACGTGTTGACATATTATAGACATATCAAGGAGCCAAAATAAAAATACTGATTTTTAAAATATTTTAGCCTGATTGTGTCGCTTTAAATATAAAGATAGGTGACTGTTCTATATTCAGACACAGGAGAACGTCGAAAATGGACAGTTGCACATGTACCATTGACACTGTATTATTTTCACTTACAATGGGTGACACATTTATGGCCGTTCCAGATTGGTTTTTCATCAGGACATTGGCAGGTCACTACACAGTCATCACACGGAGAAGGCCTCGGGTCCCTGCACGTGGGGAAACACAGGATACCACACCTGACGCATTGACGTCCACCTGTACACTTCTCTATACAACCATCTGAATGATCTGTAAGAAACGAAGAAAAGTGTTGAAATACAGGGTACCATACCTGACGCACTGACGGCCACCTGTACATCTCTCTACAACCATCTGAAAAATCCAAAAGAAGCAAAAGAAAGTGGTGAAATACGGGATACCTTAAGGACCGCATTGACGTCCACCTGTAGACCTCTCTCTACAGCCATCTGAAAGAAACAAATGGAAGTGGTGAAACACAGAGTAGCACACCTGACACACTGATGGCTACCCGTACCCCTCTCTCTACAGCCATCTGAAAGATATGAAAGAAGCGAAGAGAAGTGGTGAAACACAGGGTACCGCACCTGACGCATTGACATCAACCTGTACACCTTTCTCTACAACCATCTGGAAGAAACAAAGGGAAGTGGTGAAATACGGGGTACCACACCTGGCGCACTGACGTCCACCTGTACACTTCTCTCTCCACAGCCATCTAAAAGATCTGAGGGAAACAAAGGGAAGTGGTGAAACACAGGGTGCCACACCTGACGCACTGACGTCCACCTGTACACTTCTCTCTCCACAGCCATCTGAAAGATCTGTAAGAAACACAGGGAAGTGGTGAAACACGGGGTACCACACCTGACGCACTGACGTCCACCTGTACACTTCTCTCTCCACAGCCATTTGAAAGATCAGTAAGAAACACAGGGAAGTGGTGAAGCACGGGGTACCACACCTGACGCACTGACGTCCACCTGTACACTCCTCTCTCCACAGCCATTTGAAAGATCTGTAAGAAACGAAGAAAAGTGGTGAAACACGGGGTACCATACGTGACAACTTACAGATCTGAATGAAAAAAAATTGAAGTGGTGAAATATAGGATACCACACCGACGATCATCTCTACAACTCTCTTTGCAGCCATCTGAAAAATCTGAAAGAAACAAGTGAAATGGTGAAACAAACGATACCACATGTGACACATTTAAGTTCTCATGTACATCTTGTGCATCTCTCTCCACTGCCATCTAAGCCTAATTGAAATATCTGAATGAAAAAAAGAGAATTGGTGAAACACCTGGTACCACATCCGACACATTTGAATTAACATGTGCATAATTATCCGACACCGTTATCCGAACGAAACAAAGGAAATTGATGAAGCATGGCACCGCACCAGATGTACTGGCGCTCACCTGTAGGCCCTACACCTGTCATCACAGCCTTTTGAAATATCTGTCGAAACGTGGAGTAAACAAGTTACATCACCTGATTTCATGTAGGCCTACATCTTTTATTAGCAATCGCATGGAAATGTTCAAGGAACAAACATACAATGGGGAACGAAATGTGCTGCACTGAAATCCACTTTTATGCTATCGATCTTTATTTAAAGGGACTGGCCCAGGCTAAAATCATAAAAAAATCGGTGATTTTATTTTGGCTTCTTAATATGACCATATGATGTAAACATGTCCATTAACTAGAACTGCAAAAGTTTTTTTTTAATTTTTCTGCTGCGCATTCACCAGTTAGACTAGATATAGAGACGACATCCCCGTATTTCTAATTTTTGCCATGTTTGTCATTAAAGGGACTGGCCCAGGCTAAAATCATCAAAAAATCGGTGATTTTATTTTGGCTTCTTAATATGACCATATGATGTAAACATGTCCATAGACTAGAACTGCAAAAGTTTTTAATTTTTTCTGCTGCGCATTCATCAGTTAGACTAGATATAGAGACGAAATTCCCGTATTTCTAATTTTTGACATGGTTGTCAATAATTACAAATCAGGAATTTCGTCTCTATATCTAGCCTAACTGGTGAATGCGCAGCACAAAAATTAAAAACTTTTGCAGTTCTAGTCTATGGACATGTTTACATCATATGGTCATATTAAGAAGCCAAAATAAAATCACCGATTTTTTGATGATTTTAGCTTGGGCCAGTCCCTTTAACAGTTATTTATATGTTTTCGTTAAATAAAAAAAAGTACACCTACCGTTTGCTTTTATGACCACCGAAATCAGTAGTAGACATATACAGATCAGTGCTGGAGTACTCATGTTTTACAGTGATGCCAGGTAACACAGACCCACTATCAGGATGATGTGTCTGTAGCCAACTGATAATTATGATATTACCAAAGGCATATATTGATAAACGTGGCAGAACAAGACGAATGTGGGGTGAACCTCATTACAATCCAATTTGGATAGACGTCACGGTCAATGATTAACCCTTATCCTGCTGAGTTAATTTATTTAAATTTTCACCCACTTGAAGTTGTGTCTGGCTACCGCGACCCACAGCTTCAAGTGGCTGAAAATTACTCACATTTGTTTAATTTGAGCACAATATTTGCAAATTTTGATGTTTAGACACACATTTAATTTCCAATAACAGTGATTTGGTCGACTAATAGAACATATTAAAAACGACAATAGTCGTGATCAACGGGAGAGGGGTTAAGCACGAAACCAGGTTATGGGCCCATTTTTACGCCAATTAGTCATGCCCATGATTTAACTTCAACATTCACCATACAGTAAGCAACAACATTGTCAGAGCTGGAGCACCCATTTTTTCCTGTGCTGTAGGCCTATGTTTTTCTCCGTCAGTTGAGCCTTGTCCTGCTGAATTCAAACCCAATAAAATATCACTGAAATGAACCCTTTGCCTGCTGATCACGAGTATTGTCGTTTTTAATATGTTTTATTAGCCGATTAATGGGCCGATGTTAATGGGAATAAAATGACTGTTCAAATAGCAAGATTTGCAAATATTTGGTCCCAAATTAAACAAATACAGAGTTTTCGTAAAATGAAAGCTCTTTTTATCGGACACAAAATAGATTATTAATCTTAGGCGAATCCCAAGCTATGTAATTCGTGGTTTGTTCGGATCTCGATTTGTTTGTAACAGTCTCTTTTAGCAATGAAATCTTGAGGGTAGTTCAAACCAAAAATTAATCCGAAAGAAATATAAATTTATATAGCAGATTCTATGTCTATCAAGAAAATCTTGTATTTTAAATACGTTTCAATAGTTCTTTTATATGATAGATATAGTTTTGCATTGTTTTTGAATATATTCAACCATGTGTCAGTGGTTTTTTAGATTATGACTTCGATTGACATCGCCGACATCGATCCGGTCGCAGTCACGTGGCTAAGTCCACTTCAAATTCTTATATTATCGCTCACGCTGAATTCGTGTTTTTATTAACTATTATTAATAGTATTATCCGTACGCGCTGTTAATCAAATGTCAAAGTTACTTGAGTCTAGATTGTGTCTAGACTCGGCTCTAATTGTTACTCTAACTGTTAGTAGACTCAGACTATACTATAGACTAGTATAGACTATGGCCATAGGCTCCTGGCCTAGCCGCCCTAGGCCAGGGCTAGGACTAGACTTTGGTCTAATTCATTTTAAATCTAATAGTCTAATTCTAGACATTGCACATTACAAAATTGTGGCTGTCTACAAAAACGTATATAGGCCTAGTCTAATCGCTTTTCGTTTCGTTTCATGAAATCAAAAAATTTGCGCTGCTTAACCTCATTTTCATGGAATTAAAATTAAAATATATGATGTAGACTAGTCTACCATAAGACTGGTTGAATCGTCATTATTAGTGTAATAGTCGGCAGCACTTCCAGTCACTAGTGACATATTTTTGGAGTGACAAATTCATAATACAAAATTCATCTGGATTAAATTTGGTTTGGACTGTTCTTTCATGATTTTAATAAAGTGTAGTCTAAAAAATATACAATCTTAGAAATTTAAGCGCTAGTGTTAACTTTAAATTAAGTTAAAAGCACAATGACCATATAATTTTGATTTAATTTAAATCAATGAGAGTGGTGATAGTTCACCAGTTTTAAATTTGATTTAAAATAGCAAGATTTGATGAACTTTTTGAGGAGATAACCAATTGCACATAAAAAATTTGTAGCTGTCTATACTTTATTTTTATATGACTATAAAGATCTAAAAATAAAATTTATGTTACAAATATTTTTAATAGTTTGTGTATATATTTGATAACAGCTTTGCGTGGTTGTTATTGAATCTGTCTGACCAATTATTTGGATTATGACCCTTATCTTTGTCTCATTGACATTGTTGGCTTTCCATGTGGTCTAGTCAGTCTCTAAACCTTACATTATCGTTCACTCATTCTTTGTTTCAATCGTGAATTTCCGTTGTTATTTAATTATCAAATTTAACAAATTGAGCATAAAACAAGAATTCTCATAATGCAGAGTAACACTGATCGGTTTCTCATTTATTAAACATTTGCGGAATAACATAATGAAAAAATCATTTGCATTTTTGCATCCAAATTTGGGTTTGGATGATGCTTCCATAACTTTTAATATGTCAAGGGGGATGGAAAATAGTTTCATCTTTGTTATATAAAAATTTTGGTTTCATTCAGGTGAAAAAGTACTATGTTAACTTGTTGTGATTCGCTGAGTAAAAAGTTGAGATGGCGTTCACTTTAGACAATATTAATTTTATAAATCGACGATAATTGTGTCAGAGAATTTGTTTAACAAGGATTGATTAACTCTTGAGGCGATAACCACTTGAGCTGCTTTTATGCTAGTTAGTGGTTGACTCACTGATTCCTTTCAGGAACTGTTTTTCCTGTGGGCCATTCTTTGGCATTGCCACTGCGGCCTTATGGGGTTTCAGATAGGTCTTGTTGTCAGGAACATATGTTTTTGGCCTTTTTCCTCGTTGGGAGTTTCATCTTTGTTACTTAAATTTTTTGGGTACATTTTATTGTGTGATTTGCAGGGTCAACTTTATAAATTATCTTGATAAGAAGATTGATTCTTGTTGTGATTCGCTGAGTAAACATTTGAGATGGTGCTCACTTTAATGCAATAGACAATATTAATTTTATAAATCAATGATAATTGTCTCAGAGAATTTGTTTAACAAAGATTGATTAACTCTGGAGGCGATAACCACTTTGGCTGCTTTTATGCATTTATGCCAATTTGTGGTTGACTCACTGATTCCTTTCAGGAACTGTTTTTCCTGTGGGTTATTCTTTGGCATTGCCACTGCGGCCTTATGGGGTTTCAGATAGGTCTCGTTGTCAGGAACATATGTTTTTGGCCTTTTTCCTCATTTTTTGGAGTTTCATCTTTGTTACTTAAATTTTTTGGGTACATTTTATCGTGTGATTTGTAGGGCAAAAATTTCCAAATAATATAAATAAATAAGAGGAGCAATTGTTGTTTCTAGGATTTGATTTAGCAAGAATTGATAAACTCTGGAGGCGATAATCACATTGGCTGATGCCAATTTGTGGTGGACCCACTGATTCCTCTTTGATTGGAGTTTTCTTTTTTTTGTTACTTTTGGTCAATGAAGCATACATACCAGCCACTCTTAATCTCAAATTAAAATATACAATATTAGTGCTCATAAGGATATTTAAAAATAATTCATGTTAGGAAGTTAAGATTTAACGTTCTCATTAGTAATAATTTAAATTAATGATAAGAGATATAGTTGATAATTTCTTGATTTCATTTTATATAATTAATGCAATTATGCCAATTTGTGATGACTCTGGAATAATCCCAGGGGCTGGTTTTCCTGTAGGCCATTCTCTGGCTTTGCCAAAGTGACCTTAGGTTTCAAGTGGATCCTACGAAATTATGTTTTGGGTCACCTTTAATTTCCAAATAATATAAATAAATAAGAGGAGCAATTGTTGTTTCTAGGATTTGATTTAGCAAGAATTGATAAACTCTGGAGGCGATAATCACATTGGCTGATGCCAATTTGTGGTGGACCCACTGATTCCTCTTTGATTGGAGTTTTCTTTTTTTTGTTACTTTTGGTCAATGAAGCATACATACCAGCCACTCTTAATCTCAAATTAAAATATACAATATTAGTGCTCATAAGGATATTTAAAAATAATTCATGTTAGGAAGTTAAGATTTAACGTTCTCATTAGTAATAATTTAAATTAATGAGAAGAGATATAGTTGATAATTTCTTGATTTCATTTTATATAATTAATGCAATTATGCCAATTTGTGATGACTCTGGAATAATCCCAGGGGCTGGTTTTCCTGTAGGCCATTCTCTGGCTTTGCCAAAGTGACCTTAGGTTTCAAGTGGATCCTACGAAATTATGTTTTGGGTCACCTTTTTCTTTCTAAGTTTTCTTCTTTGTTGTTTGTTTTGTAAAGCTTAGTGATCCAGCTGCTTTGAAATTAAATAATAATAACAAAAAAAACAACCAAAAAAAAAAAAATGGCCACAAGAATTAAATCTTTCATCATTCTTACTTAGATATATATATATATAATAAATAATTTGTAAATTAAAATAATTCGGAAGAGTATCCAAGTGTAGGAGTGTAAGGTAAAAGCAATATAATTATTCAATTAAACTACTGCAAGAACATATTATTAGTCAATAAATACAAGGTCAGTTACAACAAGACTTGGCCAGTTGTTACAGGCCGCAGTAATTATTGCATGCCTTATACGCCAACTACATGATGCTCTCTGTCTAGCTTGATTAATCTAGCATCAGGACTTGCGCCAGCTGCTGAAATCAGTGCTAGTAATGATAGACAGGATGCATCCGGACTTGCGCCAGATGCAATGAACTTCATGAAGAACCAAACATATGATTATTCATTTGTTAGTTCGGCAGGACTTGCGCCAGCTGTTCTAACTATAGCAAACATGATGGGGAGTGATTTGCCAACTGGATTTGCGCCAGCTGCTGAAATCAGTGCTAGCAAGGATGGGCAGGATGCAATAAACTTTGTGAAGAACCAAACATATGATTTTTCATTGGTTAGTTCGGCAGGACTTGCGCCAGCTGTTCTAGCAATGGAAAACAGGATGGGGAGTGATTTGCCAACCCGATTTCGGCCAGCCGGTTTTTTGATACAATATCCACAAGCTCATTCTTACAGGTGGAATTAGTTTATTCTAGCATCAGGATTTGCACCAGCTGCTGAAATCAGTGCTAGCAAGTATGGGCAGGATGCATCCGGACTTGCGCCAGATGCAATAAACTTTGTGAAGAACCAAACATATGATTTTCCATTTGTTTGTTCGGCAGGACTTGCGCCAGCTGTTCTAACAATGGAAAACATGATGGGGAGTGATTTGCCAACCCGATTTCGGCCAGTCGGTTTTTGATACAATATTCACAAGCTCATTCTTACAGGTGGAATTACTTTAAATGTGAATGATTTATGTCCTTTTTCTTCTCCCGTAGAAGAGAAGAAAAAGCTAAAATTTTACTTTTTCGTCAATAACTGCGTGAGTAAGAAATTATAATTATTATTATTTTTTTATTATTTTTTTTTAGAATTCTTTAGATCTTGCTTTTGAATGTATATGTAAACACCATTTTTAGTGAATACAGCAATACTCAAGATGTGGACCATTTCCTCATGTTCCTAATTTGCTTCAAATCCTTCTAAATCTATGTTTTGTGGTCTTCTTATGTTTTCAAAGTGTGTCTGCAATACCTAGGTCAGCTCAAAATGAGGTCTGTATACTTCTGTTGTCAGATTTTACACTTACAGAAAATAAAATTCCACTGACATATAAATCCAGCCAGTCAAAACACTACTCAGACTTGCTTCAGGAATTATAAATACAATAGATGTTATGATAATGTGTCCCTTATTATCTACATTTGGAAATTTTAATTATTCGGTTATCTATTCATTACATGTAAATTTCAAGTTTCACTTCTGTAGACATCCTAATTTCAATTTAAAAACTAAATTTCAGACTATATAGCACTTCACTATTTAGAATTAGTGTTGTTTCTGATGCCGCAAGTAATGGTGGATTAGACAGATGAGAGGTTGGAATTCGTATGTGCTCTTACGATGCATTCGTAAGTTTGTGTTGTGGGGGTCAGACACTTTGTGTCTGTGTGCCGTTTTCATACCCTCCTCAACAACAGATAATCTTGTTTAATAATGTTATTGATAGATTTTGTCAATATTATGTAATTTGTATGTAATGATACAAGAGTCAATGTTCATTAATATATTAATGTGAACAATTAGTAGATTGTTATTGATAGGTTTGGTTTTGTGTGAACAATTACTAGATTGTTATTGATAGTTTGGTTGATATTATCTAATTTGTTTGTAATGATACAAGTGTCAAAGTTCACATTTAAATAGTAGATTAGATCAATCAGAGACATGTATAAATATTCATAGTAGATTAGATCAATCAGAGACATGTATAAATAGTCCTAGTAGATTTGATCAATTTGAGACATGTATAAATATTCATAGTAGATTAGATCAATTAGAGACATGTATAAATATTCACTGGTTAATCCTGTTAACTGACTGTCAAGTAAATTTATACCTATTTTGGTCTTAGGGCTTCACTCTGTTACAACCACGTTTACATTAACAACATTTGAAGTGAAGCCCTTTTTATTTGTAGTCGTTTAATTTGATGTTTATTTTTAATAAACAAATTTTCCCCATTTTATGTGTCTGTTTTTTGTACGATAAATACAGAGTTTTCGTAAAATGAAAGCTCTTTTTATCGGACACAAAATAGATTATTAATCTTAGGCGAATCCCAAGCTATGTAATTCGTGGTTTGTTCGGATCTCGATTTGTTTGTAACAGTCTCTTTTAGCAATGAAATCTTGAGGGTAGTTCAAACCAAAAATTAATCCGAAAGAAATATAAATTTATATAGCAGATTCTATGTCTATCAAGAAAATCCCACCTCCTCCCTCTTCCATCCGCTGCAAGTTTTTTGTTCATTTTTCTTCTGACCGTTTTCATACCCTCCTCAACAACAGATAATCTTGTTTAATAATGTTATTGATAGATTTTGTCAATATTATGTAATTTGTATGTAATGATACAAGAGTCAATGTTCATTAATATATTAATGTGAACAATTAGTAGATTGTTATTGATAGGTTTGGTTTTGTGTGAACAATTACTAGATTGTTATTGATAGTTTGGTTGATATTATCTAATTTGTTTGTAATGATACAAGAGTCAAAGTTCACATTTAAATAGTAGATTAGATCAATCAGAGACATGTATAAATATTCATAGTAGATTAGATCAATCAGAGACATGTATAAATAGTCCTAGTAAATTTGATCAATTTGAGACATGTATAAATATTCATAGTAGATTAGATCAATTAGAGACATGTATAAATATTCACTGGTTAATCCTGTTAACTGACTGTCAAGTAAATTTATACCTATTTTGGTCTTAGGGCTTCACTCTGTTACAACCACGTTTACATTAACAACATTTGAAGTGAAGCCCTTTTTATTTGTAGTCGTTTAATTTGATGTTTATTTTTAATAAACAAATTTTCCCCATTTTATGTGTCTGTTTTTTGTACGATAAATAGGAGTAATTTTCAACCACTTGAGGTTGTGGCTCGCGGTGGCGAGACACAACTTCAAGTGGTTGAAAATTTAAATAAATTAACTTAGCAGGATACGGATCAATAAACATAGACTGTGACAAGCACTCAGGTAATCTGGTGATTCAGCTTCACGTAATGGCTATTTTTATAAAAGGAATTATTTGTCATCACTTGGAAGTTGGAATTTGCGTAAGCAACTTCACCTTTAATTTACGATAAATACTAGTTGCGTGACATCTTAGCAAGGTATCAGTTAAAGTAATCGTATAATCTAGTACACACGTAGATGTGATTGGAATATTTAGGTAACAAGAAAAAAATGTACTTGGAACACACTACTTAAATTATGTTTGTCAACATAATCAATGTTCATACTGTTCCAGCATGTATGATTGACAAAAATATACAGCATTTTTGTTCAAGGCGAATGTGCGTTAATGGGGAAATATTAAAGTGTCTGGAAAAATATATTACTAGTTGTACTAGTTGATTAAACCCATCAAATTAAGACATGTTGATTTCATGTTATTTACGCCGCCATATTCGAGGCTGGATCGTGTTTTCTGGGCGGGTGCCTTGCCGATTGACATTATACAATTATAATCAAAGTTCCACTTGAACACACTCTCAGCCCGCCATGATCCCTTTAGGTTCTGTATCATCAAACCAGACACAAATAAAGCTTCGAAGGAATGAACAAAATACCCTGAGGCCTTCAAATATCTAATTTATTGAAACAAAAAACGATAGTCAAAATACACGAAAACGGTAAATTAGCTTTACTTTTTTACTTTGCGCTAATTATGACTTCCAGGTTTCCAAAGTTACTGACAATTGTATTTTCTGTAACAGAATTGATGGCAGATAAAGCCAATAATTCTCCTAATAGTGCAAGCATACACGACATCGACCGTTTAAACTCCTCTCCAGATAACGAGTTGTGCTAAGTACTTGAAAACTATGTATGTATAAATAATATATAACATAACCATAATAATAGTAATGTATTAATCATGGACTTAGATTGCTTGGTAATATTAATATTGCAGTCGTTCTATCATATGTAATCTCCTTGGAACTAAACCGTCAGATATTCACCTTATAATGTGACAGGTTAGTCCTTTCATCCCTGGAGCATTTTATCGTGTTATATTAGGAGTAATTGTAGGTAGCAAATGCCAAAAAAAGAACATTTTATATTAAATACCTCCGAGAAAACGTATGGCTAATGAACGAATTCGTATGGCCCTATGTTAATGGGAAAATATAAATAAGAAACTAGCCAGAATTGTTACACTTTACAATTGGTGTTTTAATATTTGAGATCTCAGCTGTCACATTTGATCAATTCTACTAGTCAGCCCTAGATAACGAATTTATAAGTAGATAAATGTTCAGTATCATCTCATTAGAATGTCATGTCTGGGTTTAATTTCAAACATATATCCTGTGATGACCTTAAAACTGATTTATAGTTGTACTCGATGCATTCAATTCATTTCATTTTACTCGATGCACGCACTTTGTCAATTAATCATTTCACGCAAATTACTTCCGTTGCGATTCATGAACAGATGAAATCTAGATGACGTCTGAAGTGTAGGCATACGTGGACGTATTTAATTGTGCTAAAAGAATAATTCATTCTGAATAATTATAATAAAATAGTAAAACTATAGAACATGTAGGTATTTTAAACATTACTCTACGTTCCTAATAAACTTAAGTAGTTAAACCAATGTTTGTCAAATGTTGATCCATCGTCTGCTACAATGGTCCACCATTAGACCAACAGCCAGCACTGTTTGGCAGGTAGGTTGATAATGCCCTGCAGAACTAACTTCTCAAGTAAGCAGCTACTGCTTTTTAGCTTTGCATTGCAAAAACATGCTATTGCGTAGTTTGGATAATTTACTATCACCTGGAGTTCATCTTATTATACGCCCAGTATAAAATTGTATATACACTTGAATTCTAGTTAAAGTGTAAAAGATAAGTTTAATATACATACTATTATAAAATATATGTTTCCTGTGCCAAAACTAGAGATACAATAGCTACATATCATTATAAATAGTAGCAAAAAAGACACTCTTGAAGGCGTAGACGCTTTAAAAATAAATACAAGTAGAACACTTATAAAACATGCAAAGTTTCTGAAGTATGTATTAAAACATTATAATCACACGTGTCCCCATCTGAGACGAGAAGTCAACCCAGTGCCGGCAAAATGCTGGCCAAGTCCGGCACTCACCCAACACCGGGCATTATCATCCCGCCTGCTAGGAATAACTGTCGGAAAAATCGTAAATTAACCTATCCTATAAGGCCCAGTCACACTCACCATCACGCACGTCCAGCGCACACAAAAATGAAGAATGTTGGTCAGTGCGCTGTGATTCGCTGAGCGTGCATCAGAATTCGTTGAAGATTTGACGAGAACGCCTGATGAACGTTTTTCATTTATTATTTGCGTCAAACTCTGCGCACATTTTCTGCGCTTTCAAAAATGTGAGCGTTTTTCCACGTGTGACTGTAGACGCCAGAAGAACGTCAAACCAGCGTCAGTCTAACGTTAGGCACAAGTAGTATTTGTTTTAAATAGACAGAAACGATATTTCTCTATTTATACACACTTGGGAATATTTTCCTACTTTCGAATTCTAAACGAAATAAAGAAGCTGGAAGAGCTTATAAATAGTACAGGGGCATAGGTTGATATGTAGGGTCATGTTTGCAAACTTTGTTAATTTATGTTGCACACTTTTTTGGTGACCACAGGGGTATACTGATATAGAAAAATCTTGGTGCTAATTTTTGTATACATTTTTTGTGTGTTTTTTCAGGGATTTACGAAATGACTAAAATACAGTAGGAAGAAAAAATATCAATTTTCAAATTCGTGTTGAAGTGTGTCATATAGCACCTTCAAATGACCAGTGAGACCCATGGAGTAGTTCTAGCACAAAATTATCATTTTTCTGAGCTTACATATACTTTATACGGGGAAATAATGAGATAATGGCATAATTTCAAATTAATTGAACGAAATTAACATACGCCCCTCTGTAAACATATTAATGTCATCCATTTTAGAGTCCATTAGTGCAATGTACAAGGGATATTGGAATACGAGTTTTTACGTTGTTTCCACACTGACATTAATCGGTATGCGACGCCAACAGATAAGACTTGGTAGTGTGTGTGTACTCCACAAAATCCCTGCCCCAACTGCCTTGGGTGGGGGGTAATTAAAGACGACCATAGGCGTGCTCAACTATTAAAGGGTTAAGTGTAACAGGTCTCTAATATGTCACACCATGTCGATTTACACTTCATTTACTGAAATTTTCACGCTTGTTTGGTAAATGATAATGGCAACCGAATGGAATGCTGTTTATATTTCAGTAACATAGTATTCGTGTGGCGGCTAAAACATGTTAGTGATCGTAAGCAAAATGTTTCCAACCTTACGCAGTCGGACAAATTGTATAAAAGGAATTATTTCACTTGGTGTGTGGGAATTCATTTATTATACTTTAATCAATATAGTTTGCATACAAATTTGTCCCAGTACTCACTTCACTTCGGAGAAATTGCGTACTTTGTGTCAAGCTTTTTAAAGGGTTCTATAAAATCAGTTCAGAAAGTGACCTATCATATAACACCCTATGAATGCGTGAAAAGCCTGACAATTAACCCTTTAAGCCCTCACGATGCCTTAAAGCATCATTTTACATCCCTGAAAACAGACCTGATTTTCCTACAACCAAGGGTTTTAGAACGAAAATTTCCATGAAACTGGTTTACCAATACGTGGTGATTTTCTTTAATTTTTAAACCACATCAAGTCATCCTCATCCACTACAAGTCGAGAATTGCGACAGCAATTCGCGGCTTGTAGTGGATGAAAATGACAATGGTAAACTCGGGCTTGAAAAGGTTAAGCTAGTATCTAGTTGATACCAATCTAATCATACATTGGTTTTGAGGAGAATCGGCAGCATTTTGCCACTCACACCTGCCACAAATGAAGGATTGTGTCGTGGATATCTTCTTCAGTTTTAGTAGCAATACAACCGTATCTGGAGGTATATGATCTCCATTTCCTGGTCTGTAGGCTACTCGCTACAGACATGGTACTACCACTTTCACACTCGCTCCGAGCAAAGCTCAAACAATAATCCCAAGATAATCTCAAGACAATAATTGCAACAACTATCTAAAATATAGGCTATGTAAGGCCTACATAATTATATCATTCATTAATAAAATTACACCGATTACAGGATTATAAATAAGCTGCTAGAAATCATAAATAAATTATACATAGGGCCTATCATTTATCCATTGTTTGGTTTGTTTGTTTACCGTAAAATAGTGGTCACCCCTACTTACCCCCCCCCCCCCCCCCGCCCTCCTCAGCCGCATATCTGCGTACCATAGACCAAAGTCCTGCATGCGCGCCTGTGGTAGCATCAATGTGTCGGACGTTTCATCCAAGATCTTGCTGGCTGAACAGCCAGTCAAACTATGTTTCGGTTTGATGTTAGACAAAAATGGCTAGAAAGATTTGTTTGATGCTTTTGCATTTGTGGCTTGATTGTCATTCATGAATCATAACTGTCCATCTACAATAATACGTCTTAGTTGCTGCTTCTTTTTTTCAATTTGTCGAGAAGCTTGTACTTGCCATTACATGACAGCGATGCACCACTACCATCTTCTTGAAATTCTAGTAATGAAAATGTGAAGAAGGATTGTTTTCTGATTTATTCACTTTAATGAATTTATGTGATATATTTGCTGCTCAATAATTCAAATTTGGACAAAGTCTATCTATCCCCACATTCTACTTGGCATTTTTTACATTGTTTGGCTGAATCAGTGCTTACCAATATGGAGTCAAGGTTCAAGTACTTACTGTAACTTACAGAATATTGGTGTAGCTGGCTCAAGTTTTCAGCTAAACTTCATGCATATATGACATATAGTCTCCGATGCCTATTATGCCTCGGCAATGATATTAGTAGGCCTACTCCATGTGCTAACTGCGGTGCTACATATAGTGACCCCTAGGATGCTCGATATTTTGTTCAAAGAAGTTCAATTGTGAAACATCTAGGATTTGTCTGGTAGTTGGAGATCCATATAATGTCGGCCTTAATTCAATTTTTATCAATATCTTTGGACCTTGATAAATTTCAAATAACATGCAAGGCAGGAACTTACCATAGTGGCTCATTCGGTCCTAATACTGGTAATACGGGTTCAAATAATGTCTCGAAAGGAATGTGTTTAGGCTATTGGTGTATAGTTATGTACAGTTCTTTAAAAATATGTTTAGATGAAATGGGTTGGCTATAAGGGGTTATGCCATCACCCCCACTTAAGGCTGCCGCCTGTCACAATGCTTACACAAAGTGCAGAAGGTAGAGGTAAAATCGCATTCACTTATTCACCATAATCTTAAGCGACTGCAGCATATGCTACAAAGTCGCATGTATTGCATCAAGATCCATAATGATTATTGTTGTGTTTACATACACAGATGTTTGAAAATAAGGGATAACAAGCCAAGCCTAGTATTTGTGCAATGGCTATTGGCCTTGTAATATGTGTACTCAAGGAGTAGTGTGATGATCTGTATATGATTTGTAAACTTTAAGATTTGAGCGAAGTTTTCGTTGAATTAATGACAACGTATTTGGTGAACACTCCCCAAGGAATAATAATAATAATAATAATATCAATCAAGTTTGTAAAGCGCGAAAATCTGCGATAAGTGACGATGTGATAAGTGGGTACATATTTAGCACATTGTATTGACTACAAAGGGCAATACCAGCTCGTCTGATGTGTATCTTGTGTATATTTTGTTACTATTTTTTTCTAATTTGTATTGGAGAGCTAGGGTCTACTTGACTAGAATTAAAGTGCCACCTGTACACCGGGTGATTAAAAAATACACATCCTTACGTGTACAATACAAAACAACACCATACTGAATCATGAATGTTTCGCTCATATAAAATTTTCCTACTAAGCCAATTGCGTTTTCACAGTAATCAACGCTAAGTCCAAAATTATAAGTGAGGTAATATTAGCTACGACACAGAATTATTTTTATCGTCTACCGTGAGTCACACTGATCATTTTGATGTTTAATCAATGATTGAAAAACAAAATTCAAGGAAAATGAATCCGGACCCCCCCCCCCCCCGTTTGGCACACCATTTTTCTGACACTTACGTTGTAAGCCATTGTCCACACTGATCTGGTTCATCAAATGTATAAAAGCATTATTATTTAAAAATGACTCTGATTTGGTACTTTGCATGTCATTATGTAAAAATGGACAAAAATGGACAAAAATATCATAAAAAAATTGGCACCAAAGTTTTTTTGTTCAGTAGCTCTCTCTGAGTGAGAAAACTGATGTTGCCACAAATTAACATAATGTGCAAACATGAAGACATATGACCCTGCTTTAAAATCTAAATATGATTTTTTTGGGTGTAATTTTAACTGAATAAATGATTCCTAGTATTTTTTATAATTTAAAGTCACCTGCAATATCAATGGTTAATTTCAAGGTCAAAATGCAAAAATATGATGTTTATCAAATACATATAGCAACAAGGACTATTTAAAGAATGCTGGACCCAATATGTGTTCAAAAGTAATTTGTATACCTAAGAATCTCTCAATTCCACCTGAAGTACAGCAACATTGAACAATGTAGCCTACCAGCATTGTCGTTCCTTGTTCATCAGCAAGTAGCACTAAAACGATCAATGCTTAATGATTTTATTACTTAGAGGAAGGTCGTCTCTGATTCTGACAAATGTCCAGAGCTGAACAGATGTAACACGAAGATGCTCAGAAATGCTGGATTTGGCATTACACCTAATTAACGCAAATATGTTGCAGGGAACAGAAAGGTATATTTTCGCACATAGAGAAAAATGAAAGAGAGCACGAACCACGTTCATTAATTTTGCTTTCTGAAAATATGTGCCTCTTGAGATGATAATCCTCTGAGAAGACCTGAAATTCCAACAAGAGGCGGCCGATGGTATCGTCGCGTACATCAGTTTACTGCTGCTTCACTATTAGGTCATACTGTCAAAGTTGTTTCAGATAACACTGATGTGTTCGCCATGTAAGTACATTTCTATTCTACCATGAAGTGTGTGACACCTATGATCATGACATATTCAATACATGGCAGGCCAGTGATTGATATTAAAGCTACTAGCATTGAACACGCTGTCATTGCTGCCGATATGTTGCCTATTCGTGTGATTTCAGGCACGTACTTTGATGTTGGAAATGAACTCTGAAATAACAAACGAATCCAAAAGTGAAGTATTTTTGGTAGCCATTTTGAATTCGACCCCGCAGAAGATGGGGAAATTGTCTTATTGGCTTGACCTTGGATATGACCTTGAATCATCAAAATAGCATAAAAATGGCTTTTCCAGTAAAATACCCCACATGAAATAGAGTAATTGCACTTGTTTTTAACTTGTATTTGTTAAAAATCATACTTTCGCATTTTTGACCTTGGAATTGATCTTTGACCATGACCTTGAATCGCCAAAATAGTATTAGAAATAAATTGTTCAGTCAAAATAACAACAAAAGAGGTATTACACTTGTTCCTAGCTTTATTTGTTAAAATATCATAATTTATTTGACCTTGAAATTGAGGTTTTGACCTTGGCATGTATGACATAAACCCTGTAAATGACATCTACATGACAAAACACATCAATCAGACAAAAAAAAGAGTATTACACTTTTTGTGTAATCTATTATGCTAATTACAATAACTATGCCAAGTAAAAAAAAATCCAGCGGCTGAATTATTGTACACCCTCTCAAAATATCAACTAAGGTATTATAATTATGATCTCACAACAGTAATAATCTCAACTAAGCCTTTCTTCTTTAGGTGTGTCTAAAATTCAACGTAACTACAATTTTTGCTCCTCTGGCCTCCCCAAATATATGGATGTCATTAAACAAATGAAGCTGTTCTTGTTGCGACATGCTGCCATCTGGTACCAAGTGTGGTCCTACCAAGTAGAATGCCAGGCTGAGCAGCAGCATAATATCGCAACGAGAAAAGCTTCTACATAAGGATTAAGCTACGACATGACACGGCTGACATCTCCCACGGAACTCGATATCAAACCACAGCCACGAGGGTATGCGAAGGTCAAATATGCCGGCTCGTTTACTGTCCGATAAATTATTATTTTGGTCAATATGTTTTTCTTGGCAAGTGCCTGGATAAATTCCGAAGTCATTGTGTCATTTAATCAATACTATGGTGACCGAGGCCATTCCAGTTCACTTTTGATTGATTGTTAGCTTTACACTGACCAGAAGATCCGCAGATAGTCATTATTCCGCCCTCTGTCCCAATTGTCAAAATGTCGACTGCTTCACACATTATCTAATATAACTACAATGTATACGTTGTTGTAGTAGAATACAACGGGACGAGAGCAAAAGCAGTGACGAATCCAGAGAGTGGCACACCCTCTATGTTTAGTCAAATACCTTCAAAATTCTGCTAAATTGTACAAACAATTCATATATTAAACCGCTCCTGAACAAATTTAACCCAATCAGCTCATCAATTTTAAAAAGTTTTACTTAGGTCTCTACTTTTTTCCAGGGTGATATGTGTAGGATGTAGTAATTTTATCTCTGGAAATGGAACAGGAAACAGATTTCAATGTATATCATGTAATGCCGCTGAATTTGATTTAAGTGCAGTGTATACTGTCTGAAATATGCCTAATCGGTGCTATCAATGTTGCTTAACCCTTTAAGCCCTCACGATGCATTAATGCATCATTTCGCATCTCTGAAGAATGGCCTAATTTCCCAAAACCTGGTGGTTTTGGAACAAACAATTCGCGGCTTGTTGTGGATGAAGATGACAATGATAAACTCAGGCTTGAAAGGGTTAACACGATTTTAACCCTTACAGTGCGGGGATCGACTTAAGTCGACAGAATCTGACGTCTGTAGACGTCAGATTCTGACGACTAAAGTCGATCCCCACACTGTAAGACAAAAAAATTTCTAATGGCCGTAGAACCATAACATAGGTATTCAAATGAATCAGAAAGAGCTAACAAAGACATTTATGATGATTTCAAATTGAAACAAACGCCTTTGGTTGTGATGATTTTTACAAATTAATTTAGCGCTTTAAGGGTTAAAGCCGGTCAGTCGTTTCGCTTCACTAATTATATACTTAGGGCCTACTTCTGACGGACCCCACCCCTTGGAACGATGATGATGCTGCGCAAGTGGTTGGGCCTATACAACCTATGCTCAACGAATAGTGACGACCCACCTACTTTACCCCTTAACCCTTTAACCGACGGTGCCGTCCATATTCGTGTTTTGATTTTTTTATTAGCACATTACATATCAGCTTTTAAACATGTTAAAGTGACATCAATCAGCAAAAATTGAAATTTGCTGACCTCCATTTTGTCAAATCTGAATAATTTTTACTCACTTGAAGTTGTGGATCGCGTCAGCGAGACACAACTTCAAGTGGGTGAAAATTCTAATTGAATAATTTGGCGGCTAAAGGGTCAAAGCGCTGATTTGTTTGTGTAAGCCATGGAGACCGAAGGCTTTTCTTCAATTTGAGATCACCGGAAATGTCTCATTCACCTCTTCCCCATTCATTTGAATAGGCTACCTATGTTATGGGTCTACGACAATTAGAAATATTTTAATTCTTACAGTGCGGGGATAGACTTTAGTCGTCAGAATATGACGTCTACAGACGTCATATTCTGACGACTAAAGTCTATTCCCGCACTGTAAGAGTTAAGCTTACCGTAGTTATCATGTAGGCCTATACTAAAATAACCTGTGATTTCATAAAATTGACATTCTTGTATATATTATACATATTTATTTATGACAAATAACTTTTAATATTGTCGATATCGATTTTCTACAAAAACAAAAAAATGCTCTTAAGTAAATCTATAGATTTACTAAGGACGTCGACAACATTGTTAATTATTGAAGAAAGTAAGCACTGTCAGATATATCTATCTTGTCAACATTTGCACAATAAGCTACACAATAAAAAAGAAGAAAGGGATCGAGGCTGCTTAACTCTTTCAGGGCGAGGCGCAAAACAAAACTAGCTATCAATTGGCACAAAATCGCCAAGTGTAGATTTAGAATAAACAAAAAGTTTGCATCCCACTTGGAGTACTGATATCCACTAAAGCCGGCTTAGTCTTTGTGTGTGTTTTATACTAGTCAGGGCCCATTTGTCAAAAAGAAAAACTTAAATGTTGGTTAGATATTTTTAGTAGAATTTGTCATGCAGTTGTTCTTACACGATTCGGATACAATGATTCAAAATTGAAAAACAAAATGGCCGCCAAAATAGCTGATAATGTCACAATTATCATGATTAAGCCCCTGTATACATCATGTCCGCGTGCACAGCGGACACACAAACTTGACTTTTGTGTTGAAAGTAACCTTTTTATATTGATTTTATGTTTAAAGACCTGGTCTACCACCACCACACAGGATAAGCGCCATATCTGGCAAAAGGTCTTACACCCCCATCCCATAATCCCTTTTGTACTAGAATATTGATGGCATGCTTCAGCTGAGCACTTGATAGCAGAGCTTAGCACAGTACCACCAGTACCTACAACAATTGAGCACATAGTGGGCTGTAATTGTGCATCGAAATGTGTCACGCGTCGATGTGGTTGCCGCAATTCCAATATGAGATGCACAGGCCGCTGCTGCCAATGCCAAGGAGACTTTTTTAATGCCAAATAAATGTCTATAATAGCAATTACAGCTCACTATGTGCTCAATTTTTTACAAAAAATACCAGTAGGCTACTGTAGCAAAGACTGAACACTTTCTCATAATTTTCTAAAATATTTTCGTGGACATTTACAAAAAATTGCATTGATCCCTCATATCAATAATTGATGAGCATATAATCTGACAGACATAAAGGTTACTAGTAATGTATGTATTATAAAAACAAATTTAAAAATCAATTTAATAATCAAATTATTATGTGTGTTTTGCCTAAATTATTTCAATACTAACTTCTAGTTCAGTAAAATTAGGACAAAACTTGACTAAGATCGTGGAGAGATAACATTTTGGGGATACGTTCCTGGGCCATATCTGGAAAACATACTAGAAGTCCCCTGTAATCACCCTTATACGTTTCTCGCCAGAGGAAAAATCCGAGATGGCCGCTAATAATACAGAAAGTACCATAACGGGTTTTTTCTAAATGTCATAGAAAGTTGTTTTGGGTGGTTATATATAGGTTTTTAATATCAAGAAATATATTAACTTCTATATTACATGTAGTTACAGTGAAAAATCAAATATGGCGCCAATTATACAGAAAGTACAATAACCATTTTTCTAAATGTCGTAGAAAGTTATTTTTGACTTCTAAATATAGTATTCCGATACAAAAAAATACACAACAGCAATCAACTCCAACTTCCATATTACATGTAATTACGGGGAATGCAAACAAATATGATTATCTAAAATCAAGATATTAACTAGAAAGCAGCCCTCCGTTATCGCCAGTCGCCATTTCAAATTTGATATAGATCAGCAAACTTTCCCAAGGCTTATTTTATATTACCGCTTTAGCTATTATGCAATATTTCCGAGATAATGAGAAAAAACAATTAAAAATGACCGTCCGTCGGCCATTTTGGATTTTATTTAGGCGAAATTTGTCAGGGGTTATCCTTGTGCGAGTCCTTACATTTGTTTCTATATGCACGGTCCAGCTATTTTGCTTTGTTTTTGAGTTGCGTAAATATCACAAAATTACTTCAATTCAAAATGATCGCTAGACCCTATTTCAAAGTTGTTCGCTCCCAAAAGTTAATCAGGTCATTGGCTGACATTGCTGTGCATATTTGCCAAATAAAAAGAAGATCTACTGGAACCTTTTTCCTGGAACCCGCTAAGAAGTATTTCTTTGTTAGTGGCCCCAGTAATTATTAAGGGTTGATTATACGGGAACCAAATGTCACAAAAAATCCACCGGTGGTATCTTATGGCTATGTGAAGTATGAGGAAGCAGAAGTTCATAGATCAGCTATCCTGCAAGTTTGCCGAAATAATGAAAATGAAAATGTTGTATTTTATTAGTGCGAAATTTGTCATGGGTTATCTTTGTGTGAGACATATATTTTGTATTATATTCATGGTACAGCTATTTAGTTTTTTTTGAGGAACGTAAATATCACAAAATTTATAAAATTCAAAATGGCTGTTAATGGCCGCTAAACGGCCATTTTGAAATTGTTTTCTCCCAAAAGTTAATCGGTTTATTGGCTGACATAGTTGAAAAACGGCCATTTTGAAATTGTTTGCTCCCAAAAGTTAATCGGTTCATTGGCTGACATAGTTGAACATATTTGCCAAATTAAAAGATCTGATCGAAACTTTTTCCTCAAACGCGCAAACGAGCATTAGTGGCCATAGTAATTAAAGGGTTAATGATATGGAGATCAAAATGTAACCAAAACAATTCCTCAGTGGTAGGCCCTATGTGATGGCTATGTGAAGTATGAGGAAGCAGAAGTTGATAGATTATTAGCTATCTTGGAAACAAATAACTGCGGCGGCGGCGACGGCGGCAGCGGACCGTGTGGAATATACATGTGTATATATCTCAAAATTGCATAGATGTCATAATCACTGATAATGCATAATGATAATGCTAGAATAGTCACCTGATCAATATTTGTGCAGCTTTGGAATTGCTGTAGCGACTCCATTGCACACCATCGGATGCTTTCTCGTGGTCCTAATTCATGAAACTAAATGTGAAATGTGTTCTTCGGGTTCAAATGAAATGAAATGAATCGGGCTTTAGGCCACCTTTGTGCACATATAGGCTAAACTGGGAGAGGAGAACCTCCTGAGGTTGGTGAGATGATTGAGATGACACTGTCCTCCAGACACAGGATTCGAAATTCGAGCCCCGGCGGTCTGAGGCCGAGCACGCTACCTCTCGGTCACGGAGGCTCCCCACAATACTAACTTTCACACGTGGATGGGGAAGAAACAATTTTGTTTCTTTTAAACCGCCGAGACCGGGAACCGAACCCCGGACTCTGGCGTGAAAGGCAGCGGTGCTAACCACTACCCTAGGGCCCCCGCCCTCTTCGGGTTCAGCAGGAAGCTTGTAGATGAGCACTGGTTGCAGTTGTGTATTATATGGCTGATTTAAAACAAGAGGCCCAGGGGCCTTGAAACTTGTCAACAGCATATCAGCTACAAGTGTATCAGAGAATGTATATCTATGCTCTAAATTGCATTATCATGAAAATAAAATATGTATAGGCCGGTAGTATATATTTATATCTCATCCATCATTGGAATTTATTATATGTCCGATTCCCATCATACATTTTGCTGATTTTACACACATTCTGAAGTAGGCCCACTGCACGTAATGAAAAATGCTTGACAAAAAATCATTTTTACAGGACTACAAATTAAAAATTATGTACATACAAGAGTAGATGTGCAATTATTATTTATTCTGGGTCTTTTATTAGGCCCCAGTTAGCCAGGAATTTTCACGAAGTCTTTATTCTTCAATCTCAATTCTTCTGCCTTAAATACGCCTAACAAAATCGTCACGGAGTTGTAAAATATCAACTTTTAATGTTTCTTACTCAGCCGTGTAAACTACAGCAGCCCTAATCCATCATTATCACATGTAACCTTAATGCACTTTTACTACACCCTTTTACGTAATGCAAATTACGAAAATCACAATACTAACAGTAGATCGACCCAAGGATAAAGACCCATGAAGGCTTTCTCAACTCACACGATCTTTGCTGCAATGTTACTGTAATGTTATCAGGCAAACGTCGAGTCAGGTGTTAGTTGGCTTTATAAAATGTAATGAAATAAAATGAATGGGGTTTTACGCCACATTTGTTCACATATAGGCTAAACTGGGCCAGAAGAACCTCCTGGGGATGGTGATATGAATGAGGTGACACTGCCCTCCAGACACATGATTTGAAATTGAACCCTGTTGGTCTGCGGCCAAGCACGTTATCTCTCGGTCATGTAGGCTTCCCACAATATTCAATCTTTACGATTGAGCAGGGAGGAAACATTTTGTTCTTTGAAACTTGGAATGCCAAAACAGGAGACGAATCTGCGATCTCTGACTTTCCAAGCAGGCACCAGGCCCCCGCCCTTTGGTATTGTTGCTACATACAATGGCGGATCAAGAATGTGTAAGAGGAGGGGGCGTAAGCCACATTTTGGCTGAAAAAGATTGTTAGCTTCACTTTATTCAAAAAAATGCATGAAAATGCAATATTTTAACCAATAAGGGGGGGAGGGCGTATGCCGGGTACGCCCTATGCTGGATCCGCCACTGACATATATATACAAACACATTACCTGATTACTGATATCAAGATGATGTGCTATGCATTCTTGCTGGTATCTATAAGCTGATTAGCAAAACGGTTCCAATTATTGATTTTTATGACATTGATGATGTACTATATTGGTTTAAATATATATATATATATATTCATATGTGTCGTTAAAACTCACTTATGTAGCAAAGAAGCAATTGACAATGTAGGACTATATAATGATGTGGTCATTCGTGCATATAATACAGATGTTTTAGTTATTAGGGGATGACAATATTATATCATCAAGTGACGAGACAGACAGTTCAAGTGACGATAATTTATTATTTGACTAATTTAATACATCAAAATATGATTTAACTTTAATGGTTGTCTTAAACTCAATATTATTTATAGCTGACATATTGGATACTTTATGCTTTGGCACAAGATAACGTCCAAAGAACTTTAATTTAAGCTTATAAGATACCCATGTTATGTTTCGGAATGAGATAAAACCGAATGATATGTGTTTATTTCTGACTAAATGTTTCACATATATATAATACATTGTTTTCAATGTGTTGTATTTCCACTAGGCCTATAGGGCACATACCGAGATAGTGGAAATAGTTTCACCCTTTCACCCTTCCATCCGTCCACCCTGTGTCCGCCTTTTAGTCAGAAGGCCCGTTAGTCACAAATCCCATTAGTCAGACGGCCCGTTAGTCACAAGGCCCGTTAGTCAGAAAACCAGCCAGGATGATTAGACAGAAGGCCCGATTGTCAGAAGGCCCGCCACGCGAAAAGGACCATAAGCTCAATTTTGTCAAAATTGATTTTTTTCAATTGATTCGTTAGCCGTATGGTTCCTGTCTCAATATTGAAAGAATTTTGATTTTTAATATTGTAAATTTAGTTATGTAATAATTAAAATTAAATTTTAAATGACGTCATAAATAATTTGAATAGAGCCGCGGGGAGGTACCTTCTTGCGTGGCGGGTCACAAATGTATTGTTATTATATTTGATTTTGGCTTTCATATATTTTAATTCTTTTGTTGATTGTCTATATAGCCGAAAAATCAGTTTCCCAGCAAACACAAAACATAATTTGTATAATCTCATACAAGTTCGGCTCAACGGCATTGCATAAATGTTAGATGCGCATAAACGACGCTAGCCCAACTGTATTAATCTAACATCAAGTCAATATCGGGGTTACCTTTGTAACCCCCTCGACCCACAACCCTCGACCCTCAACCCACAACCCCTTGACCCGCAACCCCCTCGACCCACAACCATTCGGAATTACCCCCTCGACCCAAAGTTGAAAATGGGTGATTTAGGTTTAGTTTATAATCGTGTAAGGCCTATTGGTGGACCCTTTTTATTTATAACATAGGCCTAATTTGTGTTTTTGATATTAGGCCCTATATTAATGAATAGGGCATGATAAATTCTCTGTCGGTAGACCTATATCCGATTCATATATACGTGCGTGCTTACAAGTCAAAGCGTCCCTGTGCAGACAATGCTGTGCCAGCTGTGGAGATGCTGGCCTAGTATTGAGACAACATTGGGTGAATTTCCCGTGTCAGCGCGTGTGTTGGCTTTGATGCCAGCCACAGCGCCCATGTTCCCGACAATGGGGTCATAATCTATAAAGCACACACTCATGGAGCTACATGTAGCTGATACAATGAAGTATCGGGGAGGGGGTCTTGTGTAGCATTTTTTTCACCGAGTAACCATTTAAAAGGAATTCCGGTGACGTCACTGTGTTTCATAGAATAGGCCTAAAGGTAGGCCTACATTTCTAGAGGGTCATGCACCATTCAATCGGCGGGGTGGGGGGGAGTATTTTGAAATCAAACCCCGGACAGGCTCTTTATGAAATAAATAATATATTTCAAGACCTGGACTAGCTGGCCTAATCATTTTTCTCCACGCGTCACCGAGCCCTAGGTGTTGAAATTATGCGGGGATAAATAATCCAGCCCCACTCTCCCCCCCCCCCCCGGTGATTGAATAGTGCCCCCCTAACAGTTTTGTTGACAACAATTATATAATTGATTTAACTGCCTGCAGTGGGTCTCATATGCATGGTGACTTGAAGTTCTCGGAACATGGGAACTTTTGAACGTGGGAACTTCTCATTAAGCCTACTTAGTCTGGTTGCAGAATGGGAGTTATGAGTGCAAGGTTGTTTTGTGACATAACAGATGTTTTATGGTTGTTTCAAGTAGACAGGGTCCTACTGATGATATATCAATCGGGTGCAGAGGTTGCACCCTTGGGGGAAATTTTTTATTGATGAAATTCAAAATGGCCGCCAGCGAATACTCGCAAATTCAATTTTCGCCTATATCTTAAGTTATAATAGACCTAGAAACTTGATTTTGATGGCAAAATATATGTTTTTGGGGTCACAGAATACAATGAGATATTCGAAAATACTTTACAGTGTCATACTTTAGTGTTATGATGTAATTTTGGGAGGAAATGTTCTCAATATACTTATCTCACCAAAACTTCAATCAAGTCTACCAGAAGCAATGACAGGGAACATGGTTACTCGTGCTGTTAGCAACCAGCCTACAGAACTGCAGATTGCTCTTGGTGTCGTCCTTTAATCAAAGTCTAATATTGAACTGCTACATACATATGGTGTTACATGCTCATATGATGAAGATCTCCGCTTTAAGAGTTCGGCAGCCCATGCTGCAGCTAAGAACAGGGAAAAATTAGGCATATCCTCTACTGGTCGTGGCCTCATACAAGCAGTGGCTGACAACTTTGATGCCAACATATCTTCTGCAAATGGCCTTGAATCAACTCATGCTCTAGCTATTCTTCTTACACAACCGCAGCCTGAGGAACACATTAATCAACAAGACAGTAGCACAATCAAACGTCTTAAAAAAGTGAAAATGTCAGAAAATATCCTGCCAGATATACCCATTCATGAGTATGAAGGTCCAAAGAAACCTGAAATGCCACTACCACTCAGAGTCATTGTCAGTCAAGTAATATTCAAAATACACCTGAGTTCGGAGGGTATGATACTCGCCTTGCAAGTGAACAAGGTCATGCAAGTAAAGCCCGCACCAAGGCTGTATATTTAACATTGATCGACCTGCCCCCTGCAGAACCAACTACAATGCTTACTGCTATGATAGAGGCACAAGGACTTACCAATGAAAGAGGGAAAGCATATACTATCTTCACTAATGACCAACAACTCTACCGCATCGTGGTAAACATTTCATGGGTCTACGGTGAATTATTCCTGAATTTCATATCTAGACTTGGTGGGATGCATGCTTTAATGAGCTTTGTTGGAGCAGTAGGCACCTAGATGATTGACACTGGACTTGAACCCAATATGAGTGTGGCATTTGGTGGAGTGTCCAAGATGCTGACAGGTAAAGGCATTGCGTATGGTTGTGCAAGAACTGCTACGTGGTCTTATTGGCACAGGGGAGTTTCATAGTCATCCACAGCTAATGACAAAGTTGGAGGATCTAGCTTCACATAGTCGTACCACAAAACTCTGGGTGGAAAATTTGATAAAGCCAGTATTCATCATGATGCTATTCATCCGAGCTGAACGAGAAGCTGACTGGCCCCTGCATTTATTGACTACCAAGATGATGATGCCATACTATTTTGCATCCGGACATTTCCACTATGCCAGGTGAGCTTATATAGGCTAATTACAGCAGTGTAGTTTGATGTATCTATATAGTTAGGCTCTAACACTTGCACAAACAATCCCTAGATCATGTATTGTAGTAATGGTGTATTATTTACAGCACTTGCCATAATTTATTCCTGCAAATTTGTACTAATAGCGGTGAAATAGCTGGTAGTACATGTGCACTTTAGAATATAACGATGTATTATACACAATGAAAAAACTATATACTCTAACTTGTAAATTAGTACTAATGGTGGTGGAATGCTTTGCTATGGTTTGCTATGTTTTCTCTGTCTCAGGTACTGTCTGTATTATCTACAGTCTATGTCCAAGCTGCCCGGTCCAGTGATAGAGGAATTTATGAAAGGCAATCATGCTATGCGCCATCAACGTGGTATCTGGAACGGCCTGTGGTCCGATCTCTATATCGAAACAACCTTCATGCGGTATGGTCATAGCCCAGGAGGAATAGTTGGAATAACACTTCAGCCATCTACATTGAAGCGGTGGGCACTTAGTTTGCATATATGTGCCCAGCTGAAAAAAGATGTAATATCTCTCTCTGACCATGATGTGCACCATACAATCACGACAGACAAAGAAGAAAGCGCAACAAGGATCATGACTGATTCTGTGGACAGAGAGAAGATCAGGAAGAAGCTTGCTACTTGCATCGACCCGTTAGACCCATCTAGCCACCCTCCAGGCAATATTGTGAATATTGTCACTGGAATGATATCCCCTGCGTCAGTTAATGTGGATGATTCTGTGCAATTGGGTGAAAGGTTGATGACAAGCTACAGAGAAGGATGGCCTCAGAGTTTTCACAAACCTCTCACCAAACCAATTATAATGATGTATGTCTCTCGCAAGAAAGTTAGTGTGGGAGATGTCACAGTTTTTGACACATCACTAATCTTCTCCAGGGTACTATGTCTGCAGAAGGTTAGAGACGTGAACATGGAAGAAGTGCTCGGGCATGAACTAGCTGGTGTACCAACATCTATATTTGAGGACACTGGTGAAATGCGACTTACAAAATCAAAATCAATTTTGAAGACAAAACTTCAGGTTGAACTTGCACATCGTAGATCAGTTCCCCCTGATGTAATCGTTTTAGATGGTTGTGCTATTCTGTGGATAGTGAAATGGCCTGCTCATGGACTTGTCAAAGACTACTTGCAGAATGTGTTAGACTATGTCATAAGTCAACTAAATATTGCTGACACATATTTGATTTTTGACAGGTACTTTGATAATAGCACAAAGGAAGCCACACGCACATCAAGAGCTGGAAAAAATGGAAGTAGACAACACCAGCTGTCAATGTTGACACCGCTCCCCTCACAGAAAGTTTGTCTTGCTGTCAAACAGAACAAGCTTCAAATTATTGATCTCCTTTGTGCTTATCCAAGAGAAAGTCATGATATATTAACAAATCAGAAACAGCTGGTGCTGACTGGGTCTGATCCAACACCTGTGGAGATCTGTAATGCTGGTGTGACAGATTTACCACATCTCCGTACAACACACGAGGAAGCTGATGTTGTCATCATCCAACAGGTTGTTTACTTGGCCCGCTCAGGCAAGAACAGTATACGTGTATTTGCAGATGACACCGATATATTTGTGCTACTGATTCATTATTACAAATTTGAGCAGCTCACATGTAACCTGGTGATGATTGGTGGCAGTGCAGGGAGAGCTTGTGTAGATATCAAAGCAACAGTGGAAAAACATATGGACATCATTGACAATGTTTTACCTGCACATGTACTCTCTGGCTGTGACACTGTTTCTTGTTTATACGGCATTTGTAAAGGAACTGTGCTAAAAGTTCTCAGATCTGAACAATGGAGCTTAGATAAGCTGGGTGTCACACAAGAGCAGATTCATGACGTCATGCCACAATGTGTATCATTTATTGCGGCATGCTATGGACACCAAGCTGAATCAAGCATGACAGCAGTGAGATACAAGATTTTGACAGATAAAAGAAGTAATTATAAGCTGAACACAGCACTAAAACTAAGAGTTCTACCACCAACAACAGAAGCGTATGAACAACATGTGCGCAGATCTCATCTGCAAGCTGAGATCTGGAGATCTGCACTCGAGGCTGACCCGCCTGTTCTCAACCCTGCTCATTATGGGTTGTCAATTAGTACTCATACCAGCAAGCTTGAACCAGTTGCCATACCAGCTGATGTGTTACCTGTCCCTGAGTCAGTATTGAAAATGATCAAATGTGGTTGCTCATCCTCACAACCTTGTGCGACTGCACGCTTTAGCCGTTCAACTGCACACATCTCATGTTCTATTTTCTGTGCCTGTAGTGGTGATAAGGAATGTAGAAATCCACAGACACTCACTGTTGTAGCTGTAGATGAATATGACGAGGTTGAAGATGACGATTCTGGTGTAGCTGTAGAAAATGCATAAACAGCGACAGAGACAGTGTTCATGTATCGGTTTTGTGCAGAAACAATATACTTTTTTATAAATTTGATTATTTGTTTGTTTTGTTAATATGCTTGTTAAATGTTATCTTACTGTAATTTGACAGTGATCCGCACCAGTGACCATAATTTCTTTAATTACGCCGACCGGTACTTCAATTTACGGTCTTATAGTAAAACATCTGTGTGTAAACAATGAAGACGTTGAGTTATTACATTCTAACATGTATGATCGTGCTCCTTGTCCCCGAAAACATATATTTTGCCACCAAAATTAAGTTTCTAGGTCTATTATAACTTGAGATATAGGAGAAAATTGAATTTGCGAGTACTCGCTGGCGGCCATTTTGCATTTCATCAATAAAAAAAATTCCCCAAGGGTGCAAGCTCTGCACCCGGTTGATATATGATCAGTAGGACCCTGTCCACTAGAAAAAGCCATAAAACATCTGTTATGTCACAAAACAAGGTTTAGTGGCATTCCACCAGACTAACTTGAAGTATAAATATTTGGTTACTAGCCTGTCTGACACGTTTTCATTTTCGGGCTGTGACTGGCGACCTTGCCAGCTATTTGGTTACCATCTAATGGGATAAAAAATATGTTGTTGTGGGTGGAGGGGTTGTGGATGGAGGGGTTGTGGGTCGAGGGACTTGCTGGTCGAGGGTTGTGGGTGATGGTTCGAGGGGATCAGGGGGTTATGAAGGTTAAACCCAATATCGGCCGGCTGTGTCTACCAAGAGAACAGCACCTGGTGGACAACTGTCTCAGTAAACACAAAACATTTGTATAATACTTAAACAACGTCGGCCCAACGTCTTAGACGCTGGGGGTAGTAGTTTAACGTTTTACAAAGCCAAAGGGCAGTAACTACAAGTGATCACAAGTGAACAGTTAATGCCTATTATCTTTCCCCGGCACTATCGCCGCCCTTCGCTTTGTACTTCTACAGCTCCAATTAGACTGTTATGACAACGATCTCAGCCCTATGGACAATAACAATACCGTGATATTTCTATTATATGTGACGTTTAAAATTATCTACCATTGTGAAATTTCATTAACATTTAGAACTAATTATTTCTACTTTCAGCCGACTAGTATGTTTCAATTTACATGATTTACATTAGTTAAATTTGCTTGCATATAGTCTATATTATTATTATTCACATTGGGACGCAGATGGTTAATTGACTTCATAGTCAAGCCTCATAGCTCACACCAACGCAGGTGACGATAGGCCTACCCTGTCTGTCAGTTGGTTGCCAGACCCGCAAACACTCTAATTTTCACCGGAAATCGTCATGGCTCACACAGAATGTCTGGTTATAAACCGCACCTGTCGATTTTTTAGCTATTTTACCTAACATATGTCCAGTGATAAACCGCGGTTACTAACCCGCAATATACGGTAGAGCTGCGAGAACATCATCACATCCTGTGATGACATCAACAAGACTGAGTGCGTCGTCACCACTCACAAAAATGCCAGGCACTCCACAATGTATATTTAATACTGTCCTGACGTTATTTAATATTGTCCTATTACATTAACCCAACATTAAACCAACATTGGCTGAACGACTTCTCTTGCTGGAGAAGCAGATCATGGTCTTGATCAGAGCACAAACTGCAATTACAATTCGGCAAACAGCAGTAACAGTATACTTTCGTAGTACGCAGTTACTGCCGTTTGCTTTTGCACGACAGCGTATTGGCGCTGATAACTAAATGATGTATGAACGGGCATTGCAAAAAAGACGTTATTCCGTCGTATTACACACTAGTGCAAAAAAAAAGTTATTCAGTCGTATTACACACTAGAAATGTATAAATTATATGAATTTACAATGCCTTTAACTGCCAAGGTCAAAAATCTACTTTTAATAATACAAAATGTGATATTATTGAAGATAGATATCTTAGCCAAGACCTAACCTCTATATTGCATAACACTAGATGTCAGTTGTGGGAGAGAGGGTGGGTGGGGTCTACCCCTCCACCACAGACTGCCTGCCACGTGAATCAGCCTCTCTGGTGTCACCTGGTCACAGCCACACGGCAAACAAGAGACATTGACACAATGTTAGCCTGATGGTGGCCCACCTTTTACAACACCAGTAGAATGGCCTTAGCACGATATATGTTCACAATGCTAGTTTAATGCTGGCCCATCATCTACAACCCTGGCTCAACAGTAACACAGCATTGGCTAAACATCTCATTTCCGCGGGAGGCACAGGCAACTTGATACACTGACACAATGTTACTTTAATGTTGAAACGGTGTTATAAATGATGGCACAACAATTAACCAACATTGGGTCAGTGCATTATGTTGACCGCCTAGAACAAGCATGACATAGAACGCTCCTGCTCACAGCAAAACCAAGTATCTGCTTATTTCACAAGTGTGCAGATACTGTCTATTGAACATGCTGTTACTAACAAGAAGGAGGCAGTGACATCAGCGTAAAGGAAGTATATACTTGATTTACAAGTTAGCAAATACGACCTTTTGGTAGCGCCATGGCAAGAGGAGCCAGTTAAGAAGCAGTAAATGCCTAGTTTACCAGGGAGCAGATAATGCCTTTTGACTTTGCACAGGCAGAACAGATGTAAAGCGGAAGTTAACGACAGACGTTTCTCTTGAAAGTCAAACGCCCTACGTTTCTTATTGCTAAACAGGTAAATGTGCAACATAAAAATTTAAAAAAACTTACGCAGTTCTAGTCTATGGACATGCTTATTTCATATCGTCATATTAAGAAGCTTAAATATAAATACAGATTTTTTAAAGATTTTAGCCTGAGTGTGTTGCTTTAAAATCGGACAAAATATTAAACTGTTCTCATTTTAGATAATATATTAACTCATTGCAAAATCAATTTATCAGGAATCCTGATGGGTCACCTCTGTTGATCCGAGGTTCAGGAATTCATGCTAGCTGAAACATTATAGTGATTGGCAGACGCATGGAGCAACCATTTATTTCGAACAAATATTGTAGGTTGATTGAGTCCATTATATTGAAATTATCATTGCATACAATATGCACAAAAAATCATCACATTGCAGTTGGTAATCCTCTTCATGTTATGGGTACATTATTATATTATGATTTTTTTAAGCATATATCATATTCTGATGATATAATCCAGTAACCTGACATTTATGTCATATTAGTATATAACAATATCATATTCTTATAATGCAATATTTTGAAACAATATTGCCATAGTTGAAAATTAAAATACCACACCTGATATTATAATGTAGACTACGTAAACCATGAAAATATAAAGCCATATTATCTCACTATAGTGTAACATTGTGACGTTAAGCTCCCCTTTCCTGACATTGTAATCCGTATATTGACAATAAATGTAACATCTTCACTTTATAATGTAACTGAAGTTGCTGTTATGATATACAATTTAATATGCAATAGCGTTGGCCTACATCTTTACATAATAATAAAAATATCCTGGCATTATAAGGATATAGCTGGATACTATGATATTTTGATATTAAACTAAGATATTCTCACATGATGATAACATATTTTGACATTATAATGTCATTATACTGCAATTAAAATATTTATTCTGACAGTATAATGCCACATCATTCAAATATAATCCCATATCATTCCATTATTCTAATTGAAGTGAATACATGATTAGGCGGACATAACACTGAACAACAATAGGCCTACCAATCTAGCTGGTATTGTACAACACACTAATGTTCTCATACACCTAGAATCTTAGAATCCTAGAATATCTGCTACCTATCAAACGCTTACCTGGAAGACGTTATAATGGGATCAGATCAACTAAACGGCGGCTGTGACAGGCGGCTGAATGTTTAACAACCAAAAAACACGGAGCATCAGATAATGGCATCAAGGAGGCACCTGATCAATCTATAACTGGCTTTAAAATGATACTTGACCATCAAAACCTGTGTATAGACACATTATATGTGCAGATATGCTATCTGTAATATTGGCCAAGATATGGTACAAAATAGAAGTTTATAGAGTGGTGGGATATTTTGCAACAGTTTACCTTTTTTGGGCAATTTTGTCAAAGGTACCCTCCTATAACTGGTTTTATAATGTTATTTGACGATAAAAACCTGGGTATAAACAACGCATATGTGCAGATATCTCTAATAGTGGCCTATACATATGATACAAAATATAATTTTTGACAAAGGTAGCCTAGCCCCCTCTGGACTTTTAGCTAAGATGTTTATCTTTGTTTCAGTAATTATGAGTAAAGTTCAACGGAAAATATTTTTTGCTCATTCATCCCGGACTATTAATATTATGTACCTTCTATAATAAATACTGGACCATTGATACCCCTCTTCTAATAGTCTTTTAAAAAGAAAAAAGAGAAAAAGAGAAAAATCACCCGAAGCCCTATATTTCACTGAAAATATTCATGCTTTACCTTACTCTTCTACAAAAGCTAAACGTGGTGGTTTGTCTACTGTCATAATAATGTAGCCCATGTTTTACCGAAAAAGTGACGATAAATTCCCTTAATTTTTCGGTATGTGCACTTTTTACCACATATCCTGTCCTGTATATATATATTTAATGTAGAGATGATAAGCTTGAATTAGGTACTAATACACCTAATTCTTACAAAACCTCAACGCTTTTTGTTTTAAATCAGCTGGGTAGTATTGCTTCGCTTAACCATAATATTTACATTTCAGTGGACCCCACTTCTGTGGACGCTGACGATGCTGCGCATGCGGGTGGACCCACAATACTTACACTTTTTGAAAAATACCCCACCGACTATATGTACACATACTGTTATTTCAGCTGTGCTCCATAATAATGGGATTGGCTGTTATTATTATTTTTTACCACCTGTGCTAATAATGATATATTTTCAATGAAAAAAATATCTTCAAACTAAGGGCTGTCCCTGTAAAAATCCGGACAACCCCCCCCCCCCCTATTGACGGCAATTGAAAAACCACCCCCACCCCTCTCCGGAAATCTTGGGCCACCACAGAGGCTGGATTCCCAGTCTTTTAGCACCACAGTCCCCAGAATTTCCTCATGGCTCAACATAGTTTTCATCTTTCACCGCCACGGATTTTTGTGAAAATATGGAAATATTAAATTAATTTTAATCCCCAGGTGTACAGCTTTGGTGTAATAATACCGAAACAATGCTATTGTCAATTACACTGCATTTTGTATTTATGTATTAGGCCAGGCCTACAATACATGCCAGAAAAGCCGCTCACCACCGCGGATTTCAGTCTGCTGAGTAGCCTACCACCACCCACGGGAAATTGGGATGTGTCTATGCGTGACAATAACTGCCATGTCTATACATCTACTCCTCGTCATTTTAAAATGAGAAATGGATTATGTAGACTTTTGTTTTCTACCAAACAAATGTTACCATGTCATACCTAGTTCTTGTAGCAAAATATTAAAAAATAATATAAAAAATAATATAAAAAATAACCATCTATATAATCCATTACAATCGGCCTACAGGAAACATCATTCTACAGAATCGGCTCTACTGAAAGTACATAACGATATCATTATTAGTATGGACAAGGGTGAAGTTACGGCTCTAACCTTGCTTGACTTGTCGGCCGCTTTCGATACCATTGACCATGCTACATTAACAGATAAACTTTCTGATTGGTATGGAATATGTGGCCAGGCTCAAATTTGGTTTTCTACTTATTTGCAAAATAGGCTCTAGTCCGTAAAAATTAAAGACACTTTTTCAGATAAAGTCACACTCTCATATGGAGTTCCACAGGGCTCTGTGCTAGGACCAGTGCTTTTTACTTTATACACTACACCACTCAGCGCTATTATCTCTAGTTTTGACATAAACCACCATCTTTATGCCGATGATACTCAAATTTACATGTCTCTATCAGTTTCAAACGCTAAGGAATCTCTTGAGAAGTTACAACATTGTTTAATGGGTGTGTCGGCCTGGATGACAGGATCTAAGCTGAAGCTTAATCCTAGCAAGACAGAATTTCTTCTTATTGGGACCAAATTTCAGTGAGAAAAATTCTTGAATAATTTCCCATGCTTACTTCTAGGTCAAGAAACAAATCCATCTACATCAGCTAAAAATCTTGGTGTACTATTCGACAGTAGCCTGAATTTCCGAAAACACATATCCCAAACATGTAGGACATGCTTCTATCATATCCGTGACCTGCGTCGAATTCGAAAAAGTCTGTCCTTAGATCTTGCCAAGCAAATTGCAGTGGCACTCGTCAGTAGTAGGTTAGATTATTGTAACTCACTTTTTCACAATATGCCAGAAAAGGATATCGCTAGATTACAACGCGTTCAAAACTGCCTTGCAAGAGTGGTAACCAACGCCCCACGATTTAGTCGTTCCGTTCCAAATCTGAAACGATTACATTGGCTTCCTGTCAAGTTTCGCATTCATTTTAAAATATGTGCGATAACTTTTCGAACCCTAAAAGAAAACCAACCTCCACTAATTCGAATAGATTTGTTGTTCCTTGTATAAAGTCTAAGACTGGGTCAAGAGCTTTCTCTATATCTGGTCCAGCCTTATGCCTCTGCCAATACGTAATGCCGAAACAATCTTAACATTTTGGAAATTACTTAAATCTCACCTATTTGACCTGGCTTTTCCACCCTAGTCCCTCAGCAGCCCGGCTCCCTGTTGACGAACCTGCTTTGATCTCGATTATGTCACATGATCACGCTAAGGATTTGTGCGCCTCTGAGCTCGGTCCGCTGAGGATATAGGCGCTATAGAAGTTTATTTGATTGATTGAATATTCATGAACTTTCAAACGGAAATCTCATAATTCACGTGCATTAATACACATTATACGAGCTCGATTCTGACAGAAGCAATATTTGCAACAAAATGAGACATGTAGTGAATATTTCACTGCAGCATTCAGCTGACTATTATATTGAGAAGTTACTGCCTTTTAGGTTTACACTATGGAGCTGAATAGCCCCTATGCTGTGCGTGAACAAATAGGCCTAGTTACAGTAGTATGTTCAGATCGCGGCTTCCAAGATTTCCGTGATTTAACGACCTTGTATAGAAAACCAATTAGCATGCTGACCCTATCCCATTCAGCTTTGCCACCACCCACCTCGGAAATAGTTATATAGAATATACCACACCCACCGGAAAAGTGTCAATTAAAAGCCACCACACCCTCCGGAAAAAAACGATAGCCGTCCATGGGGGAGAGCCAGGATTTTTGCTGGAACAGCCCTAAACGCTCACATTTATATCCTAGTTTCATCATTACTAAAACTTTACCAAAATCTATTTCATGGCGGCCATATTCGTTTTTGTTGTATCAAGGAAAGTCGGGATATAAAATTGTATGAATTATATAAATGGTTCACAAATGTGATCAGTCACAAATTTTCTAAATTTTATCATTCGCCGCCATTTTACAAAAGTGTCGTCAAAAATTCCGCCAACACTTTTTAGGGGATAAGGGGCCATTTTTCTCATTTGACCTCTAAACATGACAAAACCACCAAAAAACGGGCACGGGACCTAGGGATATCACACAACTACTGACGTCAAAAAGACCTTGTTCTAACGCCTTCAGGAATGACCCTTACCACCATTTATGGGTGGTAGGATCTGTTGAGAAAGTATTGATCTATCGCATCTGCTGATTATATAATGCGACATAGCGTGATTTTAATTGGGTTTCATCTGAAAGGCTCTTTATATTTTGAATAAAACTATGACTCTGAGGGTAAAAATACATAATATAGTAGCTTTTGTTTTTCAGCAGGCAATAATAAAAGACAATATCCGAGTAACAAAAAGTATAGCATTTTATTGAATATAACAATCAAGATATCCAATAACCATCATGGCTATGTTAGAAGTGATGAATCGAAAGCTTATGTGACAAACATACCAAATCCATCGGGCTAATTGGCATTTACAATCAACATCAGTAATATTTTTAATAATATTAGTAAATTGCGTGAATCTAAATAATGTGCATTAATAAATTGCGTAAAATTTAAATATGTTTATTAATATTTTGCTAATTATATTGCGACCATACTGCGCTTCACAGCAAATTCCTTGAACTGGGAAATTTTCAATTAATATTTGTTATTTAATTGAAATTGGAATCGCTATTACAATTTCCAGCTTCAAAATGTTTTTATTTAAAAGAAGACACCACTCCAATTGAATCAGTGTATTAACCGACAATCTACCACACACCTTTATCAACTTTTTTCCTGTATGTAATTACATAATGTAATCGCATCGCCATTCTTATCCACTACCGGGTACTTATTACACTACCGACATGAGAAGTAATAATACTATGTAAATATTAACCCTTACAGCGCTAAAATATTTTTCTACAAACCTTGGAAACCAAAGTTGTTTTTTTCAATTTGAAATCATCATAAATATCTTAGTTAGCTCTTTCCCGAATAATTTGAATACCTTTGTCATGGGTCTACAGCCATTAGAAATATTTTTACTCTGACAGTGCAGGGATCGACTTTAGTCATCAGAATCTGACGTCTGTAGATGTCAGATTCTGACGACTAAAGTCGATCCCCGCGCTGTAAGGATTAAGCGCTAATTATGATCATAGCCGTTTTTAATGTTTTAATAGCATGTAAATCACTTATAACTAGGAATGAAATGAGCGTTTAAATATCAAGATTTGCAAATGTTTGTCTCAAATGAAACAAATACGAGATAACTTAAAGTGAGTGTAAAAATTTAAATTCTACTTATCTCTTTCAGGGCTAAGTATAATATATGGGATTAAAGCATACCAGAAGGCTCATCATCGACAACATATTTGGCTGTGACATAACAATACACTGCCGCTGCTTTTAATTTCCAGAAACGGCTTGTTGGTGACAAACACATATAAATCAGTTTAATTCCATGTACAACAATCAATTATATAAAAAACATCTATGATAGAACTAGAAGAAAACCCAAATTAGAAAGAACAATTGCAACATACCATTATAAGAGTCTGAATAACCAGGTATATGATACGGCCACACAGTAAATTCTGGAATAATTGATTGTCATTTATAACAATGCTGGATAACAGCACTTTGCAATCAATGGTCATTATCAATTATTGGGTGTCATCATCATTCAAAACAAAAGTGGATGTACAGTCCACATGAGAACAGGTCCACCTTACTTCAAATGCAGCACAGCATTCCTCTAGTTATTACGGAATTTAACATCCCAGAAAACACACTTTATTTCATAGGCAATATATGACGAATTTTCTTAAATTTGTCAGCCACCAATAAGTCGTCTTCATCCACTATAAGTCGGGAATTGTAACAGCGTATGGTAGTGGATGTAAATGTCTTTGGTAAAGTCGGGCTTGAAAGAGTTAACTTGCTGCTCAAAACCAAGCAATGCATTCTACGATAAAAAGTTATATACAAATAGATAACCAACATTTTAGTGCAAAGCGGACTTCAGGCTGACATATAAAATGCAACAGTAAGGAAGTAAAACAATTAGACATTTCTAAAGTTAAATATCGCCACGTTTAAAGAATATATTATCCCAATAAATCAGCTGCATACGTTAATGCAATTTATTATAAATTAGTCATTTTACAGCTATGCATATTTGTAAGAAATACAAAATATACTCAGTGTTCTGTGTCCTGAGACGATCATAAAAGTTTAGCTGATAACTTAACTTTTAAGATGCCCTCAGAAGACAGCCCCAGGACTGACAAAATAACAGCATTACATGACGGTCTACTTCCTTGTCAAAGTATTCTACTATCATCAACATTAGTTATATACAAATAAAATAACATTCCACGCCTTTAACTATTCTAGCCGTATGTATATAAATTAATGGTAATGAGTGAACAGTTAATCAGTATGTAAAAACATATTCTTTCAACATCATGTATTCATTTCATGATCTTCATCTGAAAAGTAGAAATCACTATCCGAATCATGTTCTGACACTTCTTTCAACTGAAATAGTTCTGAATCAAATTTCATATTTTCCTGTTTTGACGACGTAACCTGCAAACAGAATTGGAACTATAATTAATATGCGTTTGTATTTAAGAAACATATTCCTAAAAAATAGCATACAACCTAAAAATATGTTACAAAAACAAACATGAAAGCAGCCCTCCGCTACAGCCAACTGGCCATTTTTGATTTATTATCTGCTGAATTTGACCCCCTAGGTTATCCATGTGCAATAGAGGTTGTGTACAGGAACACAGGCCAGTTTATTTTATATCAGACCATTTACATCACTGTGTAACAGGTATTTTATTTCATAGTGATACTCTTACTATCATGCAAGGTCCGGGAGAAAATGTCAAGACTGAGTAAAAATGGTCACCAATCAACCATTTTGAATTTTACATCATTGCATAACAGGTATTTTATTTTATAGTAATATTTTAGGTATCATGCCAGGTGTGAGAGATAATGAGTAAAACAGACTAAAAATGGTCACAAGGCAGCAACTTTGAATATTATTTCTGCAAAACATCTGCACAAAATGAGTCGCATGTAGGCTCCGTACAAGTTGAGAAAATGGGAAATATGCATGATATGGGCTAATAATAGCGGATTTAGTTTTTTGTCAAATTTTGATGCTTTAAAGCCTAGGATTATCATTTTAAGGCCAGAAATGGGTTTTACGCCGCAATATATTAGTCAGAAATGACATATCACATGATTGTGATATTTTGGTAATTTATTTTCAAAATGGCCGCTGGCAGACATCTTGAATTTTACCTATTTTTAAAAAACGCTAAAGTAACTAAAGTTTACCCAGCAAATTCTGAAAGTAGACATCTTGGGCTATAAAAATCAATCGTTAAAAACTTAAAGTAAAAAATTTCCAGTTTGGCTGAAAAATCCTGCTTGGTCATAAGGAACTATTTTTTATATTATAAATAAATTACAATCAAATTTTTGCCATGACTTTAACCCTTAAAGCGCTGAATGATTTTTGTTTAAACCATGGAGACTTAAGGGTTTTTGCAACTTGAAATAATCATAAATGTCTTAGTTTTCTCTTTCTGATTCATTTGAATACCTATGTTATGGGTCTACAACCATTAGAAATATTTTTACTCTTACAGCGCGGGGACTGACTTTAGACGTCAGAATCTGACGTCTGTAGACGTCAGATTCTGACGACTAAAGTCGATCCCCGCGCTGTAAGAGTAGCCAATTTTCTCCATTTTCATTTTTTGAAAAAATGATCCACCGGCGTCACTAAATGATCATACCTCAGCTAGGGATCGACATAATTTCATGTTCTTGGTAATATATTATATTAAAGCAGCAGCTCTGTGCTATCCAACAGTAACATGAACACGATATTGTATTATTCCGAGATGAGACTCGTTATGTACAGATGGGTCACTTATATTATGTTTTGTATTTATCATGGTCTACTAATTTGCTTTTTTTTAAATATACATTAATTTTGCAAAATTATGCAGGAATTTATTGCTCCCAAAAAGTTGATAATCGAGTCATTGCTTGATATTGATAACATCTGTATGAAAATTAAATGGAGATCTGATGGGAACTTTTTCCTGTGCATGAGCTAACAAGCATTTCTTGGAAAGTCGAAAGTAATTGGAATAAAATGGTTGACTATATAGGATCAAAATGTGATCAAACAAATCACCCTGAGATATGTAACAGGAAAGGCTTAATTAGTATAAATTGCCATGTTTTGACACATGATTGAACATCTATTGCTTACATCACACAAATTTCATACTGGAAATCTGAAGACTAAAAACGGTCAATTAACATGTGATAGAAGATGGATAATATTAAATATTTAAAAGTTTGGTACACTATTTATGATGTAGGCTGAATGTTATATTTAGCCTGCATCCTACATACCATAGTCTTGCAGCTACTTTTTCCATAAAACAGTTTTTTTACATACAGTTATGATACAAAAAAATTGTTATAAATAAGAATAATTAAAACTTTACATACACTTTCAAACATCACAAACATAAATTATCTTGATAAATATCCTAATATAAATTTATCTTCAAATCACAGTGTTTAATTTAGCCATTTCATATTCAAAATGTGCCATAATATCAGATATAGTCTGCATCTGTGACCCTGACACAACATTAAAACAGCATGGAAACAATACCTGTGTTTGCTATGCACAAAACGACACAACGCTATGGCATGACACACTGAAGGTGTGTACACATTTTAGTAGGTAATATCTTTGTAACCAAACCGAATTTCCCCCAAATTCTCAATGATTCCTACTGATCCCCCCCATATTCCCCAGTTTCCTGTGCAGTTATCAATACAACTTCACAAGTGTACATCATCTCTGAGCATTTGGCCTATTTTATGCATATTACATGTATCTTTGAAAAAGAGGATTCCACATTATGCGAGACAAAGAATTATACATCTGGGGAATTCTGGGGTAATTCAGGGGAATTCTGGGGAAAAGCTTTTGATTTGTTTTCACTCGTTTTCCCAGGTGCGAAATACATTTCCCTTTTGGGGAAATCTAATTCCCCTACTTTCTTAAGGGGCTACCGTAAAAAAAGTGAAAGGGAATTTACAGGGAAACGTTAATTCCCTTTCCCTTTCATTTCATTTCCCCTTCACACCTCCCCTCCCCAATTGCACAGTACTATATACTGTATTTTACTGTCAGGAATTATGATAAATAATATTACCACTTCAGTCACGGCGTCGTGATCATGTTGAAAAACATGTTTTCTTTTGCTGGATTTCTTATGTCTGTGAACAACTCTATCCATGTTAAAACTGTAAAAAAAAATAGTAATATCTTTGTGAAATAAATCTCAACTTTTGTACTGCTAGGGTGAGGGTTGTATATATATGTTTACAAGCACGTTTCAAACCTGATGAAATGTTTTTGAAACTGATCAAATAATCTATAGTAGATGCTCAATCAATCAAATAATTACGTTTAGGAGGTCTATTTTTAATAATAGGAATATATTTCATCATTTGAAGTGGGAAATTGCATTATAAATTCCAGCTTCAAATAAATGACAAACACGCAACAAGAATTCATCAAGATAAAGGTAAAGGTTCAGTAAGACAAACTTGTAAGGTTAACTTCTGTTCTCTTATAAATATTACTGATGCATGACAATGTAGAACACAGCCCCCCCAAAAAAGTAACTGCATACATGATCAGTGAAATTTATTTTATTACACAAACGAGAGCAACAATAAAAATACTGTGCACTCAAACACCCCTCGTCTGATGCAAATCTGACACAACTGCTGCCAATAGGGTATGCCATAAATAGAAGACTAATCAAAAAATCAAGATGGCTGCTATAGTCTCGTTTAGGATCGCAGATATAAACAGATAATGCCAATAGCTTCGCAGACCATGAAAACCAATATATGCCAGGTTTCAATGCATTCAACTGAAAATTAGATATGCCTGAGGGGCAAAGCTTGCGTCTACCCCCGCCCCACATAGTACATTAACTATAGAGCAATACAGTACTGTCACCCATTTTTTATGTAAACCACGTGAAAATGTGATTTCAGAATCACACCAAAATCTAATCAACATATGGCCAGGGTGAGTTGCTTCCTTAGAACAAATCAGTGAAGCAGTTCAAGCTCTCCAGAGTAACATGTGATTCGTCGGCCATCTTGAATTTTGTTGAAAAAATGAAAAAAGAGAAACAATTCTCCTGACTTTTTTCTCAGGGCCACTGAGCATACACAAAAAATTATATTTGAGCTGCATAACCATATTACCAAATTTTGATAATAGCCAAAATGAGCAAAACTGAAATATCAGCTAAAATCCTGAAAGTAAAACAGTATATAAGTTTTTATTATCATAATCACACCAAAAACTAATCAGCACTCATCCAGGGTAGGGTTATTCCGTTTAGCCAAAAATGAAACAAATCCATGAAGCAGTTCAAGCTCTAGAGAGTGACATAGGATTCTGGCGGCCATCTTGGATTTTGTTGAAGAAGCTGAAAAACGCCAAAGGTGGTGGCGTGCGCCGGCAGCAGAGAGAGCACACAAAGGGGACAACAATACTCCTCTGGGCCCAACGGGCCGAGGGGTAAAAACCTAAATGGCCGCCGTAGACTCGTTTTCGGTCGCACATGAAAACGCAGGCCTCAAAAACCTATATATACCAGGTTTCAGGGGAATCCTCCATCTTCAGGGAATTCAGGTCATCTCCATACTCATGGGTAACCTCACATAAAAAATTGGGGAGATTCAATAATTATTTTTCAAGTTATTGCGTTAACAATAATTTTTTAGAATCTTTGACCTTGATCTTTGACCTTGGGTAAAAAAATTATGAATTCAATCTGTTGCACCATGTTGGTGTAGTAGCCAATGCTGGCGACATGCAGGGGAGACGGCGCACGAAGGGGATGACAATACCCCTTCGGGCCCAACGGACGGAGTGGTAAAAATGACATAGCCATGCTTCTAGGTTGAAAATGCCAAACCGTAACATATCAAATGAAACCTTAGACCTTCTAAATTGATCATTTATATGAAAATATGTGTCAATGTTACATGGGTTCTTAACGGGTAAGTTATAGTATTTGGGTTTTTACCAGCTTGAAATTGTGTATCCAACTTGGATAGAAACTGCTTACAAATGTTCAATTTGGATTAAAACACATATTCCAATCTACAAAAAGAAATTCTCATCTCTCCTTCAAAGTTTGGGTTTGCGGGAAAAACAAAAAAGATTAACCCTTATAGCGCTGAATTACTTTGTAATAAAAAACATCTCCCACAGCCGTTATAAATATGATAATTCTTACAGTGCGGGGAGAGAGTTTAGTCGTCAGAATCTGACGTCTACAGACGTCAGATTCTGACGACTGAAGTCTATCCTCACGCTGTAAGAGTTAAAATGGTAGACGGCTATTGGGCTTCAGAGGGTTCAATGAAATCATACTTGTTTGTTTCACCATGAACAACAGCAGCAGGTGTCAAGTGAAGATGAGATGCTGGCGTGTGCACCTCCGTCATGGGGGCCCACACAGGACGAGACATTGGGGTCTTTATTTCCTTTGCGATAGGCGTTTTAAAATTGTTAAAGTAATCATCCTCTTCTTCTTCCACATCGCCAAGTAGATTTTTCACCTGCAAATAATTAAATACTATAATGCATAATTACACTCAACATGCTAACACATTTTCAAAGACTTTCAACATAACAAATAAACTGGGTGAAAACAGCATTTAGATGATGTGATTAGTGGTTTAACCCTTGAAGCGCTGAATTTTTTTAGGTGTTTTTTTCTATTCGAAACCATTATAAATGTCTTAGTTAGCTCTTTCTAATTCATTTGAATACATATTTTATGGGTCTACGGCCATTAGAAATATTTTTACTCTTACAGCTCATTCCTCCTTTAAAATTTGTGTCAGCGGGTAAAACAAAAAAGCTTAACCTTTAACACTTACAGCGCTGAATTAACTTTTTGTATAAATCATGGAGACCAAAGGGTTTTAATCAATTCGAAATGTTCATAAATGTCTTAATTAGCTCTTTCTGATTCATTTGAATACCTATGTGATGGGTCTACGGCCGTTATAAATATTTTTTACTTTTACTGTGCGGGGATCGACTACAGACGTCAGATTATGACGACTAAAGTCGATCCCCGCACAGTAAGGGTTAAAGCACTTAATTAATTTGTAAAAAACATCGCAAAAAAAAAATATTTTTCAATTTGAAAGCATCATAAATATCTGAGTTAGCTCTTTCTGATTCATTTGAAGACCTATGTTATGGGCCATTATAAATCTGTTAAATCTTACAGTGCGGGGATCGACTTTACTCTCTCTACTGTAAGAATTAAAAGGTTAACTCTTGAAATGCTAAGTTGCAGAATTTAAATGCACTGTTGTGTCTTAAAAGTTGTGTCTTAAAAAATAAACTTACCAGGGTAATGTTGTGTGTCGTTAACGCCAGTCACAACTTCCAAGTGGGTGAAATTACTTACACAATAAACACCATTAACCTTTAGCACACTGATGTCATCTACAGTTGACTATAGTATTGTTTCCTCATGTTTTAATGGTCTTGTATAACCAGGTTTTAAAAATTAGATACGTCTCAAATCTGTGATAATCATCTACATTTCAACCTAGATTTTGCAAATTGAACTAATTTTCAGTCACTTCAAGTTGTGGATCGGGGTAGCGAGACACAACTTCAAGTGGCTGAAAATTTAAATTTCTTGGCTCAGTGCCCTAAGGGTTAAACCTTAAAGCGCTGAATTTTTTTATGAAAACCATGGCCAAAGGGTTATTTTCAATTAAAAATCATCATAAATGTCTTCGTTAGTTCTTTCTGTTTCATTTGAATACCTATGTTATGGGTCTACGGCCATTATAAATATTTTTACTCTTACAGCACGCGGATCAACTTTAGACTGACTTTCAATCTGACGGCCTATTCAACCTTTGGGATGCTAGGCACTAAAATAAGAGATCAAATATAAGCTTGAAACCAAATAAAATGCCACTGACATATGGCAGATGCTCAGTTAATGAAATAATACAATTTGTTACATTTCTATTTTTCAAAAATGGAAATATTTTTTGCCATTTGCCGGAATTGCTGATGCAATTTGCAGCTTGAAATAAATGAGGGATGCGGCAAGCAATTTAGCAGGACAAAAGTTAACTAGATTTGCCTGAGGGGCAAAGCTTGCGTCTCCACCCGCCCCATATACATTTAGCAGCCAAAATACATTAATTATAGAGAAATACAGTACTGTCACCAATTTTTTATGTAAACCACATAAAAATGTGATGTCAGAATCACACCAGAATTTAATATGTCCAGGGTAAGTTGCTTCCTTGGAACAAATCAGTGAGGCAGTTCAAGCTCTTGAGAGTAACATGTGATTCATCGGCCATCTTTAATTTTGTTGAAAAAATGAAAAAAGAAAAACAATTCTCCTGCCAATTTTCTCAAGGCCAGTGAGCATACACGAAAGATAACATTGAGCTGAGCTGTACCAAATTTTGATAATAGCCAAAATGAGCAAAACTGAAATATCAGCTCAAATTCTGAAACGTAAAAAAAATCAAAGTTTTTATTATCAGAATCACACCAAAAACTAATCAGCAGATGTGCAGGGTAGAGTATTTCCTATAAACCAAACATGAAACAATTCCATAAAGTGGTTCAAGCTCTAGAGAGGGACATAGGATTTCGGCGGCCATTTTGGATTTTGATGAAAACATTCACAGGGCAGATTTCCCAGGGCCAATATGCATACTGCGATTATTTGGAAAAAATCCGAGTATGGGTTTTCGAGTGAGAGCAGAAACAAAATGCGGCGGGCGGACTCAGCAAAAACAGTAAGTCTCCACCACCGCATAGTGGGTGGAGACTTGATAAATACTTTCAGGAGTGGTGTATCTAACATGGGGACTACTTACATTGGTTGTTTTGCGCTTCTTAAATGGAGTGGCATCAAATACTTTATCATCATAGTCTTCATCATGGTTTGTGAGAATTTCCCTTAACTGCCTTTTCCGCTTAATTGTGCCAGGCTTGCCTGTTAATTCTCCCAAACCACTGGCTAAACATTAAGAATCAACAGCTGGTTGACAATGTTAAACCCATAACAAATATATTGTTTAAAAACTTATTTTCACCTTTATCAGTGTAAAAAAAATGTAGATTTCTTTTACTATTCATGTACTAGTATTACTGGTATTTTAAAACAACAAAGATTATTTTTATATATACATGTAATATACATTATTAACTTCTTCAGTGTTGTGCATTTAAAGAAAATCTAATGATTAAAAACTATTATTCAATGTTTTCATACATTGTACATTATAAAATTTGTCAGTTCTGTGCACCAATTTATTTATTTTTCTTTTTTTTTCATACATGTACATTATAAAATTCAATTTTTTTATTATTATGCCATCTAAGTGAAACATAGTGTGGCCAAGCAATACTTACCAGTAGTTTTTTTTGGTTTTTTCTTCTGGTCCTTTTCAACATTTGTTTTCTCATTGAAATTTGCACATTCCTTAGCCCCGCGAGATCCCACATGCGTAGCCACCACCTCCCAGAAATTATTAGTATTTCCCGGGATATTATGTAATGCCCTGCCAACCGAAAATAAAGACTATATAGCAGCATTCAATAAAGGAAGAGAAAATGAACAGTTTGTCTTTACAATACTAAGAAAATAAAAATTTGCTTCCTTCCACAGACTTTAGATTTGTATCATTGCTTTTATACAGAACTTAAGGTCACTAATAGTCTAGTTGCCAGAAAATGAACCAGAATTTTCTTTTAAGTTCGTTTTTTTTTAATTCTTAGATTTAAAAAAAAATTAGAAGTCTTCATATACTGTATACACCCTGAAAGCATTTTTAGCTTTTTATAAGCTAATTTGCATAATTCACCCTAATTAACATACTGAGCCATTTTTGTAATACAACTTTTGAACAAATGCATAGCAACAATTGTAATTTCACTTTTTCAAATAAGTTTAACACAAAGTGATTTCCAACATTATTTTTACTATCGAAGGTCGAGGTCGACTAAAAATGTCAAGGTCAAGGCTGAAATATTAAAAAATATGACTTGATCATGTTTATATTACACACATGATTTAATTGTACAGGTTTGCTTAATTGTAACTTGTCTGTATTATGAACATTATTATATATTTGCCAGTTAAGAGTTTTGTCAAACTCATTTGCATAATTCACTGTAATTAACATAATTGACCATCATATGTCATGAAACAACTTTTTGAACTTATACTTTTAGATGTAATGCTATCTTATGTGCAATGCTATTTTTTTAATAAGTTTGACGTTACAGATAATTTTATAACATATTTGAAAAAAACATCTCATGTGCTAATTTGCACAATTCACAGTTTTAACATAATTATCTGATAACAGGTGGTACATTTTTTTAAACAAGTAGGCCCAGAAACATGTGTAATACCACTATTTTGAACAAGTTTGACACTTAAATATATTTCTCAACTAAACTGTTTTTATAAAAAATGAACTTAATTAAATGATAAAAACATCAGGAATGAGTTTGCATATTTTTATCAATAAATCATTTTTCCATTTGTATGCCAATTTTTGCCAGGTAGCTTTGCATTTTTCAGTACTCCTGAGAAAACAAATATATTCCACTACAAAATATTATTATTTTAGCCCTTCAAGTGCTAAGTTAAAGAATTATCCACACTGAGTTGTTGCATGCTACTGAGACCCATAAACTTACTTTGTACAATTTTAATCAAAAGATAATATTACAGTACTGTTCAATTGAAACTTGTGGTGAAAACGAAATTCCCTTTCATTTCTCTCTCAGGTCTGTTTCACACAATTTTTTTGATTATGCAAACATAACGTGACAAGTTCTGTTGACATTTCAGCATCTCCACTGGCTAACTCCAAGCGATGCCAAAGTATTGCACGTCGGCCAATGAGAGATGTCCATTCCATCTATATAGTTCACTGAGTTTTCACCAGGGGCAAATTCTAAGGACCTTCAGGCGAATTCTTGAGAAATCGTACGAAAAGCTTCTCACTCGTTTTCTCAGGCGCGAAATACATTTTGGGGAAATCTAATTCCCCTGATTTCTCCAGTGGCTACCGCGAAAACTGGTGAAAACTCCAGTGAAAAAAGTGAAAGAGAATTCGCCGGGAAACACAAATTTGCATTCCCTTGTTTCATTTCCCCCCACCCCCTTACAAGTTTCAATTGCACAGTACTGTATGGTAATTTACCAAATTTATTGCCCATTTCTCTTTCAAATTGTTTTGTTTAACCCTTTAACCCTAAAAGCGCTGATTTTTTCATGTAAGCCATGGGGATAGACTTTAGTCGTCAGAATCTGATGTCTGTAGACATCAGATTCTGACGACTAAAGTCTATCCCCACGCTATAAGGGTTAAACATCAAGATTGGCAAATATTTGTGCTCAAATTAAACAAATGAGTAATTTTCAGCCACTTGAAGTTGTGGGTCACGGTAGCGAGACACAACTTCAAGTGGGTGAAAATTTGAATAAATTAACTTAGCAGGATAAGGGTTAAGGGACAAATAAAAATGGTAGAAACGTGTTTTGACGTGTTTAGCACTCAGAAGGTTAATAGTTCATTTCACTCACTCTTTCAGATGCTGCTTCTCCTTGGTAGTCCACGATTTCTCCGCTTCTTCGTCCATATCATTACCTACATTTTTAATAGCAGACTGTTTTTTACTTGTGTTCTTATTCTTTCTTGAATTGCCAACATCTTGATAACTACCTGAAATCACCTTAGTTCTTTTATTGGTTGATTTCTTTTGTGCAACGTTTTTATTCACTCTGATATCTTTTTTCAATTGTATATTTTCATCACTACTTGATTCATCTAAAGACGTAGATATCTCAGCATCTAACAAAATAGATGGTTTTTCTTCCCTTGTGTGGGCATTGTCTCTTTCACCTCTCCCACCATTTTTTACTCTGTGATTTTGTGAAGCAGTTTCAAGTTTCATAGTACGGACACGGTTTTTCGGATCACTGGATAATTCTTCCACGTCAGAATCAGAAGAAACTGATGTTTTTTGTTTCACTCTTTGATTTCGCGATTTAGTTTTAGGTTTCCTAGAATGGTCACGGGTTTTCAGATTACTGGATGATTCTTCCACGTCAGAATCAGAAGAAACTGATGTTTTCTGTTTCACTCTTTGAATTCGCGATTTAGTTATAGGTTTCCTAGAATGGTCACGGGTTTTCAGATTACTGGATAATTCTTCCACTTCAGAATCAGAAGAAACTGATGTTTTTTGTTTCGTTCTTTGATTTCGCAATTTAGATTTAGGTTTCCTAGAATGGTCACGGGTTTTACTGGATGATTCTTCCATGTCTGACTCAGAGGACACAGATGTTTTATCTTTCATTTTTTGATTTTGTGATATAGTTTTCAATATCCTTGTTTGTTCATATTTTTTCAGATTACTGAATAATACTTCCATGTCGTCAGAATCAGAAGAAACTGATGTTCTTCGTTCTCTTGTGTATTTATTTCCCCTTTCACCTCTCCTACAATCTTCCACTCTTTGACCACATGATACAGTTTTGGATTTCCTTCTTTGCTCCCATCTTTTTACATTACTAGGTAATTCTTCCACTTCAGAATCAGCAGAAACAGATGTTGGTTGTTTCCTTCTATTTTTATTTCCCCGTTGACCTCTTTCACCTTTTTGCACTCTTTGATCGCATTTCTTATTCTGCTCACATCTTTTCATATTACTGGGTAATTTTTCCAATTCAGAATCAGAAGGAACTGATATTGGCAATGTACTTTCGGGTTTTCTACTTAATACAGGTTCTTTTAGAACGTTTGATTCTTTGACATCAGAAGATTTGGATAGTGTTTGATGCTTTCTATCTTGTTCTACACCAGATGATTTTTCCACATCTGTTAAACACTCGGAATCTGAATTCCACTGATTATTAACTTCTCCCTTCCTTCTACTGGTCTCTACCTTCACTGCATCAATATAATTGGCTTGTCTTAGAGATCTAGTTCTGTAATTCACTTCACTTTGAAATACTTTTCTTTTCCCATCACTCATCTTCTTGATCTTTTCACTATTGGAGTCACTTTCATCAGATGTGTCATATGTATATTTGATTTCTGGTCTTTTCTTTCTCAATCTATGTGTGTGTCTTGTGGACAGATCTCTGTTCTGTTTACTCGCAGCTAACTCTGAGTGTTTGGATTTTGCTCTTAGCTTTCTCGACTCTGGTCTACCAACTAACCTATCAGAATTTGAACAGTTATTGAGATTACAAGAGATTGTGTCAATATTTCTGTCCATGTTTCTGGTCTTACTTCTCGTCCTCCGCTCATTGGAATTCACATCTTGGGCAGGCACATCATTTACATCTTTTTTCATAGGACTGACAATTTTTGTTAACTTTTGTCTACCAACCCTTCTTTTAACAGCAGGTGATCTATTTAGCCTGATCACATCTAACACTCCTTCCTTTAACTTGCTACCGCTCAATAGCTGCTTTACGTTGACATTATCAGATATATTTTCCTTATCAATTTGACTATTTTGTTCCATTGTGTTTTTGTCTGCGGTAAAGATAGTCCTAGACAATCTGTGTTTCACTTTACGCTTTAAATAATTATCTGGTGTATACTGTTCTGTTTTTTTCTTTTTATCTCTATATGGTGTCTTCAACTGCAAAAGAGGAAAAGAAGTTATCAGACAATCAAAATTATTTACAACATTTAAAACATAGTTGATAACATCCACACACGTATGTGCTATGTGTGAGAGAGTGATTTGATATTGGTGGAAGATTTCAGAAATTGACTTCTAGGATTTCTTGGCCATGAATAATGTGCCTACCTTATCAGAAAGGCAGTCTGATACACCTAGAAAATCCAGAGAAATCAGTCATTTGAAGAAAGATATGTATACAAAGCCTTCCCATTCAGAAAAGGTGATAGATAAACATAGACAGAAACTCTGTGTCAGTCCAAGAAAATGACATTACTGGACACGTGATCCGGGCGGGAAATTGGTCACCATTTTGATTGGTCTAATTATTCATAAAATAATTTGTCATCCCATCTTTGCCAACAGCAGACATATTGATTTTTCAATTATTTTACATCACAACAGCAGTCAAGTTTTGTTAATCTTCACATTAGGTGAGTTGTTCAATTAAAATTAGGTTAAACTACATTATACTTGCGTATGATAGTTATTGAAAGCTTATGACAGTTATTGAAATTAAATTGCATTTTGAATGATTTTCAGTATAAATAACTAGTAAAAATTTGCACAATTTTTGCATTGATAATGGTATAACTAATTACTTTTCAACAGGACAATGTCATGCTCGTCATGTGTTATGCAGTGGCGCTGGCCCTAGCCGTTTATGACAGGAGTGAGTCAATTTTCATCATTCTTGTGCGGATATAATGTGTGTGAACTTTATTAAATCATTCAGACTATTTCGATTTACTGTAATTGCGATTGAGTCAATGTTATTTAAACTAAATATTTATACAATAACGTGTGTTTGGAGGTAATTATGTTTATTTGAAAACCAACTTGTGACAGTTGATCATGACCAGGGTGATTTGAAAAAACGAGCTGAAGGGAGTGATCAACTCTCACAAGAAGGTTCTCAAATGAGCATAATTGCTGACAAAACATTATTATTACCATCTAATCATACACAATGTCCATGTATACTCAAAACCTATAGTATAAAAAAGATGAAATTAGTAGACTAGACCTACCACTGTACCAGTTGGCTGGCTATAAGAGGACCATCTGGATGGCCCTAATGAACTGCATCCCCTTTATGATGTTGATACTACGATTGTAGCCTTATAAATATAATATCACTATGTGTGGTGATGCTGTGAATAATGGTGAATAGAACTTTGCCGCAGGCCTGGGCCTAGCCTATGTCTGTCATCGAGCGGGTCTATCTGCTAGATTACCGGTAGTCTACCTGCAGGTCACGCGTGTGTACACGCAGTATACGCACTACTAGTGCTAAGTGGCCTGATATTTAGTAATGGAAGGCCTACGCCACGGCACACGTGACACCGGTTTGATACCTGCCTTTATCTCCGATTTTCAGTTGATACCGGTGTTACGTTATAAAGTGCCAGGTACTAGATCAATGCCTATTCTATTGTCATTGGCCTAATCACAAGTGTCCACCCTGCTATGCTGAAATGCATGTGTACCACATCGCCAGCAAAGTAGCAATGGCCGCTACAAAACATATATTCACCAGGTGGCGCTATGGTAAGAATCTGAAGCGTAGAAATCTGTGACAGCTAAGAGACATTGCATTTAAAATTAAAAGTGGTTGAATAACATTAAAATCGATAACGTTACTCCATTTAAAATTCTTTATGTGGCCGCTATGACAGGTTAAAAATGGACTTTTGGCCAGAAAATACTGGCCGGTGACTGTGTTTTGAGGTCAACGGTCATTTGAGAGTCTCAACAGTGAAAAGGTGATCAAGAAATTGGTTTTGTGATCGTTAATTGGTGTTGGCCGACCATAGTGGTGACCGCTGGGACCGAGTTTTACTGTAGATTGATGAAGACAAATTAGAAGTAAGTGTTTACCATGTGAACACCCAAGAAGGCTCTCCCTCACATTTTTCAAATAAACGTTATCATTTAATTTAAATTTTACCAGATAATCAATTTCTACATGTAATTATAGTCATATTATGAGGCAGAGGATAGCAGCTTTAGGGTGACAAGGTGCTATTTTTGACAAAAAAAGATTGAAGAAGACCGCCATGAGCCGGATATATTTCTGAACTTTATGAAAAACTGATGCAGTCTAGGAATTAATAGTAATACTAGCATGCAGTACATTGAATATTGAGTGTATCAGATAAGCTGCTTTGAAGTTATCAGGGTGACAAGGTCCCAATTTGACGAAAAAAGATTAAAAGTGGCCGCCATGACTCGAATATTTTTCAGAACTTTCTGAAAAAATTGACGCAGTCTAGGAATTAATACTACTATGCTGTACGCTGAATATTGAGTATATATCAGATGCGGCTTTGAAGTTATCAGGGTGACAAGGTCCTAATTTGACAAAAAAAGATTAAGGATGGTCGCCATGACCTGGATATTTTTCTGAACTTTCTGAAAAATTGATGCAGTCTAGGAATTAATACTACTATGCACAATTGTAATTAGCTAATTTTCCTTCAATTACAATTACACCTTTAATTACACTAAAAATTACTCAATTATAATAATTTACAATTACAATTATAATTGACCCCAACCCTGCTATGCAGTATGTTGATTATTGAATATATAAGAATATATAACTTCAACTGAAAACAATTCATAGTGGTACATTCAGAATCATTTCCAGCTCGATACAATTTTCAGAAGAAGAACAGTTACGGATCGGCGGACAGGATAAAAATAAATATAAACTTGTCTTATTTATTTAAATGTCTGGGGTTCTTTTTATGTTCGGCCGGGTCCGAAAACCGATAAATATAAAACGCATGGCCTTAATGCCCATTTACTTGATTGAAGGACTAGCAAAAAGGTTAAAATCAGCCACTGATGTGATTAGCCCTTTAACAATTAGCAAACTGTGGCGATAAATAAACCTCCGCTGAAAAAGGCTAACCGCATAATAATATTATTGGTCAACAAAGTGTCATTAATTTATCACTAAACCCTTACAGCGCGGTGATCGACTTTAGACGTCAGAATCTGACGTCTCTAGACGTCAGATTCTGACGTCTAAAGTCGATCCCCACACTGTGAGAATCAACATATTTCTACTGGCCGTAGACTCATAACATAGGTATTCAAATGAAGCAGAAACATCTGACTAAGACATTTATGATGATTTCAAATTGAAAAAAACCCTTTGGTTGTGATGTTTTTCACAAATCAATTCAGTGCTTTAAGGGTTAAAGTGTTAATAATGTCATGTAACAGTCACTTGTGATTCAACCGAACAAGAAAATTTAAAGCAGAAATTACCATTAAATAAGCTAGATTGTCACATGTTTTGATTCAAATTGTAAATCTGAAATAATTTTTGCCACTTGAAGTTGTGGGTCATGCTAGCAACTTGAAGTGGATAAGATTCAAACGATATAACTTCACACTTTATCATGTTTATCAGCTAAACAATGACAGGATTATTGAGGATTGTTTCCAATCGTCCCTTTCCCTACCTTTTTGCTAAGTGTACTATCCAGTGCATCTGGAGCACCTGCAATCAATCCCGCACACTGTGTACGTGGACAGACAGTTACCCTCTCTCCAGTCCACCAAGATAGAGTTGGGATACAGTGACGTCCACCACGACTCTTTGGCACATGGTCTATTTTTGCAGAATGAACTGTGGATCACAAAAAAGCTGTATTAAGTCCTATCAGCTGCTCAGATTTAATTGCTTAAGAGTTGAGAAATTCATCGAATGTGCACATCTCTGATTTAACCCTGCTGAATTGCTCGTTTTTATTTTTCATTAATTTAAGAACACTATGTTTTATTCTCTGTTTTAGATGGGAAAAATTCCAAAATCTAATAGGAGGGGCGAAAAAAAACATTGAAAAAAATAACTTTGGACCTATTTCAGGAAGATTTAATGAGAGCTACGAAATAATAGACATATTTTCGATAAAGGTAATTAGAACAATGAAAAAAAATATATATATATAGCTGGATCAATGTTTCTCATTTCCTGAAATTGACATGTTTTTTTCGTAAATTGGCAAACATCTGGCAGAAAAAAACATTTTGGGGGGTGATGTGTAACTTTAATAAAATACACAATCTCATCTAAAACAAAGAAAAAAAACTTAGTGGCATTAAGTTGGAATTGTTAATGGAATCTCAGCTTCAAATGACAAAAAATATTGATGAAAATTAGACACCTCCTAAATTGATTTATTAGATAAACTAAGCATCAATCACAAAACATTTTAATAATTTCTGTGCCATTTCATTTGATTTGAAACTTAACCCTTTGCCTGCTCATCACGACAATAGTCGGTTTTAATCTGTTTTACTAGCCGAATAAACCTCTGTTTTTGGGAGTGAAATTACCGTTTAAACATCAAGATTTGTAAATGTTTGATTTCAAATTAAACAAATATAAGTCATTTTCAAGCACTTACCACGAGACACAACCTCAGGAGACACAATCTCAAGTGGTTGAAATTTAAATAAAATAACTCAGCAAGATAAGGGTTAATTGAAAACGTATATATAAAAGGACATAGCAGCAGAAGGGTTAAATTATAGCACATCTGGGTTTGACTACAAAAGTATTTTTCATTGATTTGTAGGTGACAATTGAATCAATGATTTAATGAGCAAATCAAGTTAATCTATTCTGGTTTGGCATGAGCAAAAAAAATAATTAACCCTTAGAACCCTGACGTCGACTACAGTAGACATTATTTATTTTCATAAGTACCTTCATAACCAGCTGCTAAAACTAAAATATGCCTTCAATCTTGAAACACTGAATATGTTAGGACTTAAATTTTACAAAACACATAAATTTTCAGTCATTTGAAGTTGTGTATCGCAGTAGCGAGACAAAACTTCAAGTGACTGAAACTTTAAATTGAATAGCTCAGTGCTCTAAGGATTAACTAGAAATGTCTAGTTTTTTAGCTAATAGATGTAGTTGCAATGTCCTTTGTAATTAATGTTATTTTAAAATGGCTTCTGTGGACAGTAGACACAAGAACTTCATATAAAGCTTCTTGGTATTAAGCAGAATTTACTATTCCGTTTTGGAGCATAACACTTGTCAACACTCCCAAGCAAACACGACGTTGACCCAATGGGCTCACAATCGGCGACGCTGGCCCAACATCAAACCAGCACTGGTTCAACGCCTCGTGTTTGCTGTTCTTCATTCAACCCAGTAAACACAAATAATTATTGTCCTTTGTGGAGTGTTTTGGAATGTTTTGAAAATCTAAGAAACTACAAGTGAGAGACTATCTGTTAAAATGAACAGAATTCTCCCGCATAAAATATGTTAGATCTTGGGTTGTAGGCCTGCCTAATCATCCCCAATTGCGAAACTACATGAATCTCAACATTATGATTCTTTTTACACTATTGTGATTTCTGGAGAGTGGCTGATTGAACAAAGCTGACCCTTTGTTGTTTTAATGTTGAACCAGCGTCGTTGCCAGTGGCCCCGCATGAAGTATAACCATGTTGTGACATCTGCCTTCATTATACCCAGAGAACACTAGACATTGAAACAATATTGGGCTAATTCTGAGCCAACGTGGTTGACAATGGACCAACGTTAGTCAGCACTAAAGCTTGTTGGGTACCCGCACCCTTAAGTTGCCAGTATGTCTGGTTGCCCTCTTTTGTTTGCTCTCAGACTTTTAGGCCTATTGAAATAGGCCAGGCTCGGGCCTTACAATAACTACTACTTAAAGCCAAGGCTGGGTTGAAGTTTGCCCACATTCAGCGTGGCGTCAAACACGACACGGTAACCCAATACTGGGCTAATGTTTGCTCAGCGTCGTAGACGGTGGACCAACAATAGACCGACATCGGGTCAACTTCTCGTGTTTGACCGCCTGCATGATAGACGGAGAGAACACACAGACACAAAACTGATGTGAAGAACAAATGAGCGGTGAATAGTAAAGCAATATATCTCCACCTCTATAGAGGGGAGACATAATAAATAAAAACTGTCTTTATCACCTGTCTAAATTACAGAGAGCATAATCAAGAGAGCATTAACCGACTGTTAGAATGATAATATCATTTAAATTTTGGGAATGATTAAAGTTGTAAACAAGTTGTGAGAATAGTCTGGAATAAAAAAACTTGGTACTACAATCAAATAAAGATGATCTCGTAATTTAAACAAAGACTGTTGGTTCAATGTGAGACGAGTACTGCAGATGGTGATCCAGCATTAAAACATTATAGGCTCAACTCTGTCATTGTGTGATATAGTCCGCCAATTATGGTAGTGCAAAAAATGATTTAAGCTATATTCAATTGTGATCTTGAATTTAAATATCATGCAACTGATTAAAACTGAATCATGGACACGGAATTTTAGACATGTTTATCCTAATTGGGGGACCATATCATTTACAAAGTTGAATTGTTATCGAAATTGAACACAATGAATTGGAATGGAATTTTAATTGAAAATAAAAGTGTCTATGACACTGCAGCTCATCCTTGTAATTCCGGGTCTATGTATTTGATTTGAACTTTCTACATATATTGTCTACACCAGCACCGAATTTGAGGGTATTATTTTTAATTCAGATATTAGTGAAAGTGAATGCAACAAATACTGTTTCCTAGAAATTGGTGGTTGGAGGAATTGACAGGTATGACACTGACAGGCCATGAGATATGACAGGTGGCTATGTAAACTAACAGGGGTGGTCTAACTTAAGCATATTTTTAAGTCCTGGGAATGGTATTAAAATACAACCATCACAACATAATAATACTGTTTTTAATGAAAATATTACATTTCACACTATCAAATGTTATTTCCTTAATTTCCTTATGTTTTCAAGGAAAATCATATTTTACATCAATAATTTGAGATTAAATCGCTTTGTTCAAATTTTTTAGCAAGAGGCCTGAAGTCCTAAATCATTTAAAAAGTTGACTTTGGTGGTCATTTTAAATTTCATTAAAATCCCCTGCACATTTCCAGATGGTGGGTAATGTGATTGTAAAATGTGAATGATTACTGACTTTAATTTTTCAGTTTTTGCGCCCACAAAAAAATTTGGAGTTGATCTCTGGCGGCCATTTTGAATTTTGGTAGCATCTCTAAAAAACACTTGCACATCCCCATTTTGCTAGGAATGTCATGTTAAAATTGAAAAAAAAATAGACTGGTAGCTTTTGAGCCCACAAGAAAACGTGATGCCAGACAGAATCCTAACCGACTAAAATCCCCCTTCCCCTACGGGCGGGGGATAAAAATACAGTTTGTTTAATGCAATATGTATAGTAGCTGTAATTTACACAAGTGCCTATCAAAGGTCTTGTCATCTTCATAGTCTACATAACTTCAGTTAAACATTATCATGCAAAGTTTTTATTTAAATTTTCATCCACTTAAAGCTGTTCCTCGCTACATGCGACCCACAACTTCAAGTGGATAAAATTACGCATATTTGTTTAATTTGAACACAAATATTTGCAAATTTTGATGTCTAGACGCACATTTCATTCCCAATAACAGTGCTTTGGTCAACTAATAAAACAGATTGAAAATGCCAATAGTCTCGATCAGCAGGATAACAGTTAACCCCTACAGCATGGGGATCGACTTTAGTCGTCAGAATCGGATATCTACTCACTGTACAAGTAAAACTATTTATAATTGCCATAGACCCATAACATAAGTATTCAAATAAATGAGGAAGAGCTAACTAAGACATTTATGATGATTTCCAATTGAAAAAGTCCATTGGCCTCCATGGTTTATCTAAAAATTATTCAGCGGTTTAAGGATTAACCAGCGTGCATAACTGTGTTTATTGATTGATATTTTGAAATCAACATCAATCCATGCAATTTATTGAATAATAGAGAGTACATTATGCTTACAAGTGAATTATATGTGAAAAACATACATGGTAACCACAAGAGCAGCTTTCCCCTTTAAACTATCAGTAAAATATTAATAAGCCTATGATGATTACAAAAACTTCAGACAAGACTCTCAACACATTCAGTGCCAGATATTTTGCTTTAAATAAAAGGACAGGACAATAAATAAAAAATCGTACTTTACCATTCATATTAGATTGAGATAACAAAGACAGCTCAGAGTTGTTTGTTGCATATTTTGCAGCCTTCTTGTCCAGCAAAATTTGTTTGTCTGAATTTGTCTTCAAATTGTCTTTCTCTTTCACACTTTTGAGCTTCCTTATAAAAGCAAAACATATGTGTGCAATATAAAGAAATGTATATGGAATCAATCAAGTTAATTGTTAAACTATATATCACACAAAGCTAGAGCTGAAAAAGCACATTAAAACTTCATTGAAATACAATACAAACATATTGACCATAATATGATAATTCTGACAGTGTGACCCATTAACCCTGTAAGTTATCCCCCCCCCCTTCCACACACACACACACACATCTTATTGAAACATTCATTTAATTTCCAAAAAATTGATTTTTTCACTAAGAAGATTTAAATTAATATAGTCGTGATTAGCAAGGAAAGGGTTAAAATTATGTTTATCACTCAAGGCCCGAAATTGGATTAAATTTCTACTTGTCCAGATGACAACTGGAAAAAATCCAACTAGTCCTTCCCAAAATAAAACCTGTCCTTCCTAATTGTCAATCCAAGTGAACTCTTGTTTGAAAAAAAAAAAGTGCTGTCTTTAATCAACCAAGTGGAGTTTGAGGTGGAAACAACTAGTCTATGGCACAATGGGACACACTACATTTTACAAATAGCATGTAATTCCCAGTGCAAAATAGTGCATGTATGTATGGCAAATTCCTAAGTAAAATTATATCACTGTCAAACCTGAAAATATAACTTATCACTACATTAATGACTACTATAGACCTGGGCCCGTATTATCGTACAAGTTACGATATATTGTAGGCTTCGAATTGGTCGAGATGGCCATCTCGACCAATCCAAAGCCTACAATATATCGTCACTTGTACGAGAATATGGGCCCTAAATCTTAAAATTTAGATTATCTTAACTTTCTCCCATCTTTATTTGTAAAAGTTAGGAGGATCTTAACTTTTCTAATTGAAATGTGAGAAAGTTAAGATAATCTGAATTTTGTGATTTTTAGTGGGATGGGCTACTGTTCTTCAATTTTGTTTTTGGTAAACTACCTTTGCAAAGTGTCAAGCTCTTTGAAGACAATCCTTTTCCATTCCACGGGGAAACCGTTCTTGAACTTTTTAATAAATCCAGTGCTAAGTCCTGTAACATATTATACAGTAATAATTTTAAAAAAAGTATATAAACTTTTAATTTTTTATAAATCAAAATAGGGGCTTTGAGAATTTAGGAGTAGTCTACATGTATAAGATTTCGTTTCTGAAATTGTGCTTCTGACAGTGGGTTACCATATAAACTATTTTATTATTAATTATAAAATACAAAAACATCTGTACTGTGTACAGTGCTAGTGGCTAATTATTCACTCTCCAGAAATTACATATATGTTCGAAAGTTTAGAGTAAATGCTTCTCAAAGATAAAGTACATAGGCCTACAGTAGGCCTATGTACTTTATTGACTTTATTAACTATTAAATTCCAAGGAAACAGGCATATAAACAGGAGACCATCATTAACTTTACTATCTGGCATAAGAAGTCGACCTTCACCACAAACAACAAAATCACATGAGTGGATTATATAAGAAGCATATTACACTGTATATAAATCATATTGCAAAAGGGTACAGCACAAATTTCAGTATGTCATCCCATAAATTGGCAACAGAACTAAAATAATTTTTTGACAGCTCCCTTGGTTGTACATGTATGTAGAAGAAAATTTACATCATAAATCTCAGTAACATATTTATAAACGAGACAAAATATACAAATCCATCCTGAATTTCACCCAGTGAATGAGATCATGTGACAGAAAAAAATGTAAAACTATTGATTGATGTTATAATCCCTGAATTACATTCATCTAAAAATTAAGTTTATCTACTAATAGAATTGTTTTACTGTACTCATGATTGCAGAATATCATGTCACAAATGGACTAATTCTGTCATTAGGAATAATCTGTATCCAAACCAATTTTTGTTGTATTTTAAAATGCTACAAGACAATTAATTGTTTTCAAAAGAAATGAAAGCCCTCAAAATGAGCATTGTTGACCCCTTTTGAATGCATCAGCACATACCATATAAAACAGAATCTTCTGCATTGATATCACCAGAGAGTTTGTAAACTGATCCGGTCTTGGTAGCCACTTTACTAACTGTAATTCTCTGAGTTATTGTAGAGCTATGCCAGTTCACATTATCTGTAGTTGTGGCACTGCTTCTGAAATTCATATATATCCAAATAAATACGCAATACTTTAACAGGTGAAAAATAGCTTAGCAAGAATATATCAGTCACCTACAGTCCATCATATAACACTAACAGTCACCTTGCTTTAAGCATAGACCTTCGAATCACATTCTGATTCTCCAATCACTAAGTTGGCTGCGCATTTTAATTTCTCTGTCTGTCTGATAAAACCTGTTACATGTAGCTCTATTGGATAAATGTAGCAAGCTCTATCAGGAAACTAACCATTTAATAATAATAATAGTAACAGTTCCAGTCCGAGGGTCTGCTCAGTGCTCTTTACAAAAAAAAGCTGGGTAAAAGTTTTAATCTTGATAAAGTCATGTTTAAAAGTCACAAACGTGTTTAAAAAGATGGGTTTTCAGGTTTTGTTTGAAGAGCTCAGTGTGGGATTTAACCCTTACAGTGCAGGGATAGACTTTAGTGGTCAGAATCTGACGTCTGTAGACGTCAGATTATGACGTCTCAAGTCGATCCCCACACTGTAAGAGTGAAGGTATTTATAATGGTCGTAGACCCATAACATAGGTATTCAAATGAATCAGAAAGATCTAACTAAGACTTCGGTCTCCGAGGATTTTACAAAAAGAATTCAGCACATAAAAACGGGCTTCAGTGGTGAAAGGGTTGAAGTGATATAAATGGGCAGCTTTGTTCCATAGTGTGGGACCAGCCTTCTAAATGGCTTGATCGCTGAAAGTCACAAGGTGTGTCCCTGGCTCTATTAGCAGGTTCTTCATCTCCGACCGTAGGTTTTTGAGTCAGGAGCATAGTGTTTTATAAATTCTGAGAGGTATATGTACACTGATACAAACCCATGAAGGGATTTATATACCAGAAGAAAGATTTTGAAAATGATCCGTAAATGGCTAAGAGATCTTGTGACAGGTGTGAGGTGGTCATGTTTCTTGTTGTGTGTGAGGAGTCATGCTGCTCTATGCTGAATAAGTTGCAGACAGTGAATGAGTAATGTCTGGTAAACCAAAAAGCAAGGAATTACAAAATTATCTAATCTGGAGGACTACCAGCTACCACCCATCTAGGACAAGATCATGTCTGAGCCATTTCACAGCCAGGACATCAGTATGTGATCAAGGCTTGCCATAGCAAGTCGAAACGTTCTAAGTTTCAAAAACGAAGTTCCAAAGTTAAGATAAGTACAATTTACTACTATCTTAAAGTTGAGTTGTTTCCTCTTACTCGACCTATATGGAGTTAATAGTTCTTTCAAATAATGTGGTGCAAGAACATTTAGAGATTGAAAAGTACTTTAAAAACAAAGCATTTTTATTTGGATGCTAGCGCAGTCTCATAAGCACTAGAGTGACGTGATCAAACTTTATAATAATCCCATTTCTATTGACATGGTCATCAAATTTGACACCCAAGTTCTTTCTTGTGAAGCTCAAAGCAATGTTATGTCCATCGATGGATAGACTCTAAATTAATTTGTGATGCAGCACCCTGGTGTGAAGTGATGAAAGTAATGATGGCCTAGACACTATTCATCATTACCTTATAATAATATTCGCTTTAAAATATTTTAAAACATTGCAGTGACACATTCTGATATAAAAAGGGTTCAAAAGAATAAATACAGTATATTATGAAACCACTTTTTACTATAGTCTAATTCTTACTTACTTTTTGACACCTTCCACACATATCCATTGACCATATGGCCTTACAATCCAATCTTCCAAAACAGTCTCACTTCCTCCTGGGAGAACCTGTGAAAATCAGTCGAGTATATATACTGAAATGCATGCATATATTGCAGCCTTCGCAATAAAAAAATTATTACCACTGCAATAGACATGGTAGAAATGGGGATATGTATCTGATGTGGCATTGCAGCCATTTTGAATATTACCCCATTTTCAAACATATCAAGGTTCGCTCAGGTAGTGGTCACGGAAAGATCTGAGAAATATTGACAATTATAACATACATGTAAATGGTAAATTTATAGGGAAGTGCTGTGAGATAATCTTGAATTTAACAAATTATGATGTAGTCCAGAGTAATCAGTGTAAATAATAGTATGAAAAAAATTACAGAAGATTAGAACTAGAGAGTAGAGCATTTACATCCAATCTCCCAGAAAGATTTGTGGCACCTATCTTTAATAATTATGCAAATTTAAAAAAATAAATCTAAATTACTAAACAAGGGTACTAATTCATTGTGATACTCTGATAAAGGATGTAATTCAAAAAGGGCATGATGTGACAGTCAACTTGAATGCAAATCAGCCAGCCATTGAACCTAGTAATAATTATTGGTTAATATTGAGCAGTTACGTTAAAATTGCTCACAACATAGACGGTGGAGGCTTAAAAAGAACAGGATACAGTTAATCTCTTGAAAAAAACAGAACACAGTCGATTATGTAAGGCCAATGAAACTATATAAGTATAGAAATATAACATCACTTAAACTGAAATAATTATAGAATATATGAAATATATACAGTATGTATGGATATATAACTTGGTGCACACATTAATTAAAACAAAAATACACTACACAATAAATGTATACACACAGTATATAACAAGACCTTTAATCATAATCAAATCATTACACAGGGATGAGACCAAGGAATGAAAAAAGAGGAAAAATAATATATATATTATTTCATTAACTAACATCCGCCCTATAACTAAAAAAAACAGCGGAAAGTATCATCTCGGTACAGCAGTGACTGTTTTGCAATTAATAATAGTCATAAGCATACAGCTTAGAAGATCAATTAGTTTGTGGCAATCATGTGAAAAAGCTGGCCATATAGCTGGCCAAATCATCTCGGTACAGCAGTGACTGTTTTGCAATTAATAATAGTCATTAGCATACAGCTTAGAAGATCAATTAGTTCGTGGCAATCATGTGAAAAAGCTGGCCATACCGTTGGTAGAGGCACTCTTGGTGTTCCTGTCAAGCCCACATCAGAATCTGATTCCTGCAATCCAGCATCTGATAAAAAGTTTTCAATTAATACATGCCACAGCCTTGAACTCTTAATACTTTCATACAGGATGACAATTTTATCTAACCTCTTATCCTCTAACCTTTTATCTACCTTGATGACATCATAAATCATGTAATAAAAGTTCAAAAAGATCATTTGAACAACTGCTCGGTGGGTGCCATTCACAAAAATATAAATATTTAAAAACACCTCAATTAACAAATTAATTGTGCTGGACTTGCAACTAATTCATATAAAGTAATAAAATGAAAGTTAAATAAGGTTGGAATTGTTTTAATATATATCTATATATACTATGATAGAATAAGAGATCTTAGGCTTCATCCGTCGTTGAACGTACGCCCTGACCAAATCGCTTTTTCCCACCACCCACAATATACCTCTGGGATGTAATGTTACTGTATATAAAAACATGTTAGAAGTATGTCCAAAGAGTACATGCAGACAGACCCAATGCCAACATCAGTCCAGTGCATGGTCGTTCCAATGATAGAACGTCCAGAATGAGAACAAGAACCAATGTTGGATTAATGTTGGCCCACTGTCTGCGACGCTGGGTCTGCATCATCCCGTGTTTGCCGGCAGGTATATGCTGCCAGGTGTGTGTACCGGGTACCTGTCCGCCAAAAGTTGGATGAGACATTTGGGAAAGCATCGTAAATAGTGGCCTAACATTAAGCTAACATTGATTTGCAATTGTAAACATAATAAACCCTGATCACAATATCTTTAGTAATACCCCACCCATACCGCAGAGGCCTAAATGTATTTTTTACAATTCACAACTTGCTTACACACTTCGCTGTTACACGTGTTTTGTCTATACCAGCAAAAAACATGAGCATGGTTAGTAGGCTCTATTATATTCATAAACTTTCTTGGTCCGGCTCTAATTACACAGGTATATATACCAGTGTTTACGGAAACGATAATTCCTTAACTAGCTGATTCAGTATCTAATACATTCTCATAATCTATATTACTCTTTCCCGTAGTCAAAAGCATGTGTGATGTAGTGAAATCAACGTTTCACTAGTTTTAAGTTTTGTGGGGGCTTATTCCAATTCATATCGAATTAGATTTAGAATTATTTAGAATTATGTACGAGTCACGAGTATATTCATGTTATCTTTATCCAGACAGCAATGTTTCAATTATGCTATAAGGCCTTCCTACTAGCTTTGCCCATGCATAGCACAGGTCAAAGCTAGTATATATATATATATATATATATGTCAAAATCTCTTCAATAGTCATACAGTGGAAACTAATGTTCAGCCACCTTTAGCACACAACTGACAACTGACTAGCAAAAATGACATAAAGCCAGGAGGCTGCCATAGTAGTAGGTTCATTTGTATATGAAATGGCATTTTTGAAAATGGACAAGTGAACTCCCATGAGAGGTTGACTGCCCATAATAGTGACTGGTATATATAACATCACATACATGCACAGCCAGAAAACACTTGTAAGCCATTAAACCAATGCTGGCTAATTGGACCAGCATTAAGCCACCATTGGTTCAACATATTGTGTTTGTTTGACACATATTACGAATATGTATTGTAAAAGAAAAAATCACCTTTTAAAAATTTGGATTTACTTCGCGTACATGGTAAATCAGCACTAATCTCATATCCCTTGAAAGTATGTGATCTTGCTTCTATATCTTTATCAGTCAAACCAATGGAGCTATCCTTGTCAGTTCTAGAGCTTTCAGTGGTATTTGAGATCTTCTGGACAGAATGCTCATCAGTAATTGAAGCTAAGCCTAAACATTGTTGATCGCCTTGCTTGCCCAGATGATTGTTCCTATTGGAAGTTAAACTTATATTTGTTCCACTTTCATTAGTCAATTGTTGTTCAGAGAAGTTTGAATGTTGATTATTGTCGTCACCCAGATGCTTATCACTAATTGAAGCTAAGCTTTGTTTTGTTTCATCTTCATTAGTCAATTGTAGTTCGACGGTGTTTGCATGGCGATTGTCTTGGTTGTCCAGATGCTTGTCCCTATTTGAAGTCAAGCCTTTAATTGTTCCACTTGCATTTGTCAACTGTGGTTTAAAAGAGTTTACATGATGCTGATTATCTTGAACTGAATTTTTAGCTGTCGGTTCTTTGCGATTCCCACTAAAAGATTTTGACATATTTTTAGAATGAAAACCATGTTCACAGTTTTTATTAGCAACAATATCAGTACTGTTTGCCAGATTCTGCCTTTTCAATAAGGTAGGGAAATTTTCGCCTTCATTGTCATTTTGTAAAGATGATGTTGAAATGTCAGATTTGGAGAATAAGAGAGATTTTGGTGTATCACTTGAACACTCACTGTGAACTAAATTGCCTTGTTTTGAATTTAGGAATATAGGGGTCAAAGATTTTGTTATATTTGCTTCACAATGCAGTTGTAACTCGGATGTAGAAGAATCTTCAAAAGCTGGAAGTGTTTTTTTTATTATGGAAACTGTATTGGCCCTATTGTCAGTATTTGTCTTTTTCTGTTGCACAAAACTTGAAATGTTCTTGTGAAGGCTTGTAGATTGGTAGTTATAATAGTTTGGAGATTTAACAAAGCAACCCATAGATACATGACTTGTTTCACTAGCGAGCTCATCTGGTAAAACCTGCATAAAAATAAAATGTACATTATTATAACATTTCATTATTAACCCTTGTTGTGTTTACCATGATTTCACATTTTTTTAAAGCTGGAATCGCTAATGCAATATGCAGCTTTTAATGGTAAAATATATGAAAAGTAGACACCTTCCAAATAGAAACATTTCCCAAATCTCAACTGAATACACCCTGTAATTTCTATTACACCCTGTACAAACTAATACCAGGGCATGCCTCTATCACAGCTATACCTGTATACACACCCTCTGAATCTTGCATCACACCCTCAACTCCAAATCTTACCTAATACAGTAACCACACAGGAGGAAGAATATGTCAGCAACTAATTGGCTTGAAGTTGAAGGTCTGACGCTTTTTCTAGCAGTTGTCAGTCCTGAGCATTGCGGGGACTCCATGGTTTGACACAAACTTTTATGAGCAGTGGTCCACAGGACCACCAGCTCAGACAATCTGGTGGTCCTACAATTTTTTTAGTGGTCCTAACAACAACTAACGTTACTTACACTTGGAAATCTTGAACCAAATTTTTTCACGCTTGCGATGTGTTTCCACATTGTTAATTTTGTAAAACCACAAAACGTTTGACAGGAATTTAGTTCAAGGATGATGATCGATCTCAATGTCAATAATTCATGACTCTCATGATTACGAACACGTGTTTTGTTCCGTCAAAAGAATGAGTGAGGTTACAGTTTTTTTCTGGTATTATCAGATTATCTATCACCCGCGAGTTGCGACGATTGTTTATATCTTTGGGGCATGTTACGTTTATGACTCGAGCTAGATATTATGGTGGTCCACAGGACCACTGGATATGAATGTTCTGGTGGTCCGACATAATTTCTGGTGGTCTCGGACCACCGGACCACCGTCAGTCGCGAACGCTGGACTCCATGAACTGCATATCCTTCTGAGTGTCAATTCAGCCAAGGAAGTAATGATAATGTTCAGTAAATTTAACACCTTGAAAATCGAATAAGATATTTTGAAGCTATGAGGGTAACAAGGTTCTGATGCACATGATGAAAAAAGATTAAAGATAACTGACTGCCATGGCATAGTGCAGTTTTGGAATTAATAAGTACTAGTAGTAGGCCTCAGTATACGATAGTTAGTTTGAGGTTGCATTCAACATGTTGCAAATATTAGAAGCGGTTTAGCAGATACATACCATGGTTGTGAGGCATTGATGGTAAGGATCAAATCATACAAAAACAAAAAGCCACCCCTGGTAAGCAGTGCCTTAGCCAGTCATTAGAAAGGGTAGGGTAAATTTCAGAGTGTAAGGGCACAATTGTAGTGACGAGCCGCGCAGCGGCGAGCCGCCCGAGCACGCCGCGTGACTGACCGGACCCGCGCAGCGGGTGCGGCACAAGAGGGGGGTCCGGGGGTCTCCCCCCCGGGAAAATTAGGATTTTCCATTCTAAAATGGTCGCTTCTCCTGCAATCTAGTGGGATTATTACTTAATATTCACTCTGTGAATTTGCTTTTTTTTTGTACATATTTTGCGTTTCAAATAATAAAATAAAAACTCGAAATATCTACCAAAAATTACCAAACAAATTTACAGAATTTGGGATTTTTACTTAATGTTCACTTTCTGAATCTGCTATTTTTTGGTAGATCTTTTGTGTTTCAAATAAAACACGAAATATTTAAAAAAAAAATTAGCAAATAAATTCAGAGTTTGGGATGATAATTGAATGATACAGGAAAAAACACTTCACAGTAACAACCCACCAGCACGCCAAAAATCATTGTAACTTGTAAATACTTTATTTCTATTCAGAGAATCTCAGAATCTTCAAGCAAATAAGTTTTAACTGTCTGTCATTTCAATGCAGCCATTTTTTAATGTAGGCCTATGTTCTGTGAGTCAGACGCTATCTAAGTCTGGAACTGTACTGCAGTGTAGTACTAGTAGCCAGTGTACATGTAGGCTAAGCCTGTACTGATAGTGGTACTTGTACTATAAGTACAGTAGTCAGTCAGACTGTCACAGTGTCACTGTCTAGCCTAGTGAGTAGAGCCTAGCCCTAGTGGTAATCGTCCATTTTTTGTAATACTAATAGGGGCCTAGGTCTAGATCTATTTAATCATTTGTAGTTATAATATAGTTTTCTTTAATTTACAAACAGGCTTGCCGAGTTTTCAGTCATTCATCAATTCATTCAGTATGGCACTATAGGCTTACACGGTATGACTGGGCCCCTAACTCATTTACTGCACGAGGCCCAGTCACAGTGACCGCCATTTTGATTACACATCCAGCTGTGTAAAAACGAAACTTGCGCTGCCTACCAAAAAACTCGGATGCCAAAAAATTGAGACGAATATTTCAAGAGCCTATGCAAACTAGACCATTTTCAGCAGGCGTAAACTTGTGGTCGTATTGGAACTATTACATTTAAAAATGGAGGTCACTGTGTCAGAGCCTTGCGATGTTATCAGGGTACTATAGGCTATGGTCAGTATGGCTTAACCAGGGGTCTGGCCGGACGAATGGTTGCCAACTGGTGGCTTCGTCACTCTAAGCGCCAGCATGTATTCGTACGGAAGCTCATTAGAGTAAAGTATGGCTATTCAGTAACGTTATGCATGGGCGATAATATGTGAAAATTCCGTATGGAAAACTCTGGTCGGCGAGTCCGTTCATCAAATTTAAAATATAGTGTTGATACTGGGATAGCGTTCTAAAGCATACCGGCATACCGAGCAGTAAAGAAATTTGTGTAAAGACGACAGCTTTCGCTTTCTAGAGGGCATTTTGAATTTCAATGATATTGCAACGTGTATCTAACGACGCTGACGGACGAATGGGCCCATGGGGTCAGTTCACTTGGCAGACTAGAGTTTAGGTCGGAAACAGCGCCATACGGCATTCACGGCAGCCATGAATTTACAACGGTAGAGTCTACCGTAGTATAAATGTGAGCGCTGAATTCGATTCTTGAATGACCCACACAGCTCTTAGCAAAAAGCAACTGGACTAATTGCGGAATCGGATTGATCAATATTTTATTGGAAGGCCTGTGCAGAATGCATGTGGGCTAGCTAAACCAAACAAACAAACGGCTAGTGATGCAGGGCGCCTGTGATTAGGGCAGGGCGTTGTTTATCAGGGCAGGGCGTTGTTGTAAAGGGCAGGGTGCAGGGGGACGAAGGCAGGGCGCAACGCCCCTCTAAATAGTCCTAGCAAAGGCACTGGTAAGCATGGTAAGTGGAGCCTTAACTAGAAGGGTCACAGTTTTTTGTAAACAAAAAACTGGCGATGTCTCCCCTCCAGCAGCATTTGGTTGATGGCTAATAGATGTAGTGTTAATGGCTTTTGTAAATTATGTTATTAAATGGCTCTTTGTAGATAGTAGAAATTATGTATTGAGCGGAATTTATTATTCCGTTTCTTTCTTTTCCGCTGGCCCAGCATCAAACCACCACTGGTTCAATGCCTTGTGTTTGCAGAGCTGCGTTCAATAGCACGCTGGTCTGTAGTGCTTACTGCCAGCGGCAAGTACAAGCAGACATCGACCCAATGTCAGTTAAATGTTGGGTCAGCATCGCCAGTGCTGGCCAGTATCCATTCAACCCTAGTCAGTACTTCATGCTGGCGGTACCAGCACGATGCTTTGAAACAAAGCTTTATCAATGTTGGCCCGCCGTCTGTGACGCTGGCCAACATTCAGCGTGGCGCCAAACACGACACAGTAACCAAATACTGGGCTAATGTTGGCTCAGCGTCGTAGACGGCGGATCAACATTAGCCCAGTATTGGTTCAACGTCTCGTGTGGGTGGCCTCTGCCTGCACGATAGAAACCACTGGACAGATGGACAGAAGGCGACAGACACACTGAGCAGACAGAGGTAAACAAACATGTCCCCACCTCTGTGTACAGAGGGGGAGACATAATTATCTAATTGAAATGTGGCTGCATTTTTTTGTGTACATCATGCTCTGAGTAAACATAGACATAGTACTGGTAGTATACTGTAACAGCACTTACTCTGCCTACTGGACTAGTTAGGTAGAGTCGATCAAAAGCAGCATCATCAGTGGGGTCAAGAATGGAAGGCCTCACAATCTCCATCTGTAAACAAAAAGTTTGAATAATCACATTGTAATCAAGGACCAAAATACGACAGTTTTGTGTGCCTGGGTACTTCGCATGGACACAGGCAGAGCATTCAACAAGGTTGGCCCGGCTATAGAGAAATCTTTGACCAAGTCTCAATTTGTATATGGGGAAAAAAATATAATGAATCGGGCTTTAGGCCACCTTTGTGCACATCATATAGGCTAAACTGGGCCAGGAGAGCCTTCTGAGGATGGTGAGATGATTGAGATGACACTGTCCTCCAGACACAGGATTCGAAATTCGAGCCCTGGCGGTCTGAGGCCGAGCACGCTACCTCTCGGTCACGGAGGCTCCCCAACATTTTAGTTTCTTTCAAACCGCCGAGACCGGGAACCGAACCCCGAACTCTGGCGTAAAAGGCAGCGGTGCTAACCACTACCCCAGGGCCCCCGCCCTTGTATATGGGGAGCAAAGAATATATCTGAATTTTGTGGAGAGTAGATATTTTTAAGCTTTTCAGTCAAAGTAAATCAGTGAGGTATGCAGGTTGGTTGTCCTTTCAAATTATAAAAATGATACCCTTAAAACAAGGGATCCCTTCTGTCATCTTAAGCATGTTAAGCTTAGTTCACAAATTTTTTATGCTAAAGAAATGAAAAGCGAGAGAGCCTAAAAACACGAGAGAGACTGGTGATGAAAAGTGAGACGAGACGAAAAACGAGAGACACGAGAGAGTCTCAAAAACCCGCAATGATGAACAGTGAGAGAGACAAGAGATACGAGAGAGCCTAAAACTTAATTTGAAAAGAATTCATTTAATTCTGAGCTTTACTTTAGGGCCTAGGGTCTATAGGCATAGGGTCTAGACTGAGAATAAAATTAATTCCCATGCCATGATCAGGTGATGCTGCATTTTGTGTGAGCAGTGGTGAGCTGCTATGGGAAATATGGGACATTGTAAAATCAGAATGCTATAAAATATTGAGGCGATAACATCGACCACGTACAGTACTATTACTAGTAATGTATCAGTACATCATGTACATAGGCCTAACGAAGTAGCTCAGTGGTTGGACACACAATTAACGAAACTGCGAGGCGGCTGAACGGCTCCATAGGCTATATTATCGCCTATAATCATGCTAATGTGTGGCAGGCCTGTCTGCGATTGCAGCTGGCTTTTGTTGTAGCTACTACTGGCTGGCCCTGGAAGCCGTGTGCACAGGTCTATTGTTAGTGTTGTTCTTGTGATATAGCCTAAATTGGCGCTTATATTACGCTAAATTGTTGTTCCTCGTTCTTGCTCATTTGTTTATTTTTCATTAATTTTACTTTGAAATATATCTGAATGTAACTAACACTGTCCAATTCTAAGTTTGCAGGCAAAAAATGGACGGTATACTACATGAATGTGACAGTGATCTACATATTAGGTGAGTCATAAATGTTGGCTGTAATATATCATGAAGCTGCGACTGATGTCACTCCCGAGCTGCTATCCTTACCCATCACTCTCTTGGGTTGGGATCTTCACCTGTCATCCATGGAGTCGTCAACGTCGCGCCTTACACCTGTAGTGTGCGCTACTCCTGTTAGATCTGATCGTTACCCCTTGTCACTCGTTGTGTTGTGATTAACGTAATTAATTAAGGTTCTTTTTTATAAGCTGGCCACAGATCCACTTTGGTAGGCTTAAAAATGAGATTAGAGAACACTCAAATATTTCAGAATTTTAAACAAAATCAAGACACTACCTAACTATATCTGCCAGTCGTTCAGTCCGCCTATGACATAGAAGGTGTTTTTTTTGGTCGGCCATATATTTGTGCTAATAGCCTTATCTAGCAGCTTGTGATTTCCTTTAAGAAAATTAAGTTAGGTTTCGTTGTGAAATTTAGATTAAAAAGATGATAATTATCACTATTATGCCCTTGTTATTTAAATTAAAACTGTTATTTTGTTCAACATTCTTTATCCAAGCTATATATTTTGTAGGCCTACCTTGTTTTTCAAACTACCGTAGGTAAAGGAACCTTGGGCACATGACGCTGTTGATACGTTGAATTAACGTCATTGCCGTTGATTCAACGCAACAACATGGTGTGCCCAGTGGGAAAAGGTAATGATAATATAGTACCCGGTAGTTTATTGCCAAGGTATGTCATTTAAATTAAAATAAAGGATATTAATGAGATCGCTTTCGATAGCAATTGAGACGCTGAGATGTCGTGACATGGCTTTGATCGTTAGGTGTCTTTCGTGAGATGATCGAAGCTTGCAAGCAGCATGCGACTTTGCTAACATGATGAATGACTCCAGGGTTCAATTTGTTCAGTATCGCGTAGCGAAAAGCTACACAATTTTGGCAAATTGCTAATCAAACTTGATTAGCGAAATATGAATTGATTAGCGAAATATTCATCTTTAATGCCAGGTAAAACCCAATTAATTTGAAGCTTGACTACATATAGCTACACAATATTTTCAAAACAAATTAAACCCTGGACATTTTGAATTTGATCGAGTCAGAATTTTTCAGGATGCATCCTCAGCTGAAATCTCACATTTCATTCTATAGTAATCGTCTAGCCATCTAGCACGATTTTATATATTTCGACCATGTGAAAGTGAATAATGGCCAATAGGCGGCTATTTTGAATTTGATAGAGTCTAAATTTTTCAAGATGCATTCTCTCCTGAAATCTCACATTTTGTTTTATAGTAACGATCTAGTCATCTAGCACTGTTTACCAAATAAGGGCCATGTGAAAGTGAATAATGGCCTAAAGGCGGCTATTTTGAATTTGATCAAGTCGAAATTTTTCCAATATGCATCCTCAGCTGAAATCTCACATTTCGTTCTATAGTAATGGTCTAGCCATCTAGCAAGGTTTACCAAATATCGGCCATGTGAAAATGAATAATGGCCGATAGGAGACCATTTTGAATTTGATCAAGTCGAAATTTTTCAAGATGCATCCTCTCCTGAAATCTCACATTTTGTTTTATAGTAATGGTCTAGCCATCTAGTACGGTTACCAAATAACGGCTATGTGAAAGTGAATAATGGCCGATAGGCGGCCATTTTAAACTTTGTTGAGTTGAATTTTTTCAAAATGCATCCTCCCCTGAAACCTTACAATTTGTTTTATAGTAATGGTGTAGATATCTTGAGCGGTTTTCATGATATTCCGAAAAATTTCAGTCGGATTTACCGATGTTATAAATTAGGTCAAAGTGCTGGGTCAACTTCAAGGTCAAAAAACCTGAAAAGGCACAACTAGGGACCTTAGAGAACATGTATGTGCAATATGACTGTCATCAGCCCAGTACTTTTCAAGATCTGCTCCAGAAATGAAGTGTGCGTCAAAACGTCTAAATAGGTCATAGTTCTGAACTAAAAGTAGGTCAAAGTTCATATACCCCAAAAGGCACAACTAGACCCCCTAGGGGTGTTGTGTGTAAAATTTGAAGACAATCATACAAGTACTTTCAGAAATATGCTCCGGAAATGAATTGTTTTTGGACGGCCCAACGCCGTAACATCATCATTTTCTCCTCTGCGACCTTGCGTATTGAATTCAGATTAAAAATATTTTAACCTGTCCATTAGCCACCTGGAAGTAACCCACATACCAAAAATTGTTATCCTGGCTTTTTTTCTTACAAAGTTATAGGCAAAAGAAGAGGTAAAAAAAAAACGGAGGCAGAATCCATAGCTCCCTCCGTCTCACCTACGGTGACGGCGGGAGCTAATAAATAGATATTTAGCTGATCAATGTTATTTTCAGAAAAGAACGGACAATCCGCACAGCCTATATGCAACTCTATAAATAACATTCTGCATGGAATTCCAACTACAGCTCTGCCAGAATTCTCATCAGAAAAATCACTTTATGATCATTTCTGGAAATATTTTGTCTATAAAATTGAAACTATTTGTTCCAAATTCCCAGATAAAGTACTAAATATGCCATCAGTGCAAAAACCTCAAATCAAATCCAAGATAAAAAGTTTTAAATCGTGCGATGGAGGATTGAATTGACAATCTTATTTTAGGCTCATGGTCGAATCATGTGATCTCGTACTGAAAAATTATCTCAAGGATTTATAGACACTTCGTACCATGTACAACTCGTAACAGACCAACTTGTACCATGAAAAATTCCAAACCTACCAACTCGTACCATTTTTTCTACCAGCTCGTACCATTATCGATTCTAAACCTACCAACTCGTACCATATATCTAGCTACACTTATACTCACTGAATAAACTCCGGGACATGCTATAGTAATAGTATAGGCCTATTATAATACATACTAATGAAATATATAATTACGACTATAGGCTATGGTCGAAATTATATACAGTATTTCATTAGTATGTATTAACCTAACTATGTTTTTTAATATGTATTTCGTATATCGATGATGCATGCTTGCGACCTGTTCCTTATTATAATAGACCTATAGGCCTATCCCCACGCTTCAAACAACGTTTTAAAAAAAAAAAATATTAAAAAATAAAAACAAATAGCCTAAGTGAGTCGATACCCTAATAGTATTTGAAGAAATACAACACTAATTAAAGTAGAAGTGTGACTTTTACAGGTGTTATACAACGGCGCCGGTATGGATTGCATTTACATGGTTGGCGTAATGTTCGTTCCACATCTAGATTAAAGGCAAACTTGTGTGAAGTAACACAACACCAGTGTTAACGAAAGGGAAGTACGACTTTTACAGGTGTTATGCAGCGGCGCCGTTACAGTTTGCATTCACAGAGTCGATCCATCTTATGTACATTACACGTCTGATCAAATGTTGTGACATATTGTATTTAATATGTAGTATCTGTATAAACATATTCAAGAAAGAAAGTCTAAACATCATTATAGCACGGGAATACGGGAATTTTGTCTCTATATCTAGCTTATGGTCTATAGCCTATATGAGGAAATAAAGATGGGTAATTTCCATTTTATTGTTCTTACAAGTTCTGATGTGTTAGTATATGACAAAATCACATTTACTTTTAAATGTTGTAATCGGCACGGACTAATAGTTCATCACAAACGATATTATGCAAAATGTGCTATGACATTAACTTTAATCGTATTGAAGTGCTGCCGCTAATTGTCTCGCCGTTACGCCTATGTAAACACACCCTTGTCACGCCAACAACATGAAAGACATACCTCTGAACGGCATCAGTAGCAAATTATCTTCGACTGCAAATGTACTTTTTGATTTTTGGTTTTATCAATCTGATTATTACTATTTTTTATATACACAAAGATATAATGTTAGTGGCGGCATGGTGTTAATTTGCCCTCATACAAAGTTAAGCTGTTAAGCTCATAGTTAAGTTCATACGAGCTTAAGTTCAGCTCATACAATGTTAAATCACCACCTGAACAAAGAGGCATGATGTTAATTTGTACCGAAACGAACATACAACGTACCGTGTGAAATAACATAAAACATTTGATTACATTTTAATTGATCATATTTTCATGTTTTCGTTGTACTTTTTCGACAAGAGAAGTGATGGGAGATAACTGGGCACGTCCTCGTGTTTTTTAGCCTAAGCAGAGTGCAACGGCAAATAAACACGAAGACACAAAAACGTTACAAGATACCTTAATCGCTTCTCATTTTAACTATCCATATCAATACTAATGATTCCCATCACGTTTAAATGGAAACTAGTACATTTATCAACTTTAAATTTTAAAGAAGCGCATGTAAGACCACTACTAATACTTAAAAAACATCTCTTCTTAAAAACTAACTGAAAAATTACAGGCCTATCCAAAATCTTAGAAATGGTAGTGGCCGATCGTCTGCAAACTAAAAAAAATAACCATCTATCTAATCCATTACAATCAGCCAACAGGAAACATCTTTCCACAGTATCAGCGCTACTGAAAGTACGTAGTGACATTATTGTCAGTATGGACAAGGGTGAAGTTACAGCTCTAGCTTTACATGACTTGACGATCATAAGTCACACTTCCTAAGTGGTGGCAGGTGGCGCAAATGAACGTGTGAATTGTCACTTTTTTTGTAAGCATCACATAATTACATCTAGCAGGCATGCTGCTGCACCTTTGCTTATGGATTGCTGTACCTTTGAAAATCATAGGAGAGCAACGTCTTGAATACTTACCCAGGAAGGTAAGTTGATACAACCACCACGCCTATCTACAAGGTAAAATATAATAATACGAAATATACAAGTTAAAATAAATATGTAGATTATTTCGGCGGAATTAGTGTCATATAACTGAAAATATACGTAGACTTGTATAATTAATTTTATTTTTAATCTCGAAGAACAAAAAGTTCAGGAAAAACAGATGTTATTATTTTGTATTGAGTATTCTGTTTAGACATCGCCTACAGGCTAAAACCACGAGTGACAACAGCGTCCGCGTAGCTGAAGGCTTCAGCCACAGATTGCGCCCGATCAAAAAAGCGGGACATTCCTTTGGGCGGTCATATCTAAGACGTTTCCCAGATTAATTAGGTCAACAATTGGCTGATTATAATCTGTAACTTTTCATCTCCATGATCCCATGTTCAGCTCTTCTATTGCAACGCCATTAAAAAGTTATGAACATTTTTTTACCATTGCCATTGGGGTTGGCCGTTGAGATCTTTCTCATTCATCGCCATATTGAAAAACGTTGTTTTAAGAGTAACAGGACACTTCGTACCATGTTCACTTCGTAACCGACCACTTGAACTTCATACCAAAAAGCTACCACCTCGTACCAACATACCTACCACATCGTACCAGCCTGCATACGAGGTCGTACCAACATAATTTCCTTTTATATATCATCTATCTCTGTGTGTTTTTCATTATATTGCATCAATACATTATTTAATATGCCTATTTAGACTTTTACATGTACCGGTATATTCATACTTTATTACAAGCATAGGCCTACCTTTTGTTATAAACAATATGTTAGCTAAGTTGTTTCATCTTGCTTGTTTACTTATAGATTTTTTACACCGGATTCAGCGCACATGGAAGAGTAAGTTTTTCTCGTCTCTTATGTCTCAGATATAGTTTACACACAATAAACCTTACATTATACAGTTACTGTTAAATGACATTGTTTGATGTATATATATATTACTGTTACAGGTCTTTTGACGTGACTCTCCCTGCTGATCTATCCACAGCCGAGTTTGACGTTACCTACCGTGTTCTACAAGGTGCGACATTACGCGGCAAGGAAAAGTTGGTGGATAACCAAGGATATTCATTTACAGTGAAGGTAAGAATATATATCTATACTTGCCCATATATATTGGTTCATTATATTTTCACACAATTACTTTGTTCGCAGAGACTGTATCACTAAAACCTATTCTACCTTTGATATGTTTCAGAGAAAGAGAGGTCCTACAGTTGATTGGTGGTGCATTGTGCGTAACAAGCAGGTGACTTGCCCAGCAACTGTACGGCATAGGGGAGATGAGTTCGTTGCAGGAAGAATGGGGCATACGCACGCAGCAGAGCCGGGCGTCGCAACCAAGTTGCAGATAACGGCTAAGGTCGGTTTCACTTTAAATACATATATATCATATTTATTTTTCATAAATGGCTTGTATATATGTTTTTCTGTTTTGTGTTTCCGGGTAAAAGACGACACAAAAGCACATATCTTCAAATCTGCTGCACAGCTGGTGGAAGATGCCATGCTTGACCTGGATGAGGATTTGCTCCCTGCCAGCCGTCCTGTCACTGCCAACCTGGTGCGCAGTGCAAACAGACTAAGACAGTGTATGCGGCCGGCAGAGCCTTCAGATCTGAACTTTGAGGTAATGGTCATAATTTAATGCATATTGTTTCTATCACTGAATAATAACATTCAACCTGAATTTACAAAAATTACATACTGTGCCATTAAATTATTAATATTCCCTTTTTTTGTGTTGCAGCTACAGGAAAAATCTCTTCCAGATCAGTTTCTGTGCTGCGACGTCCGGGTGGATGGACAAAGACATCTACTCTTCGCAACAGAGCAGCAACTGGCGTACCTGGCGAAGGCTAAATCATGGTACGTCGACGACACGTTCAAGGTGGTGAGGAAGCCATTCACACATTTTTTCACCATCCACGGGTTCGTCAAAAAAGACGAGAAGATGAAGCAAGTGCGAGAAGATGAAGCAAGTGCCATTGGCGTTTTGTCTCATGTCGCGAAGAACAAAGAAGGACTACAAGAAAGTGAGTGATAATGATTTTAAATAGAATTATACAGTTTGACAGATAAATATATGTTATCTAATCTTTAAATCTATATAATTATATATCTAAAAATATCTAACGTCAAATATGTATATATACTTTCAGGTGTTAAAAAAACTGCTGCGCTGTTTGGCAACTCCACCTGCAGTGCAAGAAGTTGTTGCTGACCTTGAAAATGGTGTCTGGGGGGCTGTCAAGAGTCGACTGCCACAAGTGACTCTCAGAGGCTGCGCCTTTCATTGGGGACAAGCCGTCTGGAGAAAGATCCAGGAACTCGGCTTGCAGGTTAGTGAAATAAACATAACAGTAAACATGTTTAATGTGAAGGATATTAGATATATAGGTAATAAACAGACTTATATTTTCAACATGATAAAGAAAAAAAAATCAAACAAATACATTTTAGTTAAAAGACCAATATTAAGATGAAACATGTCGCTACCACTATATATATATGCCCATATTTTTACAGGATATATATTATGATATAAACTGATTTATTATTTGTGTTTACAGGTCTCATATACAGAAAAGAATAGTCCATACCGCTTCATGAGAAAGTTGCTTGCTCTCTCCTTCCTCCCACACGAGAGAATCATCACTGCGTTCAGCAGCCTCAAGACACAAGCTGACAACTTCTGCCAAGCCATCAAAGACATTGTCAGCTACATCGACACCAACTGGATGAACAGCACAGTCTAGCCACCAAGCAGCTGGAGCGTCTTCATGCAGTCTGTGCGCACAAACAACGGCGTAGAGAGGTGGCACCGTCGACTCAACAAGATAGCTGTCGGCGAGCAAGTTCCGCTGTATGTGTTGGTGCCACTCCCCCACAGAGAAGCCAGGCTGGTCACCATCCAGATGAAACTGGTCAGCGAAGGCAAGCTGTCACACCACCATCGCAAGCAATACAGAACACAGCAGGCACGTCTTTTCAACATGTGGCAGAAGTATAATGACAACGACCTGACAACGGCCCAGCTGCTTTCCAAGTGTGCTTCGGTGTATGGACCGACGTTGTGAATATATGATAATAAAATATTGCATAAACCATATAATGGAACCCATGTATCATGTAGCCTATCATGAATGATTATAAATGATTATGTAGCCTATCATGTATTATGGATGATTATAAATGATTATTATGTACATAATAAAGAATGCATGTTGATTGCAATAAGTGTTATTTATTTTTTTCTATAATATTAACTGAATCATAAACTCAATTTTCTGTGAAAATAATGATTTAATAATAGTTTAGGCCAGAAATGTAGCAGTCTAACACCTGGTTTGACAAATCTGTCTAGCCGACATGGTAGGTGTAGGGCTATGTTATGGTACGAAGTGGTAGGTTTTTGTGGTACGAAGTGGTAGGTTTCTGTGGTACGAAGTGGTAGGTCTGTCATCTTGTTTGGTACGAAGTGGTCGGTTACGAAGTGGCATGGTACGAAGTGTCTAGAAACAGTTTTAAGATTTGGACTCGTCCACGGCTAAACTACGAGCAATAGATAAGTCATGCCTATATTTGCCAGATATTGCTTTTTTATCTGTTCCTATTCAATTAAATAATATCACAAATCTAACTTTTTTTTTAATTTTTAGTCTCTCTCATGTCTCTCTTATCTCTCGTGTCTCTCGCTGTTCATATTTTGGTTTCTGGAACTTCTCTCGCTTTTCATCACGTAATTTTGCGATTAATGGGCTCTCTCGTATCTCTCATCTCTCTTGTATCTTTTGTGTCTCTCGCTGTTTATCACGACCGATCTATTTTTGATGTGTGGGTGAAGGTTCCTATATGCCTGCATTCGAAAAAAAATTTTGGGGTGTAGACTATATGTTGGGTAAGACTCAGGATAGATATATGATGGTAAAAAAAAAATACTTGGGACACACCGAATTGAAATGTTGAACTTAGTATGTCAAAAACACCCATAATTGCCTCAGCCCATAATACCCTCCATTACTCCAGCCTAGCCCTAGGCTAGGCTAAATTTAATTTAAACTATAGTTGCAGTAAACTTCCACCAGCGTTGGGTGTTTTTCGCCAATTTCTCAATCGATTCTTGATCAATTTACATGAAATTTTGCAAGCACTCTTTGCAACTATTCCGGCACCTACCCAGAAAATTTGAAATTTGTATAAGTATTTCAAAAGTTAGACCATTTGACATGTAGTAGAATTCAAGAGATTAAAGCTTAATAAAATTATTGGGTTTATAGAGGAGCGTCATAATTCAAAATTACTAGACTACATGTCAAATGATCTAACTTTAACTTTTAAACTAGATCGACATAATATTTTTTCTTGAAAATTTCAGGGAAGTTGCCGTAACTGCGTAAGACTAGAAAATAATGCTTGCCAAATTTCACGACAATCGGATGAAAATTGCGTGAGTAAATTAGCGAAAAGCATGCAACGCAAGTGACAAATTTAAAGTGACTTTCACTAGGCCTAGGGTGGTGGCGGTAGTTTTCGCGCACCTAAGCGAATAAGGCCCACAGCGTGCACAGAATAGACGCGTATGAATATTGTGGGTCGTATTGTGATTGATATGTCTGAGCCACTTCCGGTTGATAAAAATATACTTCCGGGTCAATTGGGAATTGGGAGCATAGATTATTTCAATCTCCTATGTTTCTGGGGGAGTTTTCGCACAGTTGAGGGTATTTTCTCGCACCGCATTGTGTAACAACGTGGACACCCATGTTGCATATATTTTTTATTTAGGTTGTTTCCAAATAGATTTGGGATTCCTCCCGGCACATGTCTGTTTTTATTTCAACCTGATACAACAACCTGCAAAAAAAATATTTAAAAATGTAATTTTACTGATTTTGAGTTTTGGAAGCCAAAAAAATCGGCATTTTCTGGGACTTAAAATAAAAAGGAGCTATTTTAATGGCGGATGAAAAAAAAAGTTTGCCGCGAAACGACACGATCTTTATATACGCTGCATTAAAACACTTAGTTAGCAAAATCTCACCCTCCACATGTTACGGGTTAGCAAGCAATGCCTATCTGAACCATAAGACCGAGCGTCATATGTGACACACGATCGATTTAACCCCCATTATCGCCCTCGAAATATTTTTTAATTGACTTCAGCTAACTTACCGACCTTTTATGAAGCCACTCAGCTTATTTTGAAACATTCGCTCAGTTATTTATCGTGTGAGAGCATTTTTAAAACACCTCCCGAAAAAATAATTCGGCCATTTTAACCATTTGTGACGATGTGAGCATCTTACGATTCAGATACATGCTGCGTTCTAACCCGGAACGTAGTGGAGGGCGAGATCCTTCTAACTATAAAACACCAGTCAACGACCGAAAATCAAAACAAGATAAGAATTTACAAAACCCTTTAAGAACTAGGGCAAAAAACAAACTAGGTGTGCGAAAATACCCCCTGCGCGAAAATACCCTTCACCACCCTATAGTCTAGCCTATAGCCTATAGGCCCTATCAGTATCATCATTATGGCCTATTCTATGCATATGGCTATGCCTATGAGGCTATGATGATTTTTATGAATTATGTCATGATCCCATGGCCTAGGCTTGGCCTATACCCGCCGTCAGATTAACTTGTATCGCATGTTTTTCGCCGATTTCTCAGTCAATTCTCAACCGATTTTCCTGAAATTTTGCAAGGACTATTTTCTAGTCACACGGCGACTACCGTGAAATTTTCATTGGAAAATATTGCATAGCCATAGGTAAAAAGTTGGACTATCTGGCATGTAATGCAATTCAGGGCTAAAAGCAAACTTTAATTTAACCAGTTTAATGGGTTTAGAGAGAGGGACGTCGTAATTACAAATTGACTACATGTCAAATGGTCTAACTTTTGAACTATTTTATTATTTTTCAATGACAATTTTACGGTAGTCGCCGCATGACTCGAAAATAAGCCTTGCAAAATTTCATTAAAATCGGTTGAGAATTGACTGAGAAATCGGCGAAAAACATGCGATACAAGTTAATCTGACGGCGGGTATAGTCTAGTTTTTAGTAGACTCTATGATTTATCGAGTAACGTTGATCATGTATGATGTTTATCGGCGGATCGCCCACCTTTTAGGTTTGTTCACTTCAGACAAGTTCAGTTCAATTTCAGACTTGTTTTCAGGGTTTTGACAAACTCGATTTTGCTAAAATGGAGGCACAACAATATTTACTCATAGTCACAATTAATTGATACACAAAAAACACTATAATAAACAATAAATGGTAAACTTTTAAAATTAAATATTGCGCGCTTGGGTTCATAATCAATCAATCTAATAACATGAAAAAGGTCAGCTAGATTTTTCTTCGGTCAGTATGAACAGCGAAAACAAACGAAAACAACAGAACAAGCGAAAACAAATATAGCCTACTGTATGATGTATCGGTATATATATGTTTACACAGGCGCTCCGGCGTATAGTCTACTGGATCACAAAACGGAAAGCTAAGAAGGAGTCAAGGACGGAACGAAATGATACAGCAATTTTCATTATGTTGAAAGGCCCATACACAGGTTAAAAAGTTTCAAAGTTTAAAATGGTGTTATATATAGGCTTATATCGTACGTCTATATTATCTTTCTCCACCCTCCATTTGAAAGACATATGTATCCGATAAGTGTGTATTTTGGAATTTTCATACAATTAATAACACCCATCTCTTCATTATAATGGCTTCGACCAAGCCGCAGAGGGTCTAGATGAAGGATCCGATGACATGTTAATTTGTTTTTATCTTTGAAAGGATCAACACTGAGGAAAATCCCTTCCTTTTTGTCACTACACCAGCCACAAACATCCCATGAATATTAATACCTGTGTATTTTTGCGATGTTCACGATGTCACGCAAAGATGTAATCATATAAATTCACCGAGTTTAGAATGTTGAGCCTTCATGTTTGTAAATATGAGACCCGTAGGAAAAGCGCCGTTAAGCTGTTGTATTTTGATGACATTGTAATTAAACTAGCAACGTCTTTGACACACGAAGTTAGTTCACCCTTACATTACCAAATACACAAATACGCAAATCGCGCCATGCGGCGATAACACTTTCCTGTTAAACAATTGAAACATGGCGACTGCATTAGAAAATGGGTGGATCTGAAAGACAAAAATTTAATGACCGACATTTTGTTATAATTTCCCTTTTTCGAAACCTGAATACACCTAATATATAGGCCTATATATATGTCTATAATATTTAGACCTATATATTTATATGTATGAATTACTTATTGTATAAACTATAATAATTTCAAATGGATCTTACATACATGGTCAAAACTATAACTTCGCATTGACATCAATTTAATGTCTGATGATTGATATCAATTTGATGTCCCTGATTTGACGTCAATTGAATGGCAAACGTTCGCCTATGTACATTATAAACACATTTTATTGTACAACTTAACTTTGGACATTCATCCAATTAGCACTAAGAATAATTACAGTTAAAAAAGGATGCAATAATATTTCACAAAATTTTGATAAAATTTTGACTTATCTTTGACATCAAATTGACATCAATAAAATCGTGACTATTTATCGACGTCACATTGACATCAATGTGCCCGCTGGGTTATATATATATATCCTAGCTCATATCTGGATAGGATTATTCCGTTCCGTGATTCTGGGATTTCGTTCTTTTTTGTGATTCTCGGCATTCCGTTCCGTTCGTGATTCAGTATATGCCGTTTACACAGCAAAAAATCTGTTGGGGTATCACGCTGTGCTAGAGAGCAGGCTAGTAGCGACGTTTAGTCACGCCTTGACCTGGGGTCTGGCTGATCCAGAATAGAATTTAAAATTATCTTGAAAGAATCTAATTTAGTATGCTCCCTGACGTTGTTTGGGAGTAAATTCCAGTCTCTGATGGTTTTTGGAAAAAAATGAGTTTTGTCTTTGTTCTAGTTTGGCCAAAATATTTTTAAAATTGATTTGCCTTCCCGGGTCCTTGAGTCTGCAGGAGTAAGGAATTGGCATCTATGCCAACCAGATTATTTTGAATTTAAAAAAATAGGGTTCAATAGTGTGGCTCTCCTTCTCCTCTCTTCAAGGCTTCGCCACTTAAGCCTTGACAAGATAAGAGACATGTCATACTGGTCGTTCTGTGATGGTCCCTTGTGATAAACCTAGCCGCTCTCCTTTGGATGGTCTATGATTTACACTTTTCAGCTGCTGTGTAGGCTTAAAGGTCCTATATGGAGGCACAATTGTCAAACGTGGAGCGAACCAGTTGAGAGTAGGCCAATTTTTTGAGTCTCTGGGGGAAATGTTTTAGGTTCCGTTGGCAAAGACCGAGAATCTTGCTAGATAATATACAAGATAAGATAAGATAAGATAGGTTGTGGGAGTCATATGTAATATGTAGCACTTGTTTACATTGAAACCAATGCCTCAGTTTTTTGTCCAGGTTGTCAAAGCATTTCTGGAAAATCATCTGCATGGTAAGCACAATATTTAATGAGACGATAAAATAGGAAATAATCTGCAAAGACACGAACGTGCGACAATTTATGAGGGAGATCATTGATATTATGTAAGAAAAAAGGTCCAAAAACGATTCCCTGTGGCACAACAGATATAACACGTGCCTTTGACGTTTTGAAAAAAAATCCATAGAAGTGTTATTCGTAATGGTCTATTGTTCGTGTAGGCTACAGTCTGTCCGATGGTGGGGAATGGTCCAAAATAAAAGTTAGCTTTTCGGTTTCCAGTCAGTCAATTTTCAAGCGATTTTCAAGAAATTTTGTAAACCCTATTTTCTGCTCATTTGGCATCGATTCTGAAAATTTCGTAAAAAAATATTGGATAGTTCAAGAGTTAGACCATTAGACATGTAGTAAATGTCCATTTATGCCGCGCTTCTATAACATGTATAAAACCATTAACTTCATTCCGGTTTATTCTCAGAATTGCGTTACATGTCAAATGGTCTAGCTTTTGAAATAATAAATAGAATTTAGCGAAATTTTAAGGGTTGTTGCCAAATGACTAAATATTAATTGTTGCAAAATTTTGTGACAATCGCTTGAGAATTGACTGACTGGATACCAAAAAGCTAACTTTTATTTTGGACCATCCTCCACCGTCGGACAGACTATAGGCTATGTAAGAGGCGTTGGTGAAGAGGAAATTATATAGTGTCTTGCTAAAATTTAAAACAATAACATCTAATTACTTACTTACATCTAATTACGAATAATGTTTATCACCCTTTTTTAAGACAAATATATGACAACATACATTAGCATCAACCGGTAATGTCCCCGTCTCAATTGACTGGTCAACATTGTTTTGTTTTGAAAGGAACTAACAGTTACATGAAGATATGTTCTCACCAGCATACCTATAAGTATTACATTTGAAAGTCCATTCTGCATTTTCATATTTGGTGGTCCGTTTAATTTTAGTATGTTTGTGATTCTTAAGATATAAAAACAGAGCAAAAGTATCGGTATCTTTGCCTTGCAACTGCTGACATTCGAATGCAGTTATTGACGTTAACAGTTAAATATAAAGCAGAGACACCACCCAAGTCTTGCAATTTATATATTACCAAGACAGTTTCAATTCTTTATATTCTGGGAATTTCCCGGCAAACACAAAACATTTTTCTAACAATTTGAGAAAGTCATATAAAAAACAACATTAAAACGTCGGGTCAACAGAATATTATAAAACATGAATTAATTAACATTGCCATCTCTGTCCTACCAGGTACTCAATTTTACCTGAGTCAAGTGATCATTTAAGGGTTAAGTGCCTTGTCCAAGGACACAACATCAAAACAATGTCCCAACATTGAGAGGGGATAAAAATGACATTCTCTGAAAATCTTGCACCAAGCAGGATTCGAAACCGCACAGCAGGGAGTGACATTGACAAAGCTCTTATTGTATAACTCAAACAAAATGTTCAACAAATTTCCCCTAAAACTCGAATGTCTCTTACGTAAGAGTAGGCCTATGTAAACTATGTAATGATTTGAGTGATGATTTTTTTTCATATGCCCACGCTTTAACGAAGTCTGTATAAATACATATGGGATTGGTCAGCTCTATCATTTGATAATCTAATGAATGTGAAAAGCAGCATACAACTTGCGAATTTATTTAAATATCAACAAATATTTTTGAATGCATTCAATCACTTTGTATAGATATTACGAGTAGTACCATAGTTAGAATAATTATTTCAAACCTGCATAAATATTGCATTAAAATGTATATTTGTCACCACCATTATGTGCCCACCTGGCATATACATACATGTCTGTACATATACATCTATATGAATGGTTCTGAAGATATAAAAACGGAGCAAAAATATTTTAGCCGTGCAAAAATATATAATATATACATCTTATGAATAAATTACTTTCTTACTTAAAGATATACTTTTTTACTCAACTACTGTTAATCAAATCTTAGCAGATTTATTGTGTCAAAATTTAGCTCAATACATAACATAATTATTCGCCTGTTGTAAAATATAATTAACTGTACACATTTTTTTATCCTAAAATTATAATCACCTTGTACATAATATATTGTCATCAATCATGTTGACATTGCTCATATTGTTCTTTATATAGCACCCCCCCCCCCATGTTATATTCACACCGACATTGTACGTATTGTATTTCATGCAACATAAATTAAGACCTGAGTAATAGGCATAAATATTGCTAGACATAGAAATTGTGTGGATAACAAAGTATGCATTAACTGATTCTTATTAATTCATTAATTACTGACAGTTTGGCGGCCATATTAGTCCGACATCTGCAGATTTTTTTTTTAAAGAATAGACATTTACTATACTGTAAATGAAGTACACTATGTACCATACTAGACCCCAAAACAAGCATGCAAATGCGTCATTTCGGATGATAGATGTCTGATTTTTTTATAGAATAGATATTCACTATACTGTGAATGAAGTACAATATGTACCACATTGGACCCCAAAACAATGCATACAAATGTGTCATTTCGGATGATTAAAGGCCCATACCCAGACAAATGGCATGTTTTTTGTTTTAGCTCTGTTATATCTTTTTGAGTGTCTGAATGAGTGAAGGCGCAGCATTCCGATAGATTACAACTTTTAGAAACATCTGTTGGCAAAGTAATCAGGTTTCGAAATAGACAAATTATGACAAATGTTGGTCATTACATTTTTGTCTTTTAGATCTACCCGTTTTTTAATTCGGTTGCCATGTTTGACAGGAAAATGACATCGAGTCACCCGATTGATTATTTCCTTCTAAGGAAGTTTTTTTTTTATAATTTATTAGCCGTAATAGGCCCTATATGACAAAAAGTTTTTAACTCGTATTAGGATAAGTATGGAAGGTCTCAGATGTATCACATTGTCAAAGACGTACGTTACTAGTTTAATTACAATTTCATAGGAAAATCACCACTTAACGGCGCTTTCCCAACGGGTCTCACATTTCCAAACACGAAGGGTCAACATCTCTAAACTCGGCCAAATGACATGTTTTACATCTTTGCAGGACATCATAAACATCGTGAAAATACACAGCTAAGTAATATTCATGGGTTGCTTTTGGCTGGTGTAGCTACAAAATGGAAGGAATTTTCCTCAGTGTTGATCCCTTCAAAGAAAAAAAACACAAATCAACATCGGAACCTTAATCTAGACCCTCAGCCGGCAGGTTTTATGGCAAAATAATTAAGGAATGGTTGTCAGAAATTGTATGAAAATTCCGAAATACACACCTTAGGGTACATATCTCCTTCAAATGGAGGGTGGAGAAAGATAATATAGATTTATGATGATATAATTAAGCCTACATAACACAATTTTAAACTTTGAAACTTTTTTTTTAAACTTTGAAACCTAAAGGCACTTAAGAATGGGCCTTAACTTAATGGGCAAATAATTGGAATTTTAAAGACTTGGCGACCATCTTGACGCCATCTGTAAATTATACATTTACATGGTTGGATGCTGGTAAACTTTTGGGATGTTATTAAGAACACCTGATAGTGCAATAAATCGTTGTGAAATCTTTGGTAGCAATTTTTTGTCGGGTTAGGTGGGTTTTCGTCAAAATATATGCAGCAGACTATTAAGTGAGAAATCCTCGTGTAGTATATAACATATAAATATTTAGAGTCATTTCTTCGAAATTGTCATATTTCGATACTTTGAGGCCAGCTGCATGGCTACAAGTTTGCTTTTTTGTCTTCTGTTTGTCGTGTTATCAGCTCTGTATTTAAAAAATCTTGAATTCTAATCCAAAGATCTTCTTGGGCTCGTGCATGAAGTTTGGGATTACCTCCCCACCTCACATCTTTACCTGTGAATATAAATACATGTAGGATGATTCCTAAATTTGAGTGAAATATAAAGTTATACTTTGAAGCATGGGAATGTGTAGGCCTATTTAAATCAATCTGACTGTGCAAAATTTAATTTAACATAAAAATGCAAAAGTGAAAACAATTTCAATCAAAATAAAAGTCAGTTGGTAAATTGTGTTTTAATGTAGGCCTTTATAAACAGTATGCTATTGTTTAGGGATCAGATCCGGGGCATGCCCCAATGCCCCATCCCTTAAATACGCCCCTGGTATTTTCCTCAGATGCATCTGTATATATTTTATAAAAAAATACTAAACTGTAGCGTGTTATTCTAACACATAATATAAAATGACGTAATTTAAAAATTGTACCACTTGAATTCAATGACAGTTATCACTCTATAATGTGGATTGTTTTACTTATAATAGTTTTTAAACATACCCATCACAGGTTGATGAGATGAGATGCAATTGCAGCTGTGAGGAGGCTCAATGAGATGTCCGGCACCAGGATAAACTATGACTTCACATTTATTGGTGGATCCGTGCATTGCCAAGCGACGAGGTATATATTCAGCAGCAAGCCTATCAGTACACTCGTCATCTCCTCCAAATATCAAAAGTAAATTAGCGTGGGATCTTTCAACCTGAAAAACATTATCTGAGGTTTGCACACATTCTCAATTAAGGTTCAGCCGATACCACATATATCGTCACATTAGAAATTACGGAGTGGCTATTCTTACAGGAAAGTTATAATGGGATTCAAAGGGAGCCTGTCATTTCATAGAGTTACATTTTGAAGGATCATGTACGATTAGCCATTGCCTGGAAATTAAAGGGTGTAACAGTCACTTCAGTCCAAGGGAACGATAATATTGTTTGATTGTATGAATATACAATCCGTAAAAATTAAATACACTCTGTCAGATATAGTCACACTTTCATATTATGGAGTTCCACAGGGCTCTGTGCTGGGACCAATGATTTTTACCTTATACACTACACCACTCAGCGCTATTCTCCAGTTTTGACATAAGAACTCAGAACAGTTTATTTGACTTTTAAAAGTAACATAATTAGGGTTCTGTAAATAAAAATATATATATGATGAGAGCACTGATATATATTACTTGACCAAATGTATGTTATATGAAAAGTAAATACGTAGGCCTACTACAATTGACATAACCACACAATCGTATATATATGTACAGACACACACATTACACATGCATACACCTGACTCGTTTAATAGACATGAGAACTTAAAATAATAATAATAATCATATATCTGTGCTCGGTCAGGAGACTCACACTAAGGCAACATTGCCGCTGTCGTATGAGCCATCTTCAAAAATTTGTGATAATTTATTTCTTATGTAGATTCAGATATATGTGGCTTAACAATTATTTCAAATAACGTTTAATTGTAAATATGAACAGTCATAAAGGCAATTGTAAATAACATCCTTGGTCTCTAAATATTATTACGGCATACATAACAGTTTGTTATGTTGCACAAAGCATCATATAGCGATAGTAAATGCGTATTTAAATACAGGGAGAATCTATTAATAGAGTGTGTATGTATTTCTATACTTAGAGGGGTATTATTAAAAGTGATTACCACTTCGTGTCGAAGACATCAACTCGCAAATTGAGTAAAAGTAAAGAATTTATTTTCCGTCTTGTGTTATAACAAGGTATGTTGCTTATCGGAGAATACCAGTCATCATGATTAGAATATACTGGAAGATTACCATTTATTAATTTGTAGCAGAATTTAAGTATTTGACATATAAAAATATATTTTATTTTATCTATAATTTCAATGTTTTGAATATTGGTTTGGTATGTGCATTGTATTTGCTTAAAAAAATAGACCTGACAACTTTTTTATGAATTTTGAAAATCCTATCTAAATTAAACCCCCCATGTAAGAATCCCATAGATTAAATGTGGTATTATTAGAGTGTTGTAGATAGTCAGTGATAAATTTTAAGGTATATAATGTTTTAATCTATTTATGACGCCTACAGTTTTAAAAAAATTGCTTGCAATTAAATTTATGTGTTCTTTCCATGTTAACAGTTTATCTATTGTAATAACACGAAAATTAAAAAATCCAAGTATTCCAGCTTGATACTGTTTATATGTAGATTTGTGATGCTTAAATTCCTCCCAGGCATGTAGGATAACATAAATTTAGATTATTTTACTAAACAATAAACAATGAGTTTTAACCACTCATCAATTTTTGCAAGTTCTTCATTAAGGTTGTCACTTACGGTGTTTTCTCCATGGCTGTTAAAAGCACCAAAATATTCATCAACGTTGTGTCGTTAGCATAAACAATTGATTTAAAGATGGCACATGCATTTGATTTGTCATAGTATATATTATAAATAACAAAGGACCTAGGATTGACCCTTGGGGGACACCCGTGGTTACGTTTGTCAGGGAGGATTTAACACCATTAAATTCTACAAATTGCTTACTTTCGGATAGATAAGTGCCTCTGATTCCATAGTAATCCAGTTTGTGCAATAACATTTTATGATCTAGGGTGTCGAATGTTATAGACAGATCTAAATAGCCTATACATTTATAGGGATTTCATTGCTATCCATTTTCTTAATTACTGTCGATAACTTCAGCTGCAGCTAACTCAGTTGAATGTTTTCCCTGAAACCGTATTGGCTACCGTAGTATAAATTATTTTTATTAAACAAATCATGAATCTGGTTAAAACGAACTCTTTAAAACAATTTGGAATTTGCAGGTATGATAGATATTGATCTATAATTGCTCAGTACAGATGAGCCGTATTTTTTTATAAAGTGGAATAAACTTTGCGATTTTCAATTTATCAGGGAATATTCCTGATTTCAATAATTGATTTATTATTGTTGTAAGCGGTTTTGTTAGGATGTGTTTTAGTTATATTAGTGGAGGGTAAGAAAGACCATCTTGACCACAACTGTGGAACTAGAAGTTTTTTTATTTGATGACTTAAGATAACTCCTAAATGATTTACTGCTGGCTATGTTAATTTCCTTGGCAAGATTCTGACCAATGTTTGTGTAGAACCTAATAAATTTGTTTGATATCATAGATTTATCTGACACTAATTTATTTTCAATTATGAAATATTCAGGGGATTCTGATTTTACACGCACTCTGTTTAGCAAAGATTTTATTCGACTTAGTATCGTTATCTAATTTATCGGAGATGTTTATATTCACTACCCGGTAGTTCTTCTTGTGAATTTGGGATGGCGTCCGTGTCACGTTTCCTAATTTTCATTAGTTTTGGTTTAGGAAGATCCAGATCAATGGTCATAGTACAGGGTTGATGATCTAACATATGCTCAGTTAAAATCCCTGATGTGCCAATTGTTGTTTTTTCTGGATAGATGGCAAGAGTTACTTTGGGAGAAAAAGTTTGACATGTTATCATATCGAAAAAGTCACTGATTTACTGTTTTGTATTTATATTTAATAGGTTTATGTTATAATCATAAACATAGGTCTATGTTATAACCATAAACCACCATCTTTGACATACACCACCATCTTTACTCACATTTACATGTCTTTTTCAGATTCAAACGCTAAGGAATCTCTTGAGAAATTGCAACAAATTGTTTAATGGGTGTGTCGGCCTGAATGACAGGGTCTAAGATGGAGCTTAGTCCTAGCAAGACATAATTTCTTCTCATTGAGACCAAAAATCAACGATAAAAAATCTCACATATTTCCCATGCTTAATTCTAGGTCAAGACACAAATCCATCTGCATCAGCCAGAAATCTTGGTGTAGTATATCACTAACATGTAGGGCACACGTCTATCATATACGGAACCTGTGTCGAATTCGAAAAATTCTGTCCTTAGATATTGCCAATCAAAATTCAGTGGCACTTGTCAGTAGCAAGTTAGCTTAATTCTAACTCACTTTTTCATAATATTCCAGCAAAAGATATCGCTAGATTACAGCGCATTCAGAACTGCCTTGCAAGAGTGGTAACCAAGGTCCCACGTTTTAGTCGTTCCGTTGCTATTTATAACCGATTACATTGGCTTCCTAGCTGTCAAGTTTCGCATTTATTTTAAAATATGCACAATATCTTTCCGAACCCTGAAAGACAACCAACCTGCACATCTGGAGTTACTTGAAAAGTTGTTCGGCCGAAATTTTCAATTATTTACGCTCCACAAATTCAAATTGATTTGTTATAAAAAACATATATATCTATATCTGGCCCATCATTATGAAGCGCCCTGCCTGTGCCCATAAGTGATGCCAAAACTACTTAACTCTCACCTATTTTTCTGGCTTTCCCACCCTAGCTCATCAGTAGCTGGCTCCCTGTTGACGTATCTGCTTTGGACTCGATTATGACACATGATCGCGCTCAGGATTTCTGAGCTTCTGAGCTCGGTCCGCTGAGAATATAGGCGCTTTAGAAGTTTTATTGATTGATTGATTGATTGATTGATTGATTGATTGATTGATTGATTGATTGATTGATTGATTGATTGATTGATTGATTGATTGATTGATTGATTGATTGATTGATCGATTGATTGATTGATTGATTGATTGATTGATTGAGTCCTGGAGGGGGGCGGCAACCCAAGAGAGGGCGTCACGGTTGGTGTGTTTTATTAATGCAATTTATTAGGGATACTGAACCATGTTGTGATTTGATACTGAACCATGTTGTAATAATATCAAAATGGGGAATAAGGGCTCTGACACACGAGAATGTAAGCCCTGATTCAAACTAGGCTCATCACAAATTCTGATTCAGTATTGATTATATATACGTTCAGATAGTATCGCAGACCATGAGATAATTCCACTGACGCAGATAGAGAATTACAGACCAAAATATATTATCACACCCGCTAATATAATACATAAGAGCAGTTGTAGATAACAAACTCATGGATAGAGTATCACAGACCTCTGATTGTATAAGCCTATGTCATAACAAATATTGAGATAGTATCACAGATCCTAGGATACATCAGAAATGATAGTATCAGTAATCTCGAGATAGCGCCACATATCCTTAAATGATGTCACAGATCCTGAAATAGTATCACGGATCATGATATAGTATCAGAGATCGCGAGATCGAGTTACAGATCCTGAGATAGTATCACAGATACTGAGATAGTATCACATTATGCTGAAATAGTATCTCATATTCTGAGATAGTATCACAAATTTTGAAATATAGTATCAGAGATCCTGAGAAATAGTCACAGATCCTGAGATAGTATCACAGATACTGATATCGTGTCACAGATCCTGAGATCGAGTCACAGATCCTGAGATAGTATCACAGATCTTGAGATAGTATCACATATGCTGAGATACTATCACATATCCTGAGATAATATCACCGATCCGGAAATAGTATCACAGATCCTGAGATAGTACCACATCCTGAGATAGTATCACATATCCTGAGATAACATCACAGACTTTGATATATAGTATAACATATATTGAGATAGTATCACATATGTTTAGATAGTATTACATATATTGAGATAATATCTCAGATCTTGATATATAGTCTCACATATCCTAAGATCGTGTCACAGAACTTGAGATAGTATTACAGATCTTGAGATCGCATCACAGATCTTGATATAGTATTACAGATCGCGTCGAGATGAAAGATCACAAATATGGATGTAGTATCACAGTGCCCGAGATAATATCGCAGATTTTCTTAAATAAAAGTATGTTTAATTTATAGGCATATAATTATATGAAAAAAAAAACTTACAGGAATTGCACAGTTGTCTTTTACTTTGACGGGTATACTATCATACATATTTTTCATCATTATCTCACAGTTGTCGTTCTCCCATAATGTCGATAAGTGTCTGTAAGTCAAAGTCTCAAAATTATATTAGCGTGAGCTTTTTTGGTGCTATAAAAATAACTTTTGTTTTAAAATAATATCCAATTTAGCTTAATCTAAAATTGCCACGGAATATAGAACCATCACTTATATGATTTAAACACCATCCGATAATCTTAATTAAAGTTGCTCGTGCTTTCAATATTTTTTATTCGAACATTTTCTTACTCGGGATATGGAAATACTTCATCTTTATAGGTATGTGGACAAATGATTACATGGTAATTGCCGTTTATTGCCACAACAGCTTTCACCTGCAACATAAATGTACATTATTGTCGGTATCACCCATCCCATCATGAAAATCAGTGCTGCAGACGCTGGTCAAACATAAATCAAGCATTGGATCCGTGTCTCGTGAAAGCTTTATGAAAGCTACCACTCCCGACAAATCTTGTGCGCGAGCTAACACTACAAATTATCTCATGTCCTGCTGTGAACTCATAATAATGACGGAATGTTTCAGGGATATAATATGTGAGGATATGATCCTAAAATTTTAGTTGCTCCACGGCCGGGATTAGGCCTACTCCTTGTGTAAGTTTGTATTCCCGATTTGAAAAATTACATACATATATAGGCCTACACATTCTACATAGATGTTAAGAGCTTCCCTGCATGGATGTCCCAAGTCGACAGGTGTTTAATTGGTAACGTGTATGGATAATACACTTTGCTAAAAGTAGGCATATTGACAGGATGTGGACAAAAGCTTTTATAAATCTACCAGATGACTTTATATATGTTCAAATACCTCCAAAACCCCGCTTCTCCTGATTGCCGCTATATTAGTTCACATAAATGTATCTCAATTTCATCCCTGGCTACGGCCATACATGTATAATTATGTGTGTAAAGCCATTTACAATAGCGTACTGTCTACCACAAAAAAAGTACAATTTCTACATTCACTGAAACGATCTTAAATGTAAGTATAGGTCCGTCCTAATCCAGAAGCGATAAAAGGTTGAAGAACAATCATGGAACTATATTGAGTTATACCATTTAGCCATTCAGGCTACCAGTGATACAGATAAGCTGCGTATGTTAGTAATTACTCAATTAAAAAAAATACAAAAATAAATTAAATTCAGCACATTGCGTAACAATATTCAGTTATAATATTGATTACTCAATATTCACAAAATATATGTGTGTTGTACTCAATGACAATTTAGATGAACGATTAGCACGTACAGGGTATATTGTCTAGCCGTGGAAGCCTTTCACAAGGTGAAAATACCTGGATATCTCTCTTATCAAATTGTATGTATATCTAAACACGGTCTCAGCAACACAGGGTTAAGTAAAATAAATTAATAAAGACAATATCTAAGAGTATACTAACCTTATCACAGATGATACTACTAAGAAGTGCCATCTGTGAGCCTAATGAAACCCCAACAATGCCAGCGTGACTTCCAATAACATTAGGCTGTTGCAATAACCATTCAACAGCCGTCTAAAAAGGAAGATTGATCAGCACACGTTTTCTACAACACCTAATGATTTTGTGATTTTGTGGTGGTGGTTTCTTTTTTATCAGCCAGTGGTATATTTTAGCTGGTTGACAGAGAAGCTGCTATGACTGATATAAGAATCTGTACATGTATAACAGATTTCGTAGCAAAATGATTAGTTTGGTATAACAGATTTACCAGTGTCTTAAAAAAACGATAAAAAAACGTACAATCAGGCAAGCCATCCGCGAAAAATGCATAGGCCTACTCGTGAGTTGATTCTTCGTATATCACCCACCTCAAAGTATTCCATGTCATACCGAAGTGCGTTTCCATCTCCAGTTCCAAAATAGCAAAGTGCTAACGTTGCAAATCCCCTGGAGGCCAGTAGTGCTGCCCTATACTCAACCGTTCCTCCAACTCCGCCAAATAAATCCAGAACGGCAGGATAAGGTCCGCCATCTTGTACAACAGAATGTATAGACCCCTATATAACCATTTTCGCCATTCAGGAGCCTATAGTAGCCTACCGGGCCAACCCACGGAGCCGAGGCTAATGATCCAATTTTGTACCAATATCGGTCCACCGTCTGCGACGCTGGCCCAACATTGAAAAATACATTGGATCATCCTCTCGTATTTCCAGGGTGAGAACTAAAATCAAATAGTAATAATAAGTTAGCCCTACTCAGGAAACATGGGACGTTGACCTAGCTGGATCATTGTGACCATGCATCGTGTCTGCTTGTATGGGCTACAATCATAATGACATGGTCACAAAAATATGGGTTTAGTAGTGTGTGATTGTGATAGTTTTCGTCTAGTTTTTATATCTTTAATCTGCTCAGAAACATTTAAATTCCTCTGAAGTTTACTTATTTCCATCACATGGTATTTTATCAAAGAATGCATTGTAATGTGATGTCATGATATTGTTTCCGCACAGTAAATACTTTAAAAATCTCAAACACAAATAATGTATGCATATATACGAAAATGTCTAACGCCATATGCTTCCTAAACACAGAATGAAATAGTAGGTATTGAGCTAAAAAAAATGCATCACCGGTAAAATTAGTTTTGCGGCATGCACTATAGGGCCATCTTCCCTTGGCCAGTCTCACGCGAGTGTTTACCACAGGAGCCTGGCCGTATCCAGTACTATAATCAGTTAAATCTGTCTATGTGGTCATCTTGGGATTTTGTCTGAGATTCAACCCTCATTGAATGTTTCAGATTTATAAAACATTAAAAAAAGGTCACGAAGAATTGTCCTATTGTTCATCTCTCATGCACAGTTACCTGTTTCCGTTGATAGATGTATTATATAGACAAGTTGGGAATCTCTCATTTTGGACAGTGAGGTGTACCGAATTTCGTCATGGCCGCAAGTAATCACATAGTGGCCGCCATGGGGGAGCTCGGAACACAATGACATCAGCGTGAGATTCCGAGCTTATATATCTATCTGATTTATCATACCAACAGAAACAAGCAAGGTTTGCTCTTAGGCAGCTGTCAAGCACTGTCTGATTGACAGGTCTTGAGACGCGCGACATTCAAGGTATCTCGCTATTTATAATAGTTGGTTGCTATGCTCGATAAAGCAAGGTATCGAATTGTGTGCTCGTGGGTAAGATAACTTGTTTTTGAAGATGTATAGGGCCTACATGTACACGCACGCTGGTGAGCTACAGCAGTCACGTGAGCTTGTACACCAAAGGGCCATCACAAATTTTTAGTGTGTGTACAAAGCTTACTGTACGTGATGCTCGCGTTTTGGATTTCTTTGCATTTTAGATATTTGTAGTCCAGAGGCTAACAAACAACAAGAAACAAGTACACGTCTGAATGGCAAAGTGGACGTAGCATCATAATTTAAGAGAGACCTTGTCAATTAAGACGTAGATCGACAAAACTTTACTAACAGTTGTGGAGTGCATCAACATAGAAGAGACAACTTTATGAGGGTGCACATGGGTTAAAAAACGAATCGAACGAACGGCAAATCTCCTGTTCTTAGGGGCCGAACATCGAGTAATGCAGTTTATAAATAGTGTAAACGAAAGCTAGAAAATATTTATATATATTTTTATCTATATTTATATAATTTTTCGCATATTAAAAGTGAATAGGCCTAGTGAGGCCAAAAAATGGGTAAAAAGTGAAGTGGGAAGAATCCATAATTTTCAGGACCCATGTGCACCCTCCTTCATGTCAGCAACGAAACAATGTCATCACTGCTCCAATGGTGTGATAAATAAGCACATGCGTAATCGTCACGACTCAGATATCCTTAATTTCGATGCTTAGTGGGTTACCTTTTGGTATGAAGAAGGTAGCTTTAAGGCCATTTTCCCTTATTTCTCTGCGGTGAACATTTTCTCCAAGATACCATCTTTCATATGGTTTTTGTACCAGTAACAATTCTGTAAGGTTGTCATTTTCTTCGCTGGCATCAAAATGTCCATCATAAACAGAGAAAAATGTTATCATTGGTGTAGTTACGTCACGCTTGGATAAACGAACACCCTTCTTTTGTAGCTTTTCTGGCTGCATACTCCACACCAGTCCCATTGGTTCTAGACCTGGGTACATAATGCACAATAAAACAGCTGGTTTGGAGCAGACCCTATGTTATGTTTTCAAAATAAGAAAAGCGAGATTTTATGAAGAAACTTTTTTGTTCCGCCCTTATATTTGAAAAGTGTATAGAGCTAAATAAATATATATTTTTAAATAATTATCTCAGACACCCAGCTATCTGAAATAAAGATGATGGGGTTATGTAACGTAGCTTTCATAGTGTAGTATTATAATAATATTTATATGTGTGGCCAAGAATAAGGGGATGGGCGTTACGCATACTTTGATACTCAGCTCATCTTTTTCTTGTTAATTAGCTGTAAAATGACGATAGCTATTAAAGTTGTGATTAGCGCATGGAAAGTGAAAAGCCTTAAATATGTTTCAGTCTTGCTAAAAATTCATATTTTATTTGTGTACTTATAATTACCTTTAAGTTTTCATGCAATACGTTTAGGCCGAAAGTAAACTAACGTTACCACGCAGATAGGAATCAAACAATGACCACGTGCTCCAAGCTGAAATGTTTGGTCAACCCAAATCATGATTAGGCCTACATCTATAACTGCTTGCACATAATAGCATTCCTTCGGATCCAGTGTCGTATGTGACAATAATTTAAGTACCACATACGATAATTAGGCAGCTAGGGCACAATATTACGCTAAACAAAAAGAGATGGCAACATGCATAATATGCATTTATAACATGGAATCTAATATTGAAACTTAAAAGCCGTATAAATAAGTAATAAATTATCAATATAAAATGCCTGAAAAGTACATTTTAAAATAACTTTTCTTTGTATTAAATTTAAAAAAAAATCTCAAACAATGTAGGCCTATCCTTTGATTGTAGCATGATCTATGCACACGAAAGCAATGGTTGAATTTGTGACAAGTAGGCCTATAGAGACAATTTATTATAATAAACGAAAGGTCTCGGATCGTTGGGGTAATTATTGGTACACTGCAGGACGATAATTTTGGTCTACATGCATACCTGTATAGGAACCTCCAAGACTATCATCTGTTGTAAAATCAACGTTTCCATCTTTGTTTGACACGTAATGCCCCCATGCTATAAAGCGTTCCTTATTTTCTGACACACGTGCTACTACAGTGACACGCCTCAGTCCTCCGATACCACTGATTCGTATATGAATATCATCATCTATCAAAGGTCGTTCTGGTGTTATTCTAATTGTAGCAGACATTTCATTTGTTCGCCCTGAGGTAGCTAATCTAAAACAAAACATTGAAGAGATTTGAATATACACTATTGATCAACTTGAAAAAAGGAAGATTTCTTAACTAATTAATCTTTCTGTAAATTGGCATACTTGGTGCAAATATAGCAGACACTATGGCTCACGATCGTCTGTGACACGTGCATTTTATTGAATGAATGAATGAATGAATGAATGAATGAATGAATGAATGAATGAATGAATGAATGAATGAATGAATGAATGAATGAATGAATGAATGAATGAATGAATGAAATCTTATGTAGCGCATGTATCCAGCTGGAAGCTGTTCAGAGCGCTGAACATCGAGAGTAACTTAGCAAGGCATGTTATCGTTCAAATTCCAACTCAGTCTCTTGGGAGATATACAACTGAGCTGCCATTTTTTAGGCGCATCAAGCTGTTTTTCATTCCAAGCAAATTCACCTTATGTGCCAAGTAGGCTACTCACACATTGTGGATTTTCTGGGGTCTCGCCGGATGGGAACTGCGCCTACGTCCATTGAGGTTCTTCTATGTCCAACTCTAGGTCAATCAGGCGAGCCATCTTATTTACGTGGTTCTCCGAGCCCCAAGACACAACATCTCTGCACGCATGTCCTAGTGCATACAGCACTTGGTAGTCCCAGGTGGTCACCCATCCAATTATGGACCGGGCCCGGCGTTGCTTAACTTCAGTGATCGAGCCGACACCGATGAGCTAACGCCGTATTCCGTATGAACGTTGTGATTGCGGCTATCAACGATATTAAACTTTTAAATATTATTTAATCACAGTCCGCTTACACATAATCATAATATTCACATCCAAAGGCCTACAGATGTAGATGTTTCTTATTACATGTGGGCTCACAATCAGACAGGCGTGTTCATGACGACGTTTTCAGCTCATTCGGTGCGTGTGGCGCCGTGCGGGCGACGCTTTCGATCAGCTACATTTCGAGCTGCTTTTCACGACAGATAGATTGAACTTTTAGAAGTGCTCAGTCAGATTCAGAAGTTTTATAAAGGCCTACAATTAGCTTTAGGTATATATGTATATTATACCTACCTGATATGATAAATACATTATTCATATTGCAATAATGCAGCGAAACTGTAGCTAGAATATTACATGCATAGGCCTATGTACATTAGTCGAAATATAGGCATATGCCTATATAAGCCATTATTGTCGTTGTTCATCACATCACATTGTAAAACGCTCAAAGATTAGGCATAAGTCACATAAACTAAACTATGAACTATTAATAATCTACTCGACCGTACTCAGACACACACGTAGATGTGCACGCATCGCTTCTACCTTATCACTTCAATATAGGCATATCCCAACGATTGTCGCGACCTTATATTATTAACATTTAAATTTATATATAATAATATAAGTTGCGTGAATATAAATTCGCACTACGCAGAAAGCCAGATATTACGCATTTTTTGCATGTATTTTTTTCATTTTTATTATAGGCCTAGAGGACAGACACATATGCTTAGGCCTACTGGTACGTCATCTGCAACACCTGGTTGTCTATCATAAGCGAGCCCCCTGACCAAATCGCTATTTCCGGCCACCCACTATATACCTCACGCAAATTTTTGACATTCTGACATGGTTGTAACGTTAATAAAAATTATTAGGATTTTTTTTTTCCGTGCTGTAATTATTCCTCCCCTCTTTAGAGGTGGAGACATATAGCTTTACCTCTCACCACTCATGCTGTCTGTGTGTCTCTGTGTGTGAGTGTGCAGGTGGTCAAACACGACACGTTCTCCCAATTCTGGACTAATGTTGGCCCACCGTCTTCGACGCTGACCCAACATTAGCCCAGTATTGGGTGACTGTGTCGTGTTTGGCGCCAAGCTGAATGTGGGCCTGCGTCACAGATGGCGGGCCAACATTAATCCAGCTTTGGTTCAAAGCATCTTGCCGGTAGTAGCCTACAGCCAGCATTAGATAGGCCTATTAAGTAGAGTTGAATGGATACGGGCCAGCACCGGCGACGCTGGCCTAACATTTAACAGACATTAGGTCGGTGTCGGCTTTTACCCGCCGCCAGCACTGCCAGACCATAAAACACGAGGCGTTGAACCAGTGCTGGTTTTATGCTGGGCAGGCGTCGCAGACGGTGGGCAAGAATTTGACCGGCATTGGATCAACGTCTCGTGTTTGCTGGGAGTGTTGAGAGGCCACATTGTGTTATTGAACATCGCCGGGTGTGAAGATATTAAAACTGTTTCCCCCCTGATTGAGTCTAAAGACGATTTAGTTACTGTAGATCATCCTCCCGGCAGCAAGTCTTGACACAGCGAAGCCTCAGGAGTAGCGTTCTTGCGGGGGAAGATGTTGTAGATATAAAAAAACAGGTTCCACATCAAAATACATAGTCTCTACTGTCAATAGGAGCCATTTAATAACATTAATTACAAAAGCCATTGACACTACATCTATTAGATATCAACCTTTATGGTTATGCTGCTGGAGTGGAGACATCTCCAGTTTTTTTTACAAAAAACTAGGCTCTTCTAGTTTGGCTGTTATTCGATGGTCATCGAAATTTTCTAGCTGATGTCTGTGTCCACTACAAGTCAGCACGACACTGACCCAATGTTGGCTCAATGCTGGTCCGCCGTCGCCGGCGCTGGCCAGCATTTATTCAACCATGGGCAGAGCATTGTGCTTTGCTATGTGGCGCGTGACTACAATGCACGTGCCGTGGACACTCGATACACTGACCCAGTGCCGTCTCAATGCTGCACCACCGTCCCAGGCGCTGGCCAACATCCAGTCAACACTGAGCAGTACATCTTGCGTCGTTCTCATGAATGTAGTTCCCGTAATGACAACCTTGAACCAATGCTGGCTTATTGTTGGCCCACCGGCCGTAATATAGGTACAACCCCGATCCAGTATTGTATCACGATCGACGCGCATCCGCATGGAGGGAGTTATGCCGGTAAATGGTGCACATGACTTCAGCGCGCACAAAATCAGAGGCATTGAATCCAAAGGCTCGGTTAATGTTGGGGATGTAAATTGCACGGGTCCTTTAGACTGGTAGAGGCCTAAATGAATTTCGTACATTTCACAACCTGCTTATGAACGTCACCAGGGTGGGGGCCCTAGGGTAGTGGTTATCACCACTGCCTTTCACGAGTTCGGGGTTCGGTTCCCGGTCTCGGCGGTTTGAAAGAACAAAAAATGTTTCTTCTCCATCCACGTGTAAAAGTCAGTATTGTGGGGAGCCTCCGTGACCGAGAGGTAGCGTGCTCGGCCTCAAACCGCCAGGGCTCGAATTTCGAATCCTGTGTCGGGAGGACAGTGTCATCTCAATCATCTCGCCATCCTCAGGAGGTTCTCCTGGCCCAGTTTAGCCTATTATGTGCACAAAGGTGGCTAAAGCCCGATTCAATTCAGTTCATTTCATGAACGTCACCATTACACAACAACAGCGAACACGTTAGCATAGTTAATATCATTCTCATTCATTAGATCCATTGTCCTTCCACTAGCGTAATTTTTGTGGAGCTGTCATTGTAAAACGAATTTAATTAGTTTATTAATTCTAAGCTGATGCCATACTCATACACTAGGCCTAATTGTTAAGACCGGCCGGAGGCCGGTACTATTAAGTTTATTTTGCCTTAGTTTGTGTCCTATATAGGGGAAAGAGGCGTGCTGTGGGTGGGAAACGGTTGACATTTGTGTACACCAGTCCTTATGAACATGTCGAGTATAAGGTTTCAGGTCCTTAGGTTAAGTACTTTTGTCTTTAATAAGCGTTCAGAAATAATAATATGCACGATTATATTTGTGGTTAAGTCTAGAATAAGAGCTTGAAGGGTTTTGGTTGGGATAATGTTGGCCCAGCGTCGCAGACGGTCGCCCAACATTTTTTCACAATTGGGCCAATGTATCTGGATAGTGGCCTTTCTGGCAAAGGGGGATAAAATTGTCACCCCTATAGTAATTGCCGCAAAATAACCTATGTATACAGAATGCTGGGTTGTTGTTGGGCCATCGACAGACACGTTGGATCAACATTGAAGCAACATTGGTTAGCCGTCCAGTGATTGCTGTAGACGCTGGTGTAGAAGAATCATGCGTTCGGTCAGTGTTGGAGTGGTGTTGAGCCAGCGTCGTACACAATTCACCGGCATTGAACCAGCAATGGGCTGCGACTCTGGCCCACTATTAAACAGAAATTGAGTGGGTAGGCCTACATATGTGTATCGTAGAGACACGCGCATAACGATTTACTTAGTCAATCACATGACGAGACTAGCCATTCCGTAATTCAGTTGTTATTGAATTATTCTTATTTAAATTACGGTGGAGTATACCATACGTGGGCTGTATTTGATGGGTTAACAATTACTATTAATCGAATCAACAAATGAATTCATGAATGAATAAATGGATGAATGAATGAATAAAAGGATGGGGGGGGGGGGGTTTAAGCCACCTTTGCGCAAGTATAGACTAAACTTGAATGAGGTGACACTGCCCTCCAGTCCAAATTCGTGCCCTGGCGGTTTGATGCCGAGCACGCTACCTCTTGGTCACGGATGCTCCCACCAATATTGAATCTTTACGAGTGAGCGGGGAAGAAACATTTAGTTTCTTTAAAAATTGAAGGCCAGAGTGGGGCTCGAACCCGCGAACCCGGACTTTCAAATTAGGCAGTTTGAACCACTGAACCAGGGCGCCTGCCCTATCGCATCATCTCATTATTATGAGAAAGTTATTTTTACCCTAAGGACTGTGTATTTCGCGATTTGCCCAGTCCTGTAACGCTGATAGGTTTCTCTGCAACTACTCCTGATCTACAGGACATTTTATCGGGCGATACAGAATGCAGTCATCTGCAAAGAGACGAACCCGTGAGTCCATAGAAGAGAGGTCCTTAATATAGGTTAACAAGAGTAGGAGTCCGAAAACAGCAGGCCTACCCTGGGGCACACCAGATTTCACACGAGCTGATTCTGAAGAGCTGTCATTGTCTACTACTTTTTGGGTTCAATTGGCCAGAAAAAATTAGAATCCAATTTAAAGTAGTTACCCGAATTCAGTAATGGTCAAGTGTGTGTAAGAGGCGTTGGTGGGGGACAACATCAATGGCTTTGCTGACATCTAGAACAACGACATCTGTTCGTGTCTTACTTTCTAAATTTTGCATAAATTCATCAGTTGTCATCAAATGCTGGCTTTCACATGATTGTTTTGATCAAAAACCATGCTGCGCAGGTGTTAAAATTAAGTTTATAAAAAAATGGGAGATAGTTTGTTTACAAATGATGTTTTCGAGGAATTTGACACAAACAGATTTCAGGGATATCGGCCTGTATAGTTGGCCGGAGAGTGTCGATCCCCTTTTTTGAAAACTGGGGCAACTTTAGCCTTCACCCAGTCATCTGTAATTAATTTGTCCGTCTGTAGAGATTGATCAAAAGTAATAGTGCGAAAGAGAGATATTTCGTTAGCATGCATCATTCTTCAGAATAAAATTCGGGAGCTCGTCCGGACCGGATGTCTTTCCACTATTTGAACCCTCAAGTAATTCAGTTACACCTTGAACAGTAATTTCTAATTTAGGCACTTCAGTAGACCTCGACCTATTCGTTGCTCCTGGTAATTAGCTCTCGCCATCACCGTAGGTGAGGCGGAGGGAGCTATGGATTCCGCCTCCGTCCCGGTTTTTATCTCTTCTTTTGCCGATAACTTTGTAAGAAAATAAGCCAGGATAACAATTTTTGGTATGTGGGTTACTTCCAGGTGGATAATGGACAGGTTAAAATATTTTTAATCGGGATTCAATAGGCAAGGTCGCAGAGGAGAAAATGATGTTACGATCGAATTCAAAATGGCCGACAATCAGCACTATTTACCTCTATAAGCCTGATATCAGGTGAACCGTGCTATATAGCTAGACCATTAGTATAAAACAAAATGTGAGATTTCAGGAGAGGGTGCATCTTGAAAAAAAATCACTTGATGAAATTTAAAATGGCCACCTATCGCCCATTATTCACTTTCACATGGCCGTTATTTGGTAAACCGTACTAGATGGCTAGACTATTACTATAAAACAAAACGTGAGATTTTAGAAGAGGATGCATTTTGAAGAAAAATTGACTTGATTAAATTAAAAATGGCCGCCTTTTGACCATTATTTACTTTCACATGTCCGTTATTTTGTAAGCCGTGCTAGATGGTTAGACCATTACTATAAAATAAAATGTGAGTTTTCGTGGGAGGATGCACCCTGGGAATTTTTAACTCTATCGAATTCAAAATGGCGGACAATCTGCATTATTTATCTCGATAGGCCTGATATCAGGTAAACCCTGCTAGATAGCTAGACCTTTACTATAAAACAAAATGTGACGTTTCAGGAGAGGATGTATTTTAAAAACTTTCGATTCGATCAAATTAAAAATGGCCAACTTACGGCCACTATTTACTTTCACATTGCTGATATTTATTAAACCGTGCTAGATAGCTAGACCATTACTATAAAACAAAATGTGGGATTTCAAGAGAGGATACATCTTGAAATTTTTTGACTCGATCAAATTCAAAATTCACTCTCACATGACCGTTATTTGGTAAACTTTGCTAGATGGCTAGACCATTACTATAAAACAAAATGTGAGTTGTCGGGAGATGATGTACCCTGAAATTTTTAACTGAATCGAATTCAAAATGACCGTCAATCAACCAATATACCTCGATTAGCCTGATATCGGGTAAACCGTGCCAGATAGGTAGACCATCACTGGGATACTGAGTAGGATCATTAATTTCAAGGTTTGCAATCTCTGACAGACTGTCTAGTTCTTATCTTACTCTTACTCTTAGACTGAGCCTCTAGCTTAGACCTAGTTGTATTGCGTCTTGATTTTTGTCCTAGCCTAGGACTACATTAATATTCCTACACGAAATTGCTTAAATCAAATTCTAATTCGGAGCGTGAGCTCCTGGATTTATGAAGTCTTGTTTAGGTATATTTGTGGTCTTATGTGGTAAAAACTGAGCAAAATTAGTTGTTTAGTATTTCTGAATGCAGCTGCCGTTTTTCTAAAGAAGAGATAACATTTCCATCCTGACGTTTTGATTTAACATGAAGTCTTTTTTTTTTAAAAAAAGTTCACATAATGTATAGCCTACTTTGCCAAAGGTCACCTTTATTCGTATGCTTGGTTTATAGGCTACTAGGCGATAGCCTATAAAGATTTTGATGCGGGAAGTGATTTGAATAGCCAAAGTAAATTCCCCCGAGGGGATGTCATTAATTTTGATCGGCATAAATTTGTCCAGGCATTGATTATAGGGATATAGGGTGAATTTAAGTATACCCAATTTTTTTGACTCCGTACAAAATCGCGGGTCATTTGTTTGAATAATTAAGTTGAATAATCAGGTCGAAAATAGTTCTTTTATAATCAATAATATTTCAGCTACGATATCGCATAGCCTACTCAGCTCATTTTCCGCTCAGTCAATAAAAAGTTATGGGCATTTTTCAGACCTTGGGGTCGAAAGCGCTCTCAGTCACCGCCATATTGAAAAACGTTGATTTTTTCGGGTAAAAGGGATATAGGCCTACAGCAATAGGTTCCGGGTCAACTCGGACCCTAACCAACTCGGACCCTGCTACAAACAGTGTCCGAGTTGGTTCACGGCAGTGTCCGACTTGGTAATAGTAGAATAGTGTCCGAGTTGGCAATAGGGTCCGACACGTCCAAAACCAACTCGGACCCTACAAAGAATAAATATATAAATTTATTTTATTTGCATTCTCGCGTCAATCCAAACAAGCAACCACTGCCTATTATTAACAAAAACAAATATATTTTAACAATATAATTAAATTTGATTATTTTTTAGCAATAACAGTTAGTTAGCAAAAATATCTTTTAACAATACGGCCCATATTCAAGGACAAATATCAAAATATATCCAGGGGGGCTTTGATGAGTTGTGAGTCTTTGGTGAACTCACCCGCTCCACCCCTTGCACCTCAGGTGCTGTGATGAGGATTCCTGTGAGTCGATCGCTAATTCAGACCTGTCAACAGCTTCGATGAGATGTGAGTCTTTGATTAATCCGCTCCACTATTAAATGCTCGCGAAATGTCAATGAAAAATATAATGCGTTCAAGGGGTCAGAAACGATTGCAATTTATTATTTTATAGGAAATAAACAAAGTATTGAATGTCGCCTTATTCAGTGTTATTCATTCAAGTTACCGGAGAAGGAAGATAAAAATAGGAATGTGTGTGGTGTTTTGATGTATTAATTGATGTCATTGATACATTTCCGCACAGTCATTAAAACGTTATGGGCGTTTTTTCGGACCTTAGGGTTGACATCGATTTTTTTTCGGGAAAACGAGTAGAGCAATCCACGGCCTCGCAATAATATATCAAAATATTGTAGGCCTATATTGTTAATCAATAAAAATATAAAGTTGATAAAATGTTGTCACTGATCATGCTGATTGGGTTGTTTTATTCTTTTTGGTTTTGATAATGGTCATGCTGGTATATTACATACATACAAACGTATTACAAATAAAAAATATCACAGTATATGTATTAATAGCTAAAATATGCATGGTATAGTTTCTATTTAAAAAATCATCTTAATTAAACACGATATAAAATGCAATTAACGACAACAGTTGATAAGACGCCGTATAAAACGCAATTAGCTTCAACAATAGACAACAACCATGTAAAACGTAATTAGCTTCAACAGTAGATAAAACACCATTTAAAACGCAATTAGCTTTAACTGGTGAGGTGTTATATAGGCCCACTGGAAAGCACAATAAACCCTTCCCATGCTAAATACGTGATTTATATCCTCATTTAATAACTAATATGTTTATATTTGTTTTTATTTATTATTTTATAATAAATAACAATGACAACCACAAAACAACAAATATATCACATCTTTTTCACTTGTAGTGAGCCGTCCAGCTGTGTTCGCGCCGACGCTTAACGCTATAAACCACAGCTTGTAATTTAATCTAGCTCATTTAACTTTAATCTGTTTAAAAACTAATGTTATATGTTCTACCACAAAATAAAAAAAAAGAATCTAGGCGTACTCGGGACCGCTTATAAAATGGTTCGTATTCCTCTTTAAACTGGTAAATGCGCAACACAAAATGTATTTAGTCCTTATTCTAAATTAATTTGTTCCATTACTCCATATAAAAGTGATAAATACGATACATCCCATTGATGCTGATTTTATGCTAGTGACGCTGGCCCGTTGTTGAATCAGCATTGGGTCAATGCATCGTGTTCGCAAGCAGCTAGGTTTGTAAGTAGATTAAGCATATATTTAACTAAGTTTATAGCTTAACATAAATAAAGTGTAGGGCTAAGGCCTATTGCTATTTACCAATTATATCATTAAGTCAGTCGAAACGACCATAAAATATGTTTTTTGACCTCGAATGTAGACAATGTAGACAATGTACATGAAAACACTGTATTATTATATGTAATTAAAAATGTGAAAATGATTTATGAAATATAGTGATGAAATGATCTAGACTATAGTATCTGTGTTGACTTTATTTTAGGAGTTGTTTATGTAACTAAATGCCTGCCTATAGGGCCTACATAGAGCCTATCAGCTGGGTCCGAATAGTGTCCGAGTTGGTTATATAATCATGGGGTCCGAGTTGGTATAGGGTCCGAGTTGGTTCGGCATAGTGTCCGAGTTGGTAGTGTCCGAGTTGGTCTAGGGTCCGAGTTGGTATAGGGTCCGAGTTGGTATAGGGTCCGAGTCGTCCGGTTACCCAGCAATCCACGGCCTCGGAGAGGACGTTACGGCTAGTCCAGCAGCTCCGTCATAGCCATAGATCTTTCCTCTAGATCTATGGTCATAGCAGCACAGTAGGGTGATTCGAAATTCCAGATAGCCTAGCTAGCTATATGGCCTACACTAGGCCTATGAGAATATTTTATCAAACCGGGTTTATTTGTGATCAAGAGGTCCAAAATATTGTTTTCTCTAACGTGAGTAGGGCCTACGTTTTTTATGAATTTGGGCATGTGTAGGCATGATATGTATGCTTGACAAAAGCAGCTCACATAAATTAGGATTTGTTTGTCACTTTGGTTATTACTACCTCATTGTCCCAGTAAATAGTCTACCAGGTAAGCCTAGATTGAAATCACCACACAGGACAATGGTTAATTGGATCTGATTTGAATTTTTAGCATGACATGATATAGGCCTAAATAAGTTCTGAGGGTTAATGATTTTGATATCTGAACTTTAGCTCACAAAATTTCGCAGTTGGTTTTTTAATCGGGGAGGTGGGCTATTCAGGAGGGAAACTTTCGCTGTCATAGTAACGTTAGTATCCTTGTCAAACCAAGATTCTGCGCCAAGGATGCAGCAAGCTCTGCTGGATTTATTGCGAAGCAAAGTGCTCGCCTTGCGCCAATGGCTGTACATTGTAAAGATGTACAGCTGACTGATTTATTGAAATATTGCTGTTGTTTGTTATTGAATGAGGTAGGCCCCCTATGTCTAATAAATCAGTAGTTATTATATATACACAGACTAAATATCAGACATAGACACGTTAACAAACATTACCTGATATAAACTATTGTAGCATGTGACAATATAAACGTGCACTCTAAGTAATATACTCGTATTCCATACATCTGTGTGAGCGATAATCTAATAATTATCGAATGTTCGAGGGGGTCTTTCTATACTACGAAATGTTTCAATAAACGCGTTTATTCTGGCCGTACTTGACTGTGTTGGTGTTTCTAGCGTTGTGGTATCATCAGAGATATTATAATAACGAGATATGCCACTCTCCATTGGCTGTATACTTGACAGTACTAAACCGGAAGTGTTACTACATGGGCGAGCCAGACGCCGGTTTGGAGGAGTACATTTCCCAAACACAGCCTAAAAAAACTACATGTTATAGAGAAGCCGTGTCGGTACCGGTTCAGAAAACAGGCCAAAATAAACATTACAATGGATGACAACATTACTATCACCTCATTTTATTGAAATAAATGTTTAATAAACAAATTCACATTGAAAATTATACTTATAACGTCGTATTTTTTGAAGTAAAATAGCAAAACTGTACAAGTAACCGACTCGCCGATTGCCGCCGATTGTTTGTCAACCGATGGATCGAGTGAGGAGTGACAGCACATTTGAGCGAACCGGCGGTAACAGTGACAGACAGCTAGAAGTTGTACGCTGGCAAACGGGCCAGTGACAGTCGGAAAAATCAATATTATGGATAATATAATCTAACAGTTAGTCTACTACTTTATAATAAATAATATTGGCACTAAATTTGAGGCTAATTCTAGTAATTGGATCTTCCGATTTCATGGAATTGTCAACAGGGAGTGACAGTGACAACAGCTAACGTGACTGTAGGCCTAGCGGGGGACTTTAGGCCTATAGGCCCTACGGGAGAGGGAGGGAAGTTGGGCCACGAGGCAAGTATGGGCATTGGGCACCCCTTCTATTGCCAAATATTTTTTTAATGTAGACTAGGGGGCCTATAGACCTAGTTTTGCAAATTTTTGATGTGTATTTCATGCTCATAATTTTTCAGTACTTCAAGATATAGACTAGACCTAGGCCTAATTTAACTTGAGACCAATTTTGACACATCTACAGGTAGACTAGTCTATCTTTTCCAATAGGTTATAATGAGTCCATAATTCTTAAATGAATTAGGGTCTACTGACATCAGACAAGGTGGTTCACAGGGTTCAATTTAAATAACCAATATATATAGGCCCTACGGATGCATGTGCCCGTGAAAAAAAATATTAGGGGCGCATGTGCTATTTGTTTTTCTATTTTTTCAATATTTTGACTTTTTTCCCAAATTTAGTTACGTGAAGATATATAGGGCCTACTGTAGCCGTGTCGTCCTCTCCGAAGCCTGTTTCAGGCACTGGGGCTATATATAACTGCACATGAATAAAGTGTTGATATCCCTCTTGCGCATCGCGACCAAACACCTGAAACTTGAGTGCACAACACCCCTAAACAAAAAGATTTAATTGGCCTGGATCAACCCCCCCTTCCTGCCTTACCCTCCCATTTGATAAAAAAGTAATCCAGACAGAAGTTACAGAAAAAAAATAATAATTTGCCTTCACCCCCTACTTTTTTGTTCAAATTTGTTTTGAACCACCCACAGCCCCCCCTGGCAAAAAAATCAAATTGGCCTTGTCCTTCCTCGCCGGTAAATAAACGTCCACAGAGGCTACTGCGTCAAATGAAAAAAAACCTAAAAATAAATATTTGTTAAAACCCCCATGTGCCCACCCTGCCTGAATTTTTTTAATTGGCCTGTACTATCCCCCCCTCCTGCCTTATCCTCACAGTTGAAAAAAAGTAATCCGGGCTGAGGTTATAGAAAAAAAAAAAATTGCCTTGACCCCCCCTATTTTTTGTTCAAATTTGTTTTGAACCCCCCACTCCCACAGCCCCCCATGGCAAGAAAATGAAATTGGACTTGACCCCCCAACCCCTCAGTCTGACCCTCCCCGCCCGTAAATAAATGTAATCCACAGAGGCTACTGCAATAAATGAAAAAAAGACACTTAAAATAAATATTTGATAAAACCCTCCATGTGCCCACGCTGCCTGAATTTTTTTAATTGACATGGATCATCCCCCCTTCCTGTCTTACCATCCCATTCAAAAAAAATAATCCGTACGGACAGACAGACAGTCAGCCGGACAGACAGACGGACAACCCGACTACATAATGCCTCTGGCCGCAGGATGCCTCCGGCCGCAGGCTGGTGGAGGCATAAAATACACAATAACTACTATAAAAATGAGAAAAAGTCTAAATTTTAAACTTTTTATTGACAATGGGCACTCAAGATTCACTTGAGTAAAATAGACTATCAATTTGTGCCATGAAACATTTTATTGTAGCACTATTTTATGTTATCAAATATTTTCTTTAAATCTAATTCTACCTTGACAGTCTCAACATGAAAATTGATAAGCAACACAACTGACATTCTAAAGTCAGTAAGAAATATCTCATTTCACCAAATACCTTTAACTTGTTTAAGCAAATATAAAGTGTCTTATGTATAATTATTAAATATAATCAAGAATGTGGTTGTATATTCTTGATATAATATGTCAGGTTATCCAAATTGAAGTGGATTATATAATTTCAGGTAAATGATGCATTTGTGATACCACAGTCCTTCATGGGTTATATAAGTCATTATATACAGTAGAGCATGCTATGAGCAGCCACTTTTATGAGTAGCCAACCTCCTATGGGAGGCCACTAGGTCATTCCTCAAAATGTTCCTTATCAATGAGCTTGTGGGAGAAATTTGTCATCATCTTCCTGGAAACCATATGCATTGCACTGATGGATGCACAGATGTCCACAATTTCTTTTCTTCCTACAAAGAAATTGATATAAATACAAAACCAATACAATTTTTTTTATGTACATACAGTAATAAAAAAATATTTATGACAGTGTAATAGTACATACATGTATATAATCATAAGGGAATGACCATTTTATTTCCTGGGGGAATTATGAAGGGCTAAGTTTATTTTTACACACACCATTTGAAACCAGATTTGTTTCTCAAGAATTTGAAGTCAGCGTTAACAAATGCATAAATAATTTATTGGGTGATATTTGTGCACTTTTATTCTTCCAAATTATACAAAGCCATTTAAGTAGCAATCATGTCGTACAATATTTTATATTTTACTTGAAGCATTGTCATGATTACCTTTTCATGAAAAATGATAAATGGACATGTTCCCTCTTTTAAGAGGTGAATCAATATCTTTTGAAAGTTATTCAAGCAATTGTCACGCACAAACAGGTTGTGCCAATTTATTTTCTCAGCCAAAAGTGGCACCAGATTTAACCCTGGTGCTGCTGAATTGCTTGTGAGTATTTTTAATTCATTTCAAGCTGGAATTGCTAACACAATATCCAGCTTCAAATGAAATGAAAGAAAAATAATATTATCTATGAAAAATAGGCATCTCCCAAACTGAATTATTTGAATAACTGAGCAGATACCAAAATATATGTTACAAATTTGTTTGGTATTTTCCTTTTATACTCTAAAATTTGCTTGAAAACTTATAAATACAGTCTTAGCAGCACAAGGGTTAATTATATTTTACAAAAAATCTCCCTGCATAATTAAAATGTTGATTAAAATGTCTTTATATAAGGAGGGGGGGGGGGGGTTGTCAAGTATTTCTATCTAGAATGTCAAGTAGGCCCTACATGTTACATTTCTCTAATTTCCATTAGAATAATAGCGAAGGTAAATCTTAACTTTTCTAATTATTGCATTGCATTATTATTAATTGTCCGACAAGACTTATTATTATTATTTCAATTTTACGAGCCAATGCCCGGTCCTAGCCTACCTCACATAATAGATATCCTAATTATTGGGTAGATCAGATGATCATTAAAAATCAGTATTTTTATTTTGGCTTCCTGATATGAACATATGATGTAAACATGTCCATAGACTAGAAATGCCTAACTTTTAAAATTTTTGTGTTGCGCATTTACCAGTTGAGCGGATCTAAAGACAAAATTTGTGTATTTCGTATTTTGGACATGCACATCCGAAATAGGAAATCTGGAGTTTTGTCTTTATATCTTGCTTTACCATGTTTACCCTGTTTACATACCAAAGACTAGAACTATTTAAAAAAAAATTGTGTGCGTTTTTTGCATGTCTGAAATAAGAAATCGGGAATTTTGTCTTAATATCTCGCTTAACTGGTAAATGCGCTAGACCACAAACAAATTTAAAAACTTACACAATTCTAGTCTATGGACATGTCCACTTTATATGGCCATATTAAAATGCGTAAATTAAAATACTGTTTTTTTTTTAAAGATTCAAGCCTGATTGTGTCGTTTTCACTTTGCAGGCCCTATCTTGTGATCATAGTCTAGTCTCTAGTAATTTTCCAACTTTATGACCAACACAGTCACACCATAAACCTTCAATTTATGTCATTTTGGGGTTAGGGATATAGGTACCCTATCCAAATCAAGTCAAAAAAATAGACTAGGCGTATGATATTTATAAATTATATTTGCTATTTAAATTGCATGATAGGATGAGGTCAATTTTTTTGGTCAAATCGAAAGCCAGAATATCTTTTCAGAAAATCTTCCAAGCCTTTCGCCCACGATATTATTGTGAATTTCAGGATTGTCACCGGGGAGGGGTGGGGGATTTTCAATTGAACCACCCTTAAAGGGACTGGCCCACGCTAAAATCATAAAAAAATCGGTGATTTTATTTCAGGTTCTTAATATGACCATATGATGTAAACATGTACATAGACTAGAACTGCAAATTTTTATAATTTTTGTGCCGCGCATTCACCAGTTAGGCTAGATATAGAGACGAAATTCCTGATTTCTAATTATTGACAACCATGTCAAAAATAGGAAATGCTGGAATTTCGTCCCTATATCTAGTCTAACTGATGAATGCGCAGCACAAAAATTATAAAAATTTGCAGTTCTAGTCTATGCACATGTTTACATCATATGGTCATATTAAGAACCCGAAATAAAATCACCGATTTTTCGATGATTTTAGCCTGGGCCAGTCCCTTTAACTTTCGCTGGAAATATAGCCTACTTTTTGTCGTAATAAATTTTATAATTTCTAAGTTATGAACCATCCTCGGACTTGTCACAATGGAAGTACGGTCCCCCGGTATGTTTACATGAAATAATATGTGCCCAAAAACACCCTTTTCAAAAGTCTGATGATCCTGGGCATGAATCAGTGAATGGGAAGTAGGCTAGGCCTAGACTAGAATCACCAGCCTATTTAACAGACAATGTTCACAGACAACTGAACTGGCCAATTTTGAGGCCTATTATCAATGGTAGACTAATGACTTCTAGGCCTAGACTAGTAATTAAGTAACGGAAGCAAAGTAGAAGTGGTCCGGCTGTGATACAGGCCTGTTCTGGGGGGTCAGAGGGCATGCTCCCCCTGGAAAATTTTGAAGAAATGAGTTTTTTTACTGAAAAGTGGTCCGGCCAACGTCTTGCTTTGCTACTCACTGAGCTAGACGGGGGGCCTGTCTGGCACTGCACGCTTCACTTAATCAGCAGTGCCATGGGGTAGGTACCGTAAGTGACCATCTGACACACACAGTAACCACTGGTTACTGGTAGGCTAACAGTAGGCTAACAGTACACTGATACTGTCACTGACAGGCGACCACGTCAGTCATCAGTTATGTCGCTTAAATTAATCGTGACGATGTAGACTACATATATTCTACCAACAAATATGTACAGACATATCCTACAAATATAATTTGGTGGATTTTATTTTAATAAACTTTACTTTTTCTCAAAAAAAATGTATTTTATTCACACAGGCCAAAATACCGATCGCCATTTCTGTACATTATCGCCCACATTGATGGCATCGGTAGGGTGGATGTTTAAATCGTTTTCTGTGTATTATTTTGATAAAATACAATAATTATGTATCACTTACCTTTCTACGAAACTACAAAAGATAAATGAACTCAAATCTAGAACATTTTCCGGATTGTTGGATCAACCAGCGCGCACTCAAAACTCGATGTGGTTGTGTTGTTTACAGTCATTGTTAGCGTCGACTTGACAGGTGCTTCACAGTAATATTACTCCTAGGCGGCCAGGTGGCGCTCCCACCCATTGCGGTAACGGAAGTAGCACTCAGTGGCATATCTCGTTATTATAATATCTCTGGTATCATCTTGTACATGTAGAAGGATCTCGCCCTCCACTGTTAAAGGGACTGGCCCAGGCTAAAATCATCAAAAAATCGGTGATTTTATTTCGGGTTCTTAATATGACCATATGATGTAAGCATGTAGGCCTACATAGACTAGAACTGCAAATTTTTATAATTTTTGTGCTGCGCATTCACCAGTTAGACTAGATATAGAGACGAAATTCCTGATTTCTAATTATTGACAACCATGTCAAAAATAGGAAATGCGGGAATTTCGTCTCTATATCTAGCCTAACTGGTGAATGCGCAGCAGAAAAATTATAAAAATTTGCAGTTCTAGTCTATGTACATGCTTACATCATATGGTCATATTGAGAACCCGATATAAAATCACCGATTTTTTGATGATTTTAGCCTGGGCCAGTCCCTTTAACGCACCATGTATCTGAAACGTAAAAGCATAGATATTGCAATAAATTTGAATATCTATATTTGTAAGATACCACATCATCACAAATGGTTAATATGGCCAAATATTTTTCGGCAGGTGTTTTAAAAATCATTTATTTATATAAGACTTATAACTGATGATATGATAATTCTGGAAGTCAGCGTGACTTCACAGCTGTGCAAAAAAGGGGGGAAACCATGCGGCATGTAAAAAACTTGTGGGACAAATATACTATTTTAGCTTTTCAATCAACGTTCTGTAGACTCTAATTATAATATTGGACAATTTTAAAAACAAAGTGCTTCGTTTTCGGTTTAATTATCAGTTATGCTGATATATGTGGTTTATGGGTTGGTAAATGTGTGGTAGGGGGGGCCAAATGGGTCCCCGAAACAAGATGGCCTAAATCTTCTGAGAAAAATGGGGTTGTGGAGAGGATGAATCACACAATTGTTGAAAAGTCTTGTTGCATGTTAGCGGATTTTAAACTTCTTCAACAGTTTTGGGCGGAATACGAATCCAACAACTGCAGTAAAAGGAATGAGACCTTATCAATATCTGACGAGAGAAAATCCAAAAGAGTATTCTCAAAAGTAAATAATAAAACTTCTATAGCGCTGGTATTTGGTCAGTCAATTGACTGCGCTGTCTATTGTTTATAAAATGCTTTCACAAAAAGTTCAGTCTTAATCAACGTTTTGAAGGATACAAGTGTCTTCGCCCTACGGATATGTTCTGGCAGGCTATTCCATAAGGTGGGTGCTACCACTGCGAAAGCACGATCTCCGTAACCTTTCAGTCTGGAATGAGGTACCACTAGCTGACCAGATTCACTGGACCTAAAACTCAGTTGTGGCTTGTACGGGATCAGCATACGTTCAATATAAGTCGGCGCCATTCCATTAACCCCACGCTATGTGAGAAGCATGATTTTGAAAATAATCCTTTCCCTTACCGGAAGCCGATGTAGATGTTGAAGTATAGGAATGATGTGGTCATATTTTCTCGTGCGAGTTAGTATTCTAGCAGCTATGTTCTGAACTCGTTGGAGGTGGCATATTGTTGAGGATGGTAGTCCTGACAACAGTGAGTTGCAGTAGTCCAGACTGGATGTTACAAATGTATGTATAAGTTGTTCTGCAATTTTGTGAGAAAGTAAACGACTTATATTGGAAATGTTTCTGAGATGAAACATGCACGAACGACACAGAGACTTAACATGTGCTTCCATATTGAGTTGTTTATCAAAAATTACGCCGAGATTTTTAACAGAAGTACTGATGGTATAGGATGCCCATCAATTTGGACATGGACCAGATCAGAGAACCCAGAATTAGCACGTGGGGCACTCACCAAAACAATCTGGGTTTTATCCCCATTTAACTGAAGTTTATTTGCCACCATCCACGCCTTGATCTCTTTAACGCATTCCTCGACCCTTTCCAGCGCATATCCCCATATCACAAAGCGTGAATGAGAGATAAAGTTGTGTGTCATCCTCATAAAGCTGGACACACAGACCATATTTCCTCGCTAATTTCGCCACAGAGGATGAATATAGTGAGAACAGCACTGGATCTAGAATCGATCTTTGTGGTACACCTAATAAAAGTTTCTGTTTTGTAGAAAACGAATCACCAATTTTGACTGTTTGTGTTCTATGACTCAAATATGAATCTAACCATTTCAGGGCCGTGCTAGTAATGCCAAAGTCATGTTTATGTCGATGAAGTAGTACGGTGTGGTCTATTGTATCAAATGCTGCAGATAGATCAAGAAGTACTAAGATAACAGATAAAAAGATACAGCACGCTTTTGATACAAATAGTAAATTTGAAACTGTTCTGTAATTTTTCAGAACGTTTTTGTCAAGAGATGTATTTTTCAACAATGGAGTGACATGAACGTGGCCAGATGAGAGGGAGTCATTGACTATTTCGTGATAAGTGGTAAAATACTTGACATGTTTTCCTTCAGTAGCGATGTAGGTAACGGATCTAGATCACAAGACTTAGATGGAGATTGTTTGATAATCTTGTCAATTTCAACTTCAGACACACTTGAAAATGAATCAAACAAGCAATTTATTTTAAATGCACCAAATGTCAATGGATTTGAACTTTGTTTCTGAGTATCAAGAGATGCTCTTATTTTTTAGAAATTTTAGACTGGAAGTAGATAGAGAAATTTTCAGCCAGTACCTTTTGAAATGTGTGTTCAGGTAGTGCACTCTCTGCCTTCCGATGTAATACTTTCTCGATAATGGTGAATAAAGCCCTTGGATTTGTTGACTTTTCTTCTATTTTGTCTTTGAAATAGGATAGTTTGAATCAGTGATCATTCACTTGACTAAATTTCGTTGTTTAATATATATTTGATAGTGAACTGTCAAACCGGTGTCTCTCCATTGTTTTTCACACCTCCTCCTCTCTTTCTTAGCCTGTGTGATTTCATATGTATACCATGTATACCAGGGACTATGTGGTCTTATTGGAAGCAGCCTCTTCTGTACAGGTGCATGTTGATCTAAAATACTTCTGAGTGATGAGAAATATAACTTAACCCGATCTTCATGCCCAGCGGTAGATAAATTATTCACTATTGATGTAAAGTCTTTTGAAAAACATCATTCTTGATCTTGTTTATTTTACGATATTTCACCTCTGACCAATGTTCCTTTGGATTTTCAATCTGCAATTTACACAGAACATCGCAGTGGTCTGAAACATACTCTCCCGTGACAACAGATGATGCTATCACAGTCTTCTCGTCATTACGCGATATCATATAATCCAACGTGGATCCACTGACGTGTGTGGGCTCACATACTTGTTGAGCTTTCTAGGATTGATTGCAATTTTTGTTTGGTGCTGTGATGTTTCTGGCCTACCCAGTCATAATTAAAATCACCAGCTATCAGGATGTTATTCTCTAAAGATACTACTTATAGCAAAGAATCAAATTCCGTTAAAAAATCGTTAGGTGTCGTGGCACGAGGAAACGTACATGCAGGGATCTGCGGTCTTTACAAAACCACTAGAGTAATTGTAAACAGATTTGCTGACACAATAGAAACAATCATATGTTCAAATGTGTTATATGTATTGCCTGGCTTGATGTTGGTTTCATAGCCCTTCTTCAGAATGATTGCAATACCCCCATCTTTGCGATCCTTCCTTGAAACATGTACACACGTATAGCCGAGAGGACAAATTTTTGATATTATTGTTTATTCAGCTGTGTCGCTTATGCTCACATTCCCAAGGGTGAGCGTAACAATTTTGAAAGGAAGAATATTTCTTTTTCTTGGCTATAGTTGAAAAACTAAAGCATACAGACTATATACAATCTGGAAAGTAGACCTCACGCCATTTTTGATGAGTTTAAATTAAGTGTCTGAGCCTGCACCATTTATAAGATAAATATCTGAAAACGACTCTTCCGATGACTCAGAGAACGGTGAGGAGCCAAACGAAGCTAGTCGCTAGACCGACTCGTGAAAAAGACCACCAAACATGTATGGTGCGTGAGTGAACTTGACACAGTAACCATCCTCTATTGCTGAGGCTATGATAAGTTCAAACAAAGAAAAATAGCACAATGCCATGAAAGATAAATTCTTGTCACGTCATGAGAGTAAAGAGTGGGACCTAGTAGAGCTACCTAAGGATAAGAAGGCAGTCGGTAGCAAATGGGTTTTCAAAGAAAAAATTGGCGCTGATGGATCATACACAGAGAGATTGAAAGCAAATGCTATTAGCAGTTTTAGCTGCTTATAATAACATGCTTATTTATGTTAAAATGAACATTGTATGGAAGCTGCTAATTAGACCATAGCCGGCAATATTTCTGTTCAATACATTGGGGAATTAAAATATATCCTCGGCGTTAATGTTCGTCAAATCAAAACTGGAATATGGATAGGTCAGCCAACCTAGACTAAAGACATTCTCAAAAACTTCAAAATAGATGAGGCCAAACATTTGTCATCTCCTGTTGACACTAGCACAACGCTTTTGAAAAATGATGAAAACAGTGATACTGTTGACGAACACTTGTACCAATCAGTAGCTAACAGCTAGCTGTGTCTGTTCACCTGGAAGAGGCCGGACATCACGTTCACGGTGAGTAATGCTGCTCGGTTCTACTCAAAACCATCAACAGAACATTGGACTGCAGCGAGGCGTATCATACGTTTGCTGAAAGATAAGCACTACTATTGATCTTGGTTTAGGCCTACAATACGACAATGGCTTAACTTGAAAAATTCAAGATAATTTTGCAATTTTTACCACAGTTCTTAGGACTAGAAAATGGCCTTTGCAAAATTTCATGGAAATCAGTTCAGAATTTAGAAATCGGTGATAGTCATGCGATCTCCGGTAATTATGACTTAAGGTATAGGCTGCAATCGAGTCCATGGAAGGTTTTCATATACAAGCCAATGTAGGCCTAAATGTAGTTAAGCTCAGCTTGTTATTGTATTCCGAGGGCTGGCTCTTCTTCTTCTTAGCTTTTATTATTCTTGGTTATTTATAAGCCTACAGTTGTTACGATAATAAAACTGATAGAAATAGGCAGTTTCTAAAAATACAGACAAGTAAGCGGGGGACTACCTGAGGGACATGAGGGACATGGTCAATGATATAACCTGCCCCCAAAAGATTAAGCCATATGGCCTATATATTGGCGTATTTTTTTTGTTCAATATTACAACTGAAGCTATAGTGAGGCCTATCATAACGTTGGGAGTTAGATTGGTTGTGAAGAGCATTACATTTACCAAGTTTTACACCTAAAATTAGCCAAACATGAATAATAATTTAAATACATTCCTTTGACGATTTAGTTTTGTCTGACTGTTTAATCCCTTGATTAATCGTCATTTTGACGTTAATTATATACTTCAAAAACAGCATCATCCACTATGATATTTTAAATGTTATTTTTCCAGTATATTCTATATCACCACCATTTACAATAATCTGTCTTGTGTATAGGCCTGTAAATCCATAAACAAATAACTGGCTAATGGACAATAATGTCTAAAATTACAACTATTATTCATTTAATATGATATATAGCAGGGAGGTGAAATAATTTTAGGTGAACATATACTGTACAGCTTCAAGTGCGGAAACCGTTTTGCTACGCAGCCATTTTAGAATGAATTGAATAAGAAGCATTTTAATTTAGCGATGAACACAGAAGTGGTCAAACCTATGAGCTCTACCAGCTCGCACACAGCAGAGATTTTACCACAGCTACATACTTCCCCTTTCCTTGGAAACAAAAATAGAATAAAAGTAGCCCTACTGTGGTGAACTACACTGGCTAACGTGGAAACGATACATGCCACGTGTCAACGATGTATAGTCACCAAGCAGGCACGACAGCTATGCAAAGGTGCCAACAAAATGGTGCTTTTCTAGCAGCTTTCTATGTTTCCTTCATTATGGCGAGTAATACCTTAAAGCTATAGACCACTCTATGTATGTTTCTGGTTTTAGGAAACTGTTGTACATCAGTTGGTTCTATTACTGTTATATGTAACCATCTGTTTTCTGGGTACAGATTTATCCCGCTGTTCGTACACAGTGGACTACTCCTTTAATTGCCCATTCATCCGAACAGTATCAGTGACCAAGCTTCATTTGATAAGAATTAACAATCAGTTAACTTACCATAAAATCTTTTGTTACAGACCAAATATTGCCCAAAGCATTTTCAATTTGAGCTTTACCCTATATTCCAGCCGGCCCCGATGGCTCATTCGTATTAACTGGGGCTTGTAACCTAGAGGTACCACAATCGAATCCCGGTCGGGCTGGATATTTGTCATCGTTTTTGTGCATATATAGTGCTCCAAGCTGTTCAAAGGTCTGGAGTGTACAGTGCTTCCTATGGTACTGTGGACAATAAAGAACCCTTGAAGTCATTCAAAATAATAGTAGGGCTTCAGACTTCCTTCTGTCGCAATATTGCCATGATTGTGCAGAAAGCGACGTAAAGCAATATTCACATTCACACCCTATATTCCATACCAATCTGAATGTCTGTTAATCTAGTTTGACCGAAGGTGTCGAAATCAGCTGACAATGAATGCTGCTTCATATAAGCTGATTTTAATGGATTAGACAGACACACTACTGGCATAGGCGAAGTTATGGTGACGAATCGAGCTGCGCGTCCTTGTACCATCTCTATGGATGAGATGTCTTTGCCTAAGTATGGGTCCCATATTGCATCACCATACTCAAGTACAGGGCGTGCTAGAGTTGTGTAGGCATCGATCTTTTTAGGACAGGTTTTCAAGTTCCTGCGGAGGAAAGCGAGGATGCTGTTTCCTTTTTCGGTGGTAAGAGCGGCATGTTTGGATCTGTCAAGTTTGTTTGTGATGTTCACACCTAGGTACCGAGCACCGGATACCTCCTGCAGGGCCGACATATTCTGATGGATTCACACTTATTGGCGTTAAACTTCATTCCTCATTTGTTACTCCACTCGACGAGGGAGTTCAGATCACGCTGCAGGGCAAGCTGATCATTAGCATTGCGGATAGGTCGGTACAAGAGACAGTCATCTGCAAACAACCGAACCTTAAGAGACCTGTGACATTTTCAGGTAGGTCGTTAATATGCAGAAGAAACAAGAGTGGTCCCATGATTCCCCCTGTGGTACACCCGATACCATGTGCGCAGGGTCTGACTTTGCCCCATCCACAACTACACATTAGCTCCTATGTTTCAGGAAATTTAGGATCCAGCTGTGGATATGCCCATTGATACCGAAGTGATTTAGTTTGCCAAATAGTCTGTCATGGAGGAGGGTATCAAATGCCTCGCTGAAGTCCAGCACAATTACATCTAACTGAGTGTTCTTGTTCCACTAGTTGAGCATATCGTTGATGGTGACCAGCAGACTTTGTGATTCACATGATCTCGCACGTCTGAAACCATGCTGCAGCACTGTAAGTGACATATCACAGACCTACAGTTTTCTGGTTGGTATCGACTGAATTTTTTGTGAATGGGTGTAATATTTGCCTGTGTCAAGTCTTTGGGTAGTGTTGATTCATTCAAGGATTGTGTGAAAAAGGCACCGAGAGCAGGTGCAAGCTCTGTGGTACTCTCTTTTAAGAACCTTGCTGGCTTCAAGTCATGTAGCACTTTTCCCATTTCCTCGGATGTTTTTGTCAGGTCATCTATGTATGGGAATTTGTCCCGGGATTTTGTCGTCCTTTAAAGTAGGGATAGCGTTCCCGTCCTTCTAGGCGTAGAAAAATGTAAATTGGTCGTTTAGGATGTTTGCTTTGTCGATTTTATCGTTGAACAACAAGCCATCACGTTTGAGTGATGATATTCCTACATTATCTTTCTGCAACTTAGCTTTAATTTAGTTCCAGAATGGCTTGGAATCGTTGTTGCTCAAACTATCAGATAGAATATTATTGATGTAGTCCCAGTGTGCAGTGTTCAGGGATTTTTTTATCGACTTCTTCACTTCCTTAAAAACACCCCAGTCCTGACTTTTGCCACTTTGCCTAGCTTTGTTATATAGTCTCGGCTTTTACGGCACATTCTCCTGAGCTTAGGCGTTACCCAAGGTAGCCAATGTCCATGAACGCGAGTTAGAATTTTAACATGTTGCATACGATCGAAACAAGTGATACTTGATTTTATAGTTTTTCCTAGTACAATTGTCTAGACGTAAGGTAATATCTATAAGAAATTATATATAGTAGTAGTAGTAGTAAATCATTGTTTTATGTCACTTTTCGGCACAAATGGTCTTTTAAGTGACATTGTAATACGATAAAAACGTTGTAATCAATTGATGAGATGAATGATGTACAGATGATGATGTGAGGGTGATAGGGCATGGTGGGTTATTGAGAGCGTTTTCCTTCCCTCACCCGATAAGTGGTTCTGGGCATGTCCAGGGGATCCACCACAAGACATGCCCAGACGGCCGGAAACTTGGGTTTCGCTGTGCAATTTAATGCTGAAACTCCCTGGCATTTCGCGCAGCTCCGGTATCCTCGGGCTGGATAGTCTCCAGAGTAACAATAGGGAGGGTAACTCCATTCATTCCCGGTGGGAGACCTAATGTCAAACAAACACGCTATTGCAAATTATCATGTAGCGGATGTTCTAGTAAATAATCATATTCGTCAACAAATTGAGGTGTGTTGTTTTGTGGCAGACAGACAAACAATTATCATTGCTTCTGATACTGCAGCAATTGTTTCAAAAATATAAAAAATGGATCCAGAAGAAGATGAACATCTGGTTTGACTTGATCAGAAACTTGTACGTCTACTCTTCCTCATGCCCGCTGGTCTAAACGAGAGTTATGAAATAAATATAATAGCTTAATTTGATCAAATCACTGATATTATGTACTGCAACAAGGGTTTGCTTGATCGCACATTGATTGTTACAATGTTCGGTGGCGTAGCCAGAAAATAAACTGAAGGCCGGTGCTCTGAGTAATACTTGGGCGACTGGCAGCTTGTCCTCCCCAGGAAAAGTGTGGCTAATAGAATAGAATAGAATAAAATAGTTTATTGACACATAAACACACACACATGACATGCATGACCAACATGAAATAGTATTGTGCCAAAGTGGACAAAGACTCATAGAATTATTGTGTCCTAAAATTAATTACGCATAATTAGTGGCTACAATCGGAGTGATTGCAAAATAAGTAATAATGTGCAAAACTATATAGAAAAACCATAACATAATGCATAAAACATAGCACAATTAGAGACGATGTTAACTTAACCATACAGGAATACTCATGAAATATATAACAACTGCTGTTTTAGCAAAGCAAAGAAATAATAAATGTAGAAGTAGAATAGCAAGTAATTTCAGATTGAAACATACATATAAAATGTCGTTTAAATGAAATGTGAAAACAAGATGTGTTTTAATGATCGTGGTTGGTGACAATTTGTTAGCGATATGCTTGAGTGATAAAGAGGTCCACTCGTCGTGCCTTTGTGTATAATCATGATCATTGATAGTAGAAAATACTGAATATGAAAAAAGGAGAAATGACGCAATGTTGTGCCAACTTCTCTAAGGCTAGAAAATAAGTGAATCGTCAGCAAACACGATATCTATATGCTTTCTGTCTTGCTAATCATGTTGATGTCAGTAGTCCGTGGCTGTATTCTGCATTGTAGGATATATAAGATCAACTTACCAATTTCGTGAAATCGCCAGCAGCCGATTTCTGTGCTAATGTTTAATAATTGTATTATTTGTTTATTTTCTTGCAAGGTCATTAAAACTTCTGTCTATAAGAAAAGAGTTCGCATACTAGTTTATCCTTCAAATGAGCTGTATGTCGTTCAGATTAGTGCTTCTATATTTCTGTTTGGCTCGTTGATTATCATTGTGTTGTGGGTTTAAAATAGGGTATGACAACTGGGTAAACAACGGAAATACACCCAGCTGATACACCATTTTAGAAGATTGTCAGATATGTAGGCCTATATGCCTATCATGAATTCTAGGACAAATTATGGAACTTTTAATTTATATTTTATAATTCATAGACTACTTTAGGCGAATAGTATTAGACCTGTAAACAGGCTGAAGGGGGAAAAAATATGCCCAAGCTGAATTTTTCAGGATACCTTCCAAATACCATTAGAAACAACATACAAAAACTCACCGTGATTCCCGCTGGGGCCTTTTTCATTATTCAAGATGGCGTCCAAGATGGCCGCCAAAATGTTGAAACCGCTATATCTCGGCTTGTAGTCAACATAACTTGATGATTTAAATGTCTACATGTGCATTTATTGTCATAAGGATTCCATTGAAACAGGTTCTGAGTCACTAAATAGTCACGCATATTATTTATTTGCAATTTAAGGTATATTAATAAGCAAAATAACAAGATTTTGATATGTATGACATTTTAAATACTATTTCAATCATTAACATATCAGAAATTGAAAATAAATGATATATGTGACTATTTCGTGACTCAAAACCTGTCTCATTGTAATCATTTTGTAAAAAAGAACATTTCGATATCGTGAAATTATGTTGATTACAAGCAGAGATACTAGGTCGTCGATTTATGCAAACATCCACTCGAACACCCCAAAAATTATACCAAAAATATTTTCCAGAGGTTTTTGTCAACAATGAAATGTATTTAATGGCAGGAAAAAGTCTTTCAAAATCTGACTACCAGAAAAAGTGTCAAATCCAAGATAGTCGCCAGTGACTCTAGAAGAAGGAAATTGCTATGACTAATTAGTGTATACCTACTGTTTAAGTGTCAATGTCAGTGCAGGCACTGATGTTGGCCGTGGTAGCCTAAAACAACCGGCAATATAGTTACCTTCAGCCATTGTCACTCTGGGGACTATCCGACCAGGGTCTCTGGATGTATGGACATGCATGGGGTAAATCCCCCAGACATGCCCGAAACCCCTATGTTATCGGGCAAGTGAAGAAAAACGATATCAACAACTGACCGTGCCCTATCACCCCAAACTCACATCAAAATCTGTACATCATTCATCTCATCAATGGTCTGTACTGTGATCATGATCATGATCATGATCATGATCATGATCATTAGTGCCAAAACGTGACGTCACGCAATAATTTACTGGGAATTACACCATAAAAAAGCAGTGAAATTCAAGAAATACATGCACATTGTGTTTACATCATTCAATTTCTTAAGTTCTTCTATCAAGCTAAAAAAACTTGTGTTTTTGTTTTTCAATCCCTCCCCCTGACATAAAAAGGAACCTATATACCATGCTCCTGGTGTACCACCCACGGTGCCCACCCCTCTCAATTTCCGAGAAGGGTGAAAAAACATATAGGGGCCTATGCAATAAATTAGATGCATAATAGCTCGTAGCGGTGTGGTTAACAATGTGAAAATGTAATTTTGAGCAAGGAATTACAAGAAATTACAAAGCATTACAAATGAAGGGGCAGGAGGCAATGGGGAGGCGCTAAAAGGCGACGCAGAGGCATTGAAGGGCAATGTAAAGGCGTTGAAGGGCGACAATGAGGCGTAAGGGGCGACTGGATGTGTTAAAAGGTGGTATGGAAGGCAGTACAGGGCGACAAGCAAGCGTTAAATGGCAATGGGAAAGCGTTAAAGAGCAATGGGGACGCGTTAAAGTGTGATGGGTAGGCGTTTAAGGACGACGAGAAGGCGTTAAGGTGCGCAGAAGAGGCGTTAAGAGGCAATGGGCAGGCATAAAAGGGAAAGTAAGATGCGTTCAAGTGTGATGGGAGGCGTTAAAAGGCAACAAAAAGGCATTAAAGGGCAACGAAAAAGCGTCAAAGGGCATCACAGAAGCATTAAAGGGTGATCAAGAAATAATAAAGGGAGACAGGAAGAAGTTAAAGGGCAATGGGGAGGCGTTAAAGAACGACGAGGCAGTGCTAAAGCGCGACAACGAGGCATTAATAGGCGACAGAAAGGTGTAAATATGGTAATGCTATTGTCTAAAATGCGATGGAGGGGAAACAAAAGGGGATAAGTCAGTGTTAAAGGGTGACAGAGAGGAGTTAAATGGAGCTAAATGGATTGGAATGTGTTGATGAGCGATAGGAGGGAGTTAGAGAGCATCTGATGGCGTTAAAGAGCAAAGGAAAAACGATAAAAAACGGTGGGGAGGCGTTGAAGAACACTTTATTCAGTCAAACATAGCTATATAATAATTATTATAAATGTCAATAATTATGAAAAATCAAATGAAATGAATGGGGTTTTAGTCCACCTTTGTGCACATACAGGCTAAACTGGGCCAGGAGAACCTCCTGAAGATGGCGAGAGGAATGAGATGACATAGGCCTCTAGACACAGGATTCGAAATATGACATTTAACTATCAAAATTGTACTACAATAAATGCAGTTAAACCCTCATCAAAGATATGGATTACACTTAATTCCATTTTTATTTGTGTAAAATGTTTTTTTTGGAATGAGACTTTCGATAAAACTACTACCATAAAAGGATTTTCTACTCAAAATTAAATTGAAATAAGGTATTACATTGTGTTATTTTAATTTGTTAGAATCATCTTTTCGCTCATTTGACCTTAAAATTGACATTTTGACTTTGTAGATGAAATTGAATCGATCACTAAAATATTATCAGAAATGGATCTTGCAGTAAGTTAGATTAAGTCGGTTACCTCTTTTTACACAAAAAATAGGTATTACGCTTGCTATTACTTGACCTTAAATTGACGTTTTGACATTAAAGACCTTTGATCTTCATTTTTTTTTATACATTTTGACCTTGGAATTTACCTTTTAATGTCTAAGAAGTCCTAGCATTACCAAAATATTAACATAAGTAGATTATCCAGTAAAATCACCTCAAAACGAGGTATTACATATGATGTTTTCTTGATGTTTGTATTTGTTTAAAATATTATTTTCAGGAATTTGGCCTTAAAATTAACCCTTTGACCTTAAAGGTCACCTTGGATCACAAACATAATACCATAAAAAGACTTACCAGTCACAATTCCATGAAAATGGGGTATTACACAATTTCTTAACTTTATTTGGTAAAAATCATATTTTTTATTATTTGACCTTTAGATCGGCCCTTTGACATTGAAGATGACCTTGAATCATAAAAATAATATAAGAAATGGATTTTCCAATCAAAATTAGACGAAAAAAAGGTATTACACTTGTTCCTGCCTTTATTTGTTGAAAAATCATATTTTACCTTGGCCATGATCTTGGATTTTGCCATACCTCCCTTCCACCCCCCCCCCTCCCCCCCCCCCTAAGCCCCACCGCCATTTTAGGACTTTTGACACTGGCTAAATGTTATTGCATCCAATGAGTTCCCCAACTCCTAAAAACATGGAATAAAAACAAGAATCATTGTTTAATTGTGCAAATTTTTTTTTTGCAATTTGGGTGGTTTTACCGATTTTCACGGCCGCTGACGGCCATCTTGGAAATTTCATCCATTTTTAGGGGTCAGATTTTGTGTGACTGTAATTCATTATATATCCAGTCGAATAGAAAACCGTTATAAAAATTTTGTCATATTTTTTTGGGGGTGAGGTGGTATATCAACCCGTCTATATAGCTGAGTTAACATTTTGGCGGCCATCTTGGACGCCATCTTGAATATTGGAAAAGGCTCCAGCGGGAATCACGGGGAGTTTTAGTATGTTGTTTCTAATGGCATTTGGAAGTATTCCTGAAAAATTCAGCTTGGGCATATTTTTTTCCCCTTCAAAACCTAATACTATTCGCCTTCTTGGACAAACAACAGATGTACAAATTGAAAATGAATGTCCAAGTGAATACAGTGTAGTATAACGAAAATGCCACACTGCAAATTTCACACACAGGCATTAAAATAAGAAAAAATCTTTATCGGACAACAGGGCTGGTAAACTAAATGTTTTATCCGACCTGTGTTTTTTAACCGGACCGCATAATTTCTATCTATAAAGGGTATGATTATCTTTATTGTGTGTGTGGTATAGGCTTAGCCTAACCCAGCCACACGCAGGACACATGCATGACCCGCAGGTCCGCGCAAGAGGTAACCTCAACGTGACTGAAACTGAATTTTTTAGCCACGGATTGCACACATACAGACACATTTATGACTTCCTTTGGACGCTCATATCTAACACTTGACCACGATTAATCACGTTGATATTAAATTATCACAATTAGCAACATTTTACATACTTCTACGCATGCTCAGTTTAGTGTGAGCATTTGTGGGACCTTGGGTTGGAGATCGCCATCAGTCACATCCATGTGACTGATGGCGACTAATATAGCAATCCACTACCCACACCTTCACTGTATGTTGTTTTCCATGGCACATAGTGGCGGCAGTGTGTTAGCCTATTAGGCCATATACTGTAACTACCACCATGATCTCAGGATGGGCCTATATTATGAATATCATTTTATCTCAAATGTGTTTCAAATGTGATGTGACAAATTATTCCCTGCCTAATAGCGATTATGACACTAGAAAACGGAAGATAAAATATTCCAATAATAGTTTATCGGACCGTCGGGCATGCAGCAGGCTTAGTTTCTCCGACCTGAACAGTTTTTACCAGGCACGGGCGGACGGTCGGACGCTTATTTTAATGCCTGCACACATCATATAGCCCTTTGGTGTGTGCATTTTGAGGAACATGTATCGGATCTCTCATTTTTCTACCCATATATCCGATGACAATACTTGACCAGACAGTCCATGAAGCGAGTAGTATAGACCCAAGGCTGGTTTAATGTTGGGTTAGCGTCGCAGGCGTTGGTCGAAGCCAGAATTGGGTCTTTTTGTGTGTTTGCCAGGTGACTCCATGCGCCTCATATCATGATCATGTGTTGAATGGTTAGGGAGCTCTTGCTTTTCATTCAGTGTGTTTTCCCGGACATCCAATGAATTTATGATAGTGTTCGAACTTCATATTAAAGGCCCACGCAAATGACATGTTTTTGTTTTAGCTGTTATATTTTTTTTGAGTGTTTGAATGAGTGAAGGCAACATTCTGATAGATTACAACTTTTAGAAACATCCGTCGGCAACGTAATCAGGTTACAAAAAAGACGAATTATGACAAAATGTCGGTCATTACATTTTTAGCCCGGTGGGCTATTGCAATTGAAGTTCGGCGTCGTCGGCGTCGGCGTTAACATCTACTTGTGGGCGCGATAACTTGAAAAGTTTTTCATGTAGCTCTCCCAAATTTGTTATGCATGTAACTATTGACCAGTTCTCGGACAAGTTCAATAGTGGCTGAAAAAAAAAAATGGCCGATTTATTTTTACGTCGATAATTTGACTTTGTGGGTGCGATAACTTGAAAAGTTTTCCATGTATTCTCTTCAAATTTGTTATTCATGTTACTAATAAGTAGTTCTCGAACATGTTTAATAATGGCCGAAAAAAATTCAAAATGGCCGATTTATTGGGATTTTACATCAAAAATTTAACCTTGTGGCCACGATAACTTGAAACGTTTTTTTTCATGTATCCTTCCCGAAATAGTTATACATGTTACTAGTGACCAGTTCGGACAAGTTAAATAATGGCTATAAAAAAATTAAAATGGCCGATTTATTGCGATTTTTCGCATTTTACTTCAATAATTTCACCTTGTGGGCGCGATAACATGAAAAGTTTTCCATGTATACCCAAATTTGTTATCTATGTTACTAATGACCAGTTCTCGGACAAGTTCAATAATGGTTGAAAAAAAATCAACATGGCAGATTTATTGAGATTTTTGCATTTCACGTCAATAATTTGACCTTGTGGCCGCAATAATAACTTAAGTTCAATAATGGCGGTGGGCTATTGTCGAGTGTGCTCTTGTTGTCTTTTAGATCCACCCGTTTTCTTAATGGGATTCCTATGTTTGACAGGAAAATGACATCGAGTTATCGATTTGATCATTTCCTTCTAAAGATAATTTTTTATAATTTACTAGCCGTAATCTATGACAAAAAGTTCTTAGCTCGTATTAGGATAAGTATGTAAGGTCTCAGATGTATCACATACCCCAAAGATGTTGCTAGTTTAATTTTAATGTCATCGGAAAATCATCACTTAATAGCACTTTCCCATTGGGTCTCACATTTCCAAACACATAGCTAAACTCGGCCAATTGACATGTTTTACATCTTTGCGGGACATCGTAAACATCGTCAAAATACACAGGTAATATTCATGGGATGTTCGTGGCTGGTGTAGTGACAAAAAGGAAGGGATTTTCCTCGGTGTTGATCCTTTTAAAGAAAAAAATCAACATCGGACCCTAGCAGCGTTGTCAAACCTAATATAATTGAAGGAATGGTTGTTAGAAATTGTATTTACATTCCGAAATACACACTTACGGGGTATATATCTCTTGGGGATGGGTCTTCATCAGTTGTGGCGATCCGTAATCATATCCAATTTAAGTAAAATATCAAGCATTCTGGTTTCGAAAGAACTACTCCTTTAGCAATCTCAACTGCTCCAATATAGACATTACTCACTTAGGCTACCCAGAGTTTATCAATTCATATTTCCAGTCACTTGAAGCAGTGTCTCGCTACCGCGATCCATAGCTTGAAATAACTGATAATTAATCGGAATTGTAAAATGATGTCATATTATATATAATATATATCAGTTTCTCATATTTAAAACAATATATCATATTGTATATCAGTTTTTCATTTTTTTTAAGACAAAATGGTTACACACATGTGAATACAAACACAGATCACATAACACTATAGTCGACATCAGTGGCCTAGGGGATCAGAAAAAGCCGAAATCTAATGAGAGGAGGGCGGAAAAAACATTAAAAACTTTGACCTATTTCTCGTTCAGTTGATGGTGGCGACCAAAAAAGAACAACTGTGGACTCATTTTTGGAAAAGATCCAAGGATAACGGATCTGTCTCTTGTATAGCAAAATCAAGGATACTAGAACACAAAGTCTCCGGCCGTCTGGCATCTCTGTGGGTTAATTAGCCTCTGAACGGCTCGCTGCGCTCGCCCAGAGCCGTTGTTTACTCGGCTAGGGGTTAATTAGCCAAACAGACCAGCGCCTATTAAACACCCACCATGCCCTATCACCTCGCCCTCACATCATCATCTGTACATCGTTAATTTTATCAACGAACTGCACTGTTATTAACGTATTACAATGTCACTTAAATGTCCATTAGTGCCGAAAAGTCCCGTAGAGCAATATTTTATACTACTACTATTTGTCGAAAAATGTTAATGTTTTATGACAAAAAAAACATATTCGCACCTGTTTGTGGAACAGAAAAAACAGTGGCCTTAGGATCTTCACTTGGATAATTGGTGGCGGCCATAACCAAGAAAATGGGAAACCTTATATCAAACCATAGAGGTCGTTTTCACTATTTTGCGCTTTGTACAAGACTGAACGCTAATCGTCCCACACTGACAGGTAACACATGGTATTGGCATGCCATTAATAACCACATTTAGCAGTGTCTCCATACGATATTGCCGGGGGAGTATACTCATATTGGGTGTTCACGATGTGATAAATGAACATCAAATTTCACACACTCAGCTGTTGGCATTTGATAATTCTTGAAAGTATATTGTCGACGTATCGTTACTCACTGAACATCATTCACATCACAGTTTGCTCTTGGGTCAGACATGATAAAGAAGCAACAAACTCATTAATTTACAGGTACGTGGAATTTATAATCCAGAAATGTGGCCCAGCGATTACTACTTCAGTAAAGTGTCAGTTGTATCTGAGGCAACAGTTGCAGTCATAATTTAGATCGTGAATAAAAAAACAAGTGATGTTCACACAAGATAAAATAGTCATTAACTGGTGGCCTACCTTTAATAGTAAGATTCCGTCATATAACAAGGCTTCTGAAGATCAAATGTGATCCACAGAAATACGTTTTAACCCTTTCGCGCCCATACGGCCTCTGAGGGCCGGTGAAATATGACGTCATTTTTCCCATGCCCGTCTTTTACATTCACAGGGCCTTAAGATTGCCATAATACATTTAAAATTGTATAATTTCGGCCAGAATGTATTGTGCAAAGTTTGATTAGTTCGGTAATAATTTTAAAATATATATTTACCCTCTATCCCATTCATATTTCAGCTTTAATTGTACTAACCCTTTGACTCTCAAGCTCATGCCAGGACCCAGGGTTATGGTTGTCATTTAATGGAAATACACATGTTTAGTTATGATGGCTGTAACTGTGGATCTACAAGGTGTATTAACCATATGTATACATGTGGGATTCGGCAGGGGCGGGACTTTGTGATCATGCAACATTAGGGTCAATCAAAGGTCACCTGAAGGTCACTGCAATGTCAAAGTTTCGTAAATTCAAAATAAAAAAATTATACAAGCCAAGCCATATTGCCCACTTCTGGATGAGCGCAATGTATAGAAACGTCATCTGTGGCAGCTCCCCAAAATCATGTGAAGTGAAATGACCTTGAACTGGTCCTGAATAATCTAACCTAAAGAGTCTACATGTAACTCAATTCCATACTAATAATGATTTTGATATCCTGAACTGCTGAAAATGTCTTGCAAGCTCAGCGGTAGCTACTGAAATTACTCATTTTTTACACTTTATTTCGCAAATAATGAAATAGTTCGCATGAAAAGGGTTCAAGGTTGTTGACGTATATACCCATAGCAACAACAGCTACTGATCTTATATTGAGGATTCGTTGTGTAACATGTCCCTCGGACATCTTACAATTATAATAATATATAAATATAATTTTTTTCTATAATAATTCGCTCTCGTGAGTCTTGAAAATACAAAATACATAAAATTGTGTACTGTTGCCATGGAAACCGTTTCTAGGGAGTAGGGGTACGTCTTCGAGGGATATGATAAGAAGCTTTTATTGGTCGCCCAAGTGTTTCCCGTACATGTAGAAAATTTGATGTGCATTGGAATAACCGTTTAAAAGATATCTTAATATTTGTATTGAGTAATTATTTTTATTTAAATTTCATTGAAAAAACTCGGGCTGGAAAGGGTTAAAGGTACTCTTGTGTTTGTGAGGACAGTAACTTGTACTGAATATACTCAAGTGTTAAGGTGATTGTAATTATTCTTGCATGATATTTACCTAAAGCTTACATCATGAATTTGCTCTGCAGGCCTGCACGTTGTTTGTCAGATGTGTGGAATTAAAAACATCCCGATGCCCGGGCGGAACGCAATGCAAAGTTGACAGCACAGTTGCAGCCATGGCTCAGGTCATAAGCTCTGGTGAATCTACCTGGGACCCTTGTCAGGATAATAAACCTGATCAAGACAGCAGTATAGCATCCATTCTGTCTTTGGGTGACTCCAGTGGATCAGTGTCTGATTCAGATTCTTGTAGTAAGTTATTTTGACAGTATGAATGCGTTGGATGAAACTGTTTAATTTAAAGACTTTATCACAAATGTCTTACCATGACTAAATGGGATAAATGATCAACTTCTTTTGCAAAAATATGTCAAAAAATACCCTGTGAAAGACTATGAATCGTTTTTCAAGTCCAATTATTGCGAAGTAATGTTAAAGTCCTGTAAATATCGTTTTTAGGCCTCATAACTAAACCTTGATTACCGGTAAGTTCATATTTGACCTTTCTGTTACCTCTATGACCTAGGTTTTTTTTCCGATCGGTATATTTTCTGTATAACGCGATTCACTCAACATTTTTCTCTGTATCGCTTCAAAATTTATAGCTTATTCTTATTTCACCAATAGCTCAGTTTGCAAATGGGCGAGACAAAAACCTCCATTTTCCAAGATGGCCTCCATTTTCCAAGATGGATCCATTAGAAACAAAATGGCTGCTGCAGCCATTTAAAAAAAAGTGACATGGTGGGGTGGGAATCATTTTTTTCAATTTTTCTAATCCCTTTTATTTTTATACTGTAGTAGTGAGTCTCTCCATGCAGCAGCCATTGAAAAATATTGACATGGTTAGGGTTAGGGGCTATTTTTTTAATATTTTAAATTGTATTTATTTTTGTATTGGAGTAGTCTCTCCACGTTTAGAAAAAATTGGGGGCGGGGACTTTTTTGGTGGGGGAGGGGGTTGGGGTGGGGTTACATTTTTTTTAACAAATTAATTTTTTTACACATTTATTTTTTACAAATGACATATGTGACATATTTTTGCCATACACGGCCATTTTCTAAGATGGCCACCCAAAAAGCTTGTGGGCACAATAACTTACATTATGAACCATTGGTTGGATTGTAGTCATATTTGATAGGATGGTTCTTTAGGTATTTCTGATCTGATTATTCTTGGGATAGATCCATTAAAAATAAAATGGCTGCCGCAGCCATTCAAAAAAAATTGAGGTGAGGGGTGGTCCATATTTTCTTATTATTTTTCTCAGGTCAGTGGGAATTCCCCTTCTACCAAACCGATGGTGGTCGCTGAGCGGACCTGGCAACATGCATACTGCCATTATCCACACCCTAACCTTTAAAGTCCTTGAGCTGAGTGAGAGGGCTGGTTTAGAGTCTAGGAAATAGGCCTATCTAAAGGGGATGCCTTTAATGTTCTTGTGCTGAAAACAGTCATATCTAGTTTTTATTAAGACGTTGTCGAAGAGAAAGCCGCCGATCTTCTCCGAGCATTTTCAGATTTGCGTGTTTATACTGTAAATTCTGATGTGGATGGGTTCAAGATGTCCACCAGTCGCCCGTCTTCGGAAGAAGACTTACAATTGTCTCTTATTATTATCATCTGTCAAACGAGGCTGTAATTTGAAATGGAAGGTTTTGGGATATAGTAGAGTCAAGATTTTCAAAAGGATCTAGTGTTATCTATAAAACTCGCCAAATGAGTCCACATGGTATAGCCGAGGATAGCTGAACTGTGTTTTGAACCAAAAAAACAAATCTCTGGACTTCTGGGCATGTCTCAGGGTAAATCCCCAGACATGCTCAAAACCCCTTATCTGGGGAGTGAAGGAAAACCCTCTCCATAACCCATCATGCCATATTACCCCACCTTACCCCATCATCTGTACATCATTTATCTCATCAATGGACTTCACTATTTTTATCGTATTACAATGTCACTTAAATAAAATGCAAATGAAATGTGGACAAAACCTTATAACTGTGTCTGTTTTCTGTATGATTTGTATAGTTGTATGGAAGAAGGGTGGTTATTGTCTGGCGACATTCTCAGGTGATGACCAGTCATATAAAGCCAAAATACGTAGAATTTTTAAAAATGATGCGGGGCGTATGATGGCCTTGGTGTCTTATGAAGGTTATGATAGTGATTGTGACGAAGAACAGTGCTGTTCTGCTTTACGTCCAATTGTTACCAAAAAGAAGAGAAGAAACGCCAAGCAGAGCAAATTACCTAGAGGTCAGAGTCATTTCTTTTGTACAGTATACAGCGTTTTATATGTCATTGATTTTAAAAGAAAACAGATTTTGTCAAAGTTATGTTCTCTCAGTCGAAATGAAATAATATACCTTAGTTGCTTTTTTTATAGTTGTATAGAGATTTGTTTTTTTGTATATTTTGGTATTCAAGTCGAATGTTTGTCATTGAGGTTGTGCATATACAGTGATCCAAATTGTTTAAAGGAATGGAGTGTGCGCTGTGCAGTGCTGTCCATGGTACTGTGTACTATAAAGAACCCCTGAATTCATTTGATAAGAGTAGGGCATATTGCCGACTTCGGGTTTCCTTCTGCCACGATATTTCCATGATTGTTCAGAAATCGACGTAGAACAACATTGACTCACTATGATAATAATAACACCACGTTGGCACCCCAACTTGCTGCACAATACTTCAAGGTGACATTTGTGCTGCAATTATTTTGCATGTCCTAATTTTGGATTTGTTTATCTCCCACATTTACATAATTCAGACAGCGGCTGCGCTGTATGGCGCCTACGATCCTATACAAAGGCCTACACAGCTTATTGCTGTTTTCTTTTACACTGCAGTATATTGCTCATGTTGATATGTATAACCCTTTGGTGCACTGTAGATATAACACTGTATATCTGTATAAAGACATATGGTATATGATGATGTAATGGTTTTGCTGGGTCATTGATTGTTTAATATTTTTTATAGGCTCAGACTCAAATTTATTCGATGTTCTACATACATACAAATAACAACATGAACAAAAAACAATTGTAGAAAACCAGAAGACTACCACATAGACTTTAGGTCGCTAGAGTAGAAGCAACGTCAATAAAAAATATATAAATATGTATAGAAATATTTGACTTTTTGAAAAGTACACGAAAGCAAATGTAACCAATTAGCTCTGATGTGTACATAATACAAAAAACTAATATCCTCGATATGCTTTTCAAGGGTATTTTCAAGGTAAACTCACGGGTAAGATTTTTTACGATCTCCAATACTGTAATAAGTGTAAATATGCAAAGTTTTGTAACATCATAATACAATTAAAAAAATGATTGTTGTAAAAAAAATTGATTATGTCATCAGGTAGGCCCCCCCTACATATTTTTCAATGGTAAATAATATGCATTAATTTATTTCGCTTATTTTTTCAGCGAGCAGTCAGACATCAAATATTGGCATGTTTTCACCACTTCAAGGCAATGAAGATTCTGAACGACTTAAGTCAGTATTTAATTATATTATTTAATTTTAATCAAGTTTTGTAACAGTTTGATGTGGCCATGTAAACTGATAGAAAATAATAGAAAAGCCTCAGTAAAAAGCCTCAATAACACTTAATCTTATGGCTTATCTGTCACATTGTGTCATTTTTTAAATGATAGGATGTAGTGATACGTAGAATTTAAATAATGTATACTTCGAAGAGCTAATCAGTTGCTCAGATTAACATTGTAGCAATAAATTTCAAGCTTTGGAACAAGAAGAAAAAATAGCGCATAACAATACAACTCTTCAAAATACCTGGAACACGACTGATAAAAAGTTGCTTGATAGACTTGCTTCTCCGTCTACTCCCCGAAGAAAGAGAAAGTCTCAAGTGGCTATTGGCGGTGGAACAAAAGGGTACGTAGGGAACACACTACACATCATTGTCTAGTTAAGTTAAAGCGACACAATCAGGCTAAAATCATAACAAAAACATTATTTTTATTTTGGCTTCTTGATATGTCCATAATATGTGGGCATGCCCATAGACTAGAATTGCTGAAGTGTTTAAAATTTTGGGTTGCTGTGGCAACGTAGCAAGTGTACCAAAAACCCATTTTATCAGTTAATCCTCGATTTCTCATTTTGAACCTTTATGTCTGAAATTGTCCTCATTTCTCGTTAAACTGGTAAATACTCAACACAAGATTAAAAAAAGCTTGGTCAATTCTAGTCTATGGACATTTTGACATATTAAGGAGCCAACATGTAAATGATTATCTTGGCCTGATTGAGTAGCTTTAACACTTGCAATGCAAAATGGGCATGATTAACATGTCACCATTTCGACTTCCATTGAAATACACCAGAATCTGTCAAGCTCATTGAGACATAAGTGTAGGCATATAGTTTGCTAAAATACCATTTTGTGCAGCGGAATTAAACATTTGGTTTGTCTGATTTTCATATTGTTTTTGTTATTGTTCTATTTTGATACCTTAGTCATGTTTCACTGACATTACAAACCCATTACAGACCAAGATGAAGTCGGTATTAAGGCTGCCTCGACTAAGCTGCAACTTCAAAGCTTACTTAAATTGTGTTTTGATGTGGCATATGGGGAAGCTCAGATACCATAACGTATACATATCTACACGAATCCGGTTTTATCCCACTCAATGCAAACACTGTTCGGCTAACGGATTGGGACTGCTCATATTAGTCAGTTGCCAGTGTTTAACTGTAGAGCACAAAGAGTCATTACTCTATCACATGTTTCACAAATCAAATAATTATATTGGGAATTACATGTACATTTCATGCTCGATCACATCTCACTGAGTGATTATTACACTTGTGACGTGATGTTCACGTGAATTCACATGGTATGATGACGCTCTATGTCCAACACTATGCCATACCTCAGCGATTGTGATCAATAACAGTTTAATTATCAAACCATTAATAAACAAGTAAACTATTATTTAGCAAAAACAATGCTAGAACAATCCGACTAAATGTGTTTGCAGCTCTGGCGTTGTAAAAAAGCCATTGGTGTCTCCGGGGGATAGCAATAAACCGTTATGTGTTCTAACAAAAACCAGAGTACGGCAGCACACTGGTCTCACTAGCGATTCAGAATCTGAGTCTGAGAACAAGACAAATGAAGGTGCGTGTAACCGTGTACAGTGATATAAAATGTAAAGGAAATAATAGCTGTTTTCAATTAAAATTAGATTCATTTTTATTGTACATCTATACTGCAATGTAAAGTAGAACTTGAAAATGGATCAGTTATTGTTGTTTGTCTCTGCATGGCACAGCAGTACACATGTCAAATTGTAGTTTTTGTTTTATTTTGTTAAGGTTTTGAATTTGAGGAATTTGAGAAACCCAGATTTCCACATGTGACTACCAGCTCCTGTGAGCCCCTGATATTATCTGAAAAAGACGCCACATCCATTATTCAGGTTTTAAATAATTTACTGGCTGATCTAGGTTCTTCATAGTTAATATCCAGCCCCTTGATTGTGAACGCATTTACAATTGTAATCCCTGAAATTGGCTTTATCCTTTCTATACTATTCAACACAAGTTTGATTGTACTAAAACATGTGTATCTGGTTCGTAATTGCTACACATTAAGCAGTGATTCTTATTTTGCAATAAGCATAATGTATTTTATAGCCTTGTAGGCTGTTATGAATATTTTATTATCGATTTGCAGGTGCCGGGAACTATTAATCGTTATTTGCGTGATTACCAGCGTGATGGCGTTTGTTTCCTTTATAAACATTACACAGCAGGAAGAGGAGCCATCTTAGGTGATGATATGGGGCTAGGAAAAACAGTTCAGGTTCGTAAATATACATTTTGTATTTTACTATTTATTTTATGTGTTGTAGATGACAATAACAACAAAGTTTATGGCTGCCAACTAGCCGTATACTTTACTTATCAGTGAATAAAATATAACAGTTGTTGTTTACACGAACACACCATTCTAAGATGTACTTTATGATACAAGCTATATGTTGTAATTTGACTCATTTGTATTGCGTAGCCATGTACATATTGTCCGATTTATTAAGGCCTGTAAAAGCAGTAACTTGCATATTATGAAATGTATAATTATTTTACAGTAACTCACAGACTGTCCTGAATCGTGTCTAGAATTTATCATATATCACCACAGGTTATAAGTTTCATAGCTGCCGTGCTGCAGAAGACTGGTACAAAACATGATGTGATGAGAAAGAAACCAAGCTTCATCCGTAAAATGTCAGACAACTATCACAGTTATGAAGATAGTGAAGCCAAATTACCTTTTCTCATTATTGGACCAGCCAGCATTCTCTACAACTGGCTTGATGAGTTTGATACTTGGGGCCACTTCTCTGTAGGGTGAGTAAGAACAATTGTCAGGTATGAGCCTATTGGTCATGATTGTTCAAATATTTAATAAACAGAATAAGAGATTGTTGTCTGGGAATTGGAACTCTATTGTAACGGTCAAAGTTGTAACTTCTAATTTCCAGACAACGTTGTATTATTAGATATTAAGCCTTTTCCCACATGAGGGTGTGGGTGCAATGCAAGACGTGTACCTCAAGTTGCATATTTTTTTTGATACAATTGCATTTTCATTGTTTGATAAATTAATAGTGCAATATGGGTCTCCTTTCTGACTCCACAGTGACCAAGGCAGAAACTTTAATGGCATTTTTATTTTTTGCTGGGTTAGGCAAAATTTATTGCATGAAATGGTCAGTAATGACAAGAACAATTTCGCCCTTCCATATAACAAAATTTGGATGCATATTATTTAACTCTTGTGAGTGAGTAAGAAAGTAATTACAGCTTGATGTAGGTTACTGCACAATCATGGCAAGTCAGGACTATGCCCTACTCTTATCTAATGACTTTCGGGGTTCTTTCTACAGTACCATAGGCAGCACTGCACACTCCAGAGACCTTTAAGCAGTTTGGAGCACTGTATATGCACTACCCCGATGACAAACATACTACCAGGCTAAGATTTAAACCCGCTACCTCAGAGTTTCGAGCCAACACCGGACCTAATGAGCTATGAACTGTAGTGGCTGCTAGGTGATAATATTCACCAGTGGAGATATCAGATGCATCACACCGCATGACATGTGCAACCAAAAGAGATGTATTGTAACTTAATCGGATCCAGTGTCTGATCTACACCCAGATATCCCTCGCATCATGGAGTCCTCATGATACCATGGTATAATATGTCAAGGACATTTAGTCAGATCCTGAAGCTGTTCATTTACAACACCGTTACAATGGTGACCAATGTTTGTTTTCCTTTTTAGTTATGCAGTACAGAGGGTATTATTATCGTAACTGGAAAGATCCAGTGTGTGTACCATTGTACAACACTGTAGTCAATGTGGTATTCAACTGAGACAAAATGAAAGTAACAATGATGCAAACTTGCCAATTGGCCTCAATAAAGTTAATACAGTGTAGCTTAAGACTTTAAGTTTGTAAGTCATGTTGCAGGTTATATCACAAGAATCTTAAAGAAAAAACACTGTCTGAGCTGAAGCGGGGTAAACTTGATGTTGCTGTTACTACTTTTGAAACGTGCAGGGATAACATTGTGAGTCTATCTTCTAATTATATACAATACTTCCAAGAACATCTTCCGTTATCACTCAGTCGATCAACAGCCTTAGTTCAGTCGTTTAATGACCATATAAAGCCCAAAATATAATATGATGGTGTGGACTCCTGCTGAATTGTTATTGAGTATTTTTTTGTTGATTTGAGTCTTGAATTGCTCACGTAATTTCAAACTCCTGATAAATGGTGAAGGGGGGTTCGAACCCGGGACGTCTGTATGACAGGAGAGGCAGTCAGTCGCTCTACCAATGCGACACGTCCCGCTCTCTACATCCAAATGACTCAAAAATGACGCTATTTGTGAAAATAGACACCTCCCAAATTAAATTATTTATGAGCTGAACATTTAACAGATAATTTTATCAATTTGAACCTTATCTTTTCTTTGATAACTCAAAGCTATTTTATGAAATTTTAACAAGCACTGTGTATTAGGTGTCCGGCAACAGCCAAGGGAACCCGTAAAATATTCTATAGTTTAAATTTAGAATCTGATATACTTACAAGGTTGTGCTATATATCATGCCCAGCATTACCTGGGATATTATAAAATATTGTTTTCTTTCAGGACACTCTGAATGACATTGAGTGGGCAGCAGTGTTTGCTGATGAAGCACATAAGATTAAGAATATGAAGGCTGAGGTGACTGTGTCCCTCAGACGTCTACGCTGCAAGTGCCGCTATGGTTTAACAGGTACTCCATTACAGAACAACCTGCAGGAAATGTGGTGCCTTTTGGATTGGTGAGATTCATTTTTGAAGCACGTTTTGTATTAATTTTATAGCCCTCCTTTTATTTTTTTTCAAATTGAAATATTTGATTGCCTGATCATCTACTATGAACTATGAGATAAATTGATTTGAACTTTCTGGAAATCGTATATATCTATGGTCCTAGTAGGATAAGGGCTATTCTAAGATACAGACACTTTTGGTAATCCACTCTAGAATATGCCATTTATTCATTTCAAAACACACCAAAGCTAAATGCCTTTACATAGTAGTATAGTAGGTGAACTCTTTGTATTAAATTTAATATTTATTGACCAACATGTACAAAACTGTTTATCCACCTTCAATACATTTCTATATCAGCTCAGCTCTGCTACGACATACTGCCGTAGCCAGAAGTCAGCTGGGGAGATATCAAAATAACTATAGTTGTGTTATATCAAATAATAGCAACATCATTACAGGGTTAGGCAAAGGGTTGATAGACTGACGTTTTGTAGGGCCAATCCTGGATGTATGGGAGCCCTTAAAGACTTTCAAACGAAATATAGCAAGAAAATAGAATGTGGTCAAAAAAGAGATGCTACTAAAAGAGAATTAGCAGAATGTAGAAAAGGTAAATTGTTTACTTGCGTTTTATTTCTTGTCACCTGAGCGGCGTTACAGAAATTATTAGCGTTAATCATCTTTACTTCTAGATTATTTTTTTCCTAGGAACGTTAGTCAATCTTGTGTTATGTGGGTTAATATTTCTATATAACGCTAAAACCAGTAACGTATTTTTCTGCTAAAATTAAAACGAATGTTACATCATTATTATCTAGGCCTATGCTACCTTATTTGAGTTGGTGCCTCAGTGGCTCTGGTTATCAATATTTGATAGTTATTTTTTATACATTTGAAATACAATGTACGGTACATTGTACATTATATAACTTTTATTTTTTTAAATAATGATTCTAGTGTACCGGTACTACGTTTTTAGCGCAGGATGAGCTGTCACAATATAGAGCAAAATGGATGATCCGTAGAAAGAAAAGTATAATAGCAGACCAACTCCCCGTGAAAGGTAAGATTTATGTATCAAATGGCCACCCAGCAAGCACAAAAAGTTAAGCCAATGTTGTTTTCATGTTGGTTCTCTGTCTGTGACACTCGCTCGTCATTAAATCAATATCAGATTAAATTGTTGTTGTCCTTGGCCACATAACAGCTGATTTATTATCGAATAAAAGTTTGTGTTTACGTTGACACTTCTATACAATATGTATCTGACGTTTTACCATAGGAACCTATAGAATTTTTACATGCTTTACAATATGTATACCTGTCTTCACAATTGCTAATGCTATGTGAGTATGTGTGACACTGTACAATATAAATTTGTCTGCCCCTCACGCTTCACTATATGGCTTTGTATTTCCATCACGCTTCACATAGCTAATTCGTCTGTCCATCATGCTTCACAGTATGGATGTGTTTGGCCATCACGCTTCACAATATGGATTTGTCTGCCCATCACACTTCAAAATATGGATTTTTCTTTCCACCTTGCTTCACAATATGCATTTGTTTTGTCCATCACGCTTCACAATGTGATTTTGTCTGTCCATCACACTTCACACAATGGATTTGTCTGTCCGCCATGCATCACAATATGGATTTTTCTGTCCTTCATATGATATAATACTATATATGATATAATACTAGTATATTTGTATTTGTTATCTCAAATTCAGCTTCATTGATTAAATTATGTTACCGGATGGTGCTTTATTGCTTGTGTTTAATTATATTTTATGTCATGTTATTATTATGTTTTCCAGAAGAGAATGTGGTGTTTTGTAAGCCCACGTGTCTTCAAACAGATATTTATAAAAACATCCTGGCACAGGACGACATAAAGTATATTTTAACACAGTACAACCCGTGTGAGTGTGAAAGTGGCTTAACGAAGGGACGTTGCTGCCATAAGGTACAACAAGTGATAGAAAACAAATACATTCGCTTACTCTATATTACGCTATAAAAACAGAATTGTATATATTTAAATGTGAGGTTGGAACTGCTATCGAAAATTCCCACTATACATTTAAATAATATTATCCGTGACATTTCTATTCTACTATATTTTTAAAATTTCCTCAAGTATATGATTAAAAGAGCAAGTGATTACTATATATACATAACACTGTATTTTCTCGGACAATGTGTCAATATCAGCCCCTTATTGTATAATGTCAGCGCTACCCGTATTATTTAAACATCGAGATCAAATGACCCTAGCAGGGCGCGAATTTTCCAAGTCCGGCCTCAAATGAGCACATTTCTGTCTAGACTGACGCTATTTTTATATTCAGGAGACCCCATCTGGTGATGGCGTACACAGCTTGACCTTGACGTATCAACACCTGCTGCTGAAAGCCGCCAATCATATAGCTCTACTGTTACCACACCTGACACAGAGTGAAAAACAACATAAACACTCCAAACGTATCTGCCAGCAAGTGTTTGAGAAACATCAACAATTTGTGAAGCAGACACAGGAGGCATCTTTCCGCACCCTTTCTGATCCAAAATACTGCGGAAAAATGAAGGTGACGTTTTTGACTGTTATTGAAATTTAGAAATCTAAATCTACCAAATATCATGCCAAATATATTTTAATTTTATTATATTTTGTTTTATTATGTTGCTACATTTTTTATAAAGAATTAGAGCATGTTCGTTGCTATCGAGTTGATCACCAAAGTAACAATTTATTAGGATCTGTTAGATGTATATGTAGGTATGTACTGTGTATGCTGCTGAAGAATCAACCAGCAACCAAAATCAGTGTCTCAATATTAATAATAATGCCTATTATTCGTACCGGATGTGCAGAAGCAACAACACATACATATATTTGTGAGGCCAGGATGTTCTGTGTGTTCATCACACTCTTTCCGCAACTCCCAGGGCTGGTTGTGCAGACCAATGTCACTTGACTTTGGTGGTAGGCAACGTGGTCATGTCCATTCATCTATGCTCATGGACAGCAGGGTAAACCTTCTGGCATAACGTTTTTATAGATAATAGCCCCGTAACGTGTGGCGCCGTGATGACAATGGTAACGTATGTGTAGACCGTGCTGGTGTCCATGGTAACAACCAGAACGTATATGTAGGCTATACAGGTGTCCGTGGTGACAACCATAGCATATGTGTAGACTGTGTATGTGTCCACGGTGACAACCGTAGCCTATGTGTAGACCGCTTGGGTGTCTGTGGTGACAACCATAACATATGTGTAGACTGATTAGGAGTCAGTGGTGACAACCGTAGCGTATGTGTAGACTGTGTAGGTGTCTGTGGTGACAAACATAACATATGTGTAGACTGCTTTTGTGTCCGTGGTAACAACCATAGCATACGTGTAGAATGCTTGGGTGTCCGTGGTGACAACCATAGCGTATGTGTAGACTGTGTATGTGTCCGTGGTGACAACCATAACGTATGTGTAGACTGTACACTAACAGGTGTCCGTGGTGACAAACATAACACATGTTTAGACTGCTCAGGTGTCCGTGGTAACAACCATATCGTATGTGTAGACTGCTTGGTTGTCCGTGGTGACAACCATTACATATGTGTAGACTGTGCAGGTGTCCATGGTGACAACCATAGTTTATGTGTACACTAACAGGTGTCCGTGGTGACAAACATAACATACGTTTAGACTGCTTGGGTGTCCGTGGTTACAACCATAGTTTATGTGTAGACTGCTTGGGTGTCCGTGGTGGCAACCATGACGTATGTGTTGAATGTGCAGGTGTCCCTGGTGACAACCATTACATATGTGTAGACTGTGCAGGTGTCCGTGGTGACAACCATAGCATATGTGTAGACTGCTTGGGATTCCGTGGTAACAACCATAACATATGTGTAGACTGCTTGGGATTCCGTGGTAACAACCATAACATATGTGTAGACTGCTTGGGATTCCGTGGTAACAACCATAACATATGTGTAGACTGCTTGGGATTCCGTGGTAACAACCATAACATATGTGTAGACTGCTTGGGATTCCGTGGTAACAACCATAACATATGTGTAGACTGCTTGGGATTCCGTGGTAACAACCATAACATATGTGTAGACTGCTTGGGATTCCGTGGAATCAACCATAACATATGTGTAGACTGTACAGTAACAGGCTCCGTGGTGACAACCATAACATATGTGTAGACTGTGCAGGTGTCCGTGGTGACAACCATAACATATGTGTAGACTGTGCAGGTGTCCGTGGTGACAATCTTAGCATATTTGTAGACTGTGCAGGTATCCGTGGTGACAACCACGAGGTATGTGTAGACTGCTTGGGGCCCCGTGGTTGCAACCATAACGTATTTGTAGATTCTACAGGTGTCCGTGGTAACAACCATAACGTATGTATAGACTGCTTGGGTGTCCTTCGTGACAACCATTGCGTATGTGTAGACTGCTTGGGTGTCCGTGGTGACAACCATAACGTATGTGTAGACTGTGCAGGTGTCCGTGCTTACAACCATAACATATGTGTAGACTGTGCAGGTGTCCGTGGTGACAACCAATAACGTATGTTCAGACTGTGCAGATGTCCCTGGGGACAACCATAACATATTGTGTAGACTGCTTGGGTGTCCGTTGTGACAACCATAACATATGTGTAGACTGTACAGGTGTCCGTGGTGACAACCATAACGTATGTGTAAACTTTTTGGGTGTCCTTCATGACAACCATAGCTTATGTGTAGACTGCTTGGGTGTCCGTGGTGACAACCATAATGTCTACACATATGCTTTGTTTGTCACCACGGACACCTGCACAGTCTACACAAATGCTATGGTTGTCACCACGGACACCCTAGCAGTCTACACATACGCTATGGTTGTCACCACCGACACCCAAGCAGTCTACACATACATTATGGTTGTTACCACGGACACCTGCACAGTTTACACATACGCTATGGTTGTCACCACGGACACCCAAGCAGTCTACACATAAATCATGGTTGCCACCACGGACACCCAAGTCTACACATACGTTATGGTTGTTACCACGGACACCCAAGCAGTCCACACATTTGTTATGTTTGTCACCACGGACACCTGTTAGTGTACAGTCTACATATATGTTATGGTTGTCACGACGGACACCTGCACAGTCTACATATACGTTATGGTTGTCACCACGGACACCTGCACAGTCTACACATACGCTATGGTTGTCACCACGGACACCCAAGCAGTCTACACATTTTGTTATGTTTGTCATCACGGACGTCTGTTAATGTACAGTCTACATATACGTTATGGTTGTCACCACGGACACCTGCACAGTCTACACATTCGCTATGGTTGTCACCACGGGCACAGTCTACACATGTATATGTTATGGTTGTTACCACGAACACCTGCACAATCTACACATATGTTATGGTTGTCACTACGGACACCTGCACAGTCTATGCTTATGTTATGGTTGTCACCAGGGACACCTGCACAGTCTGCGCATACGTTATGTTTGTCACCACGTATATCCAAGCAGTCTACACATACGCTATTGTTTCCACAAAAGCCACCCAAGCAGTCTACACATACGTTATGGTCATTACCACGGACACCTGTGCAGTCTAAACATATGTTATGGTTTGTCACTATGGACACCCAAGCAGTCTACACATACCTCGTGGTTGTCACCACAGACACCTGCACATTCGACACATACGTTAGAGTTGTCACCACGGACACCTGCACAGTCTACACATATGTTATGGTTGTCACCACGGACTCCCAAGCAGTCAGTGTCTACACATATGTTATGGTTGTTACCACGGACACCTGCACAGTCGACACGTACGTTACAGTTGTCACCACGGACACCTGCACAGTCGACACGTACGTTACAGTTGTCACCACGGACACCTGCACAGTCTACACATATGCTATGGTTGTCACCACGGGTTACCAAGCTCTCTACACATATGTTATGGTTGTCACACAGACTCCCAAGCAATAACTTATGTGCTGACTGTGCAGGTGTCCGTGGTGAAACCCATAAGATATGTGTAGATTGTGCAGCTGTCCGTCGTGGCAACCATAACATATGTGTAGATTGCTTGGGCGTCCTTCCCACTTAAATTAAATATGTTTAACCCGACATCGATTTTTGGTCTTGCCACGCATTGATGCACAATTTTAAGTGGGTAGAGTAGGCTTTCAAATGGTGAAATATTTGAACTACTATCATTTTTCTTTTTTAGGTCTTGCAAGGTATTCTTTCGGTGTTTAATAAACAAAGAGCAAAGGTGTTGTTGTTCTCTTATTCGACAAAAGTAAGTCATGTTTGATAAGAATGACGTGCATGTAATTAAGCATCCTTAACCGCTATTCGCCAGTTATAAATACCATTAAATCCATGAACCACTGATTGTTCATAGTTTACGTATAGACATTACATATCACTGTGGAATTTGCTTGGTGCTTATGTTTACATATAGCCATAACCACTTTTTACGCCAGTTGTGGTGGCACTTTTCCTAGAGGTGCTAGGTAACCTTAAAAAGAGTCTCCTCGCCAAATAATAGTTATTATAAACGTGATGTATAACTCTCTTTAGTGTTTTTGGTTAAAAAACATTCTCCATTACAAAAATTGTAAATAAAAAATCTTCAATGACTTGATAGGCAAATAGTATTAGACCTGTAATCATGCTGAAGGGGGAAAAATATGCCTAAGCTGAATTTTTCAGGAAACCTTCCCAATACCATTAGAAACAACATACTAAAACTCCTCATGATTCCCGCTGGAGCCTTTTCCATTATTCAAGATGGCGTCCAAGATGGCCGCCAAAATGTTCAAACCACTATATCTCCGCTTGTAATCAACATAACTTGATGATTTAAACGTCTACATGTACATTTATCGCCATAAGGATTACGTTGAAACAGGTTCTGAGTCTCTAAATAGTCACGCCTATAATTTATTTGCAATTCAAGATATATTGATAAGCGAAATAACAAGATTTTCATATGTGTGACATTTTAAATACTATTTCAATCAATTATATAAAAGAAATTGAAAATAAATGATATACGTGACTATATCGTGACTCAAAGCCTGTTTCATTGTAATCCTTTTGTACTAAAGAACATTTTGATATAGAAATCATGAAGTTATGTTGATTACAAGCGGAGATATTAGGTGTTCGATGTATGCAAACATCCACTCGAACACCCCGGAAAATTATACCAAAGATGTTTTCCAGAGATTTTGTCACCAATGAGATGTATTTAAGAGCAGGATAAAGTCTTTCAAAATCTGACTACCAGAAAAGTGTTAAATCCAAGATGGCCCCTAATGACTCTAGAAGAAGGATGCTATGATTAAATAGTGTATATCTAAGTGTTTTATGCCTACTAAAAGTATTAAGTGTCAATGTCAGTGCAGTCACTGATGTTGGCCGTGGTAGCCTTAAACAATCGGCAATATAGTTACCTTCAGCTATTGTTACTCTGGGGACTATCCGATCTGGACTATCCGATCTGACTCTCTGAACATAAGGACATGCCAGGGGGTAAATCCCCCAGATATGCCCATATTATCGGGCGAGTGAAAAAAAAATTATCTCAACAACCCACCCACAAACTCACTTCGTCATCTGTACATCATTCATCTCATTAATGGTCTGTACTGTTTGATATCGCATTACATAAATGATCATTAGTGCCAAAACGTGACGTAAAGCAATACCTTACTGAGAATTATACCATTAAAAAGCAGTGAAATTCAAGGAATACATGTTTATGTTTTTCCACCCCCCCCCCCCCTCCCCTGACATAAAAATAACCCTTAAATACTATACCCACCCCTCTCAATTTCCGGGAAGGTGAAAAACATATTATGCAACAAATTAGACGCATAATACCTCGTATAGGTGTGATTTTGACTGGATAATATAATTCTGCTAGGTTTTTATTGATTAAAGCATGCTCAATGTGGAAAGATCAACTTAACTTTGTCAAAATGTCATTTTAAACAAGGCATTGTAAGGAATTACAAGGAATAACAAGCCATTACAACTAAAAGGACAGGAGGCAATGGAGAGGCGCTAAGAGGCGACGAAGATGCGTTGAAGGGCAATATAAAGGCTTGGAGGACGACAAGGAGGTGTTAAGGTGCGACTGGGTGTGTTAAAAGGTGGTGGGGAGGCAGTACAGGGAAACGAGGAAGCGTTACATAGCAATGGGAAAGCGTTAAAGGGCTATGAGGAGGCGTTAAAGTGCGATGGGGAGACGTTTAAGGACGGCGAGAAGGCGTTAAAGGGCGCTGAAGAGGCGTTAAAAGGCAATGTGGAAGCATAAAAGGGCAAGTAAGATGCGTTCAAGTATGACGGGGGTGTTAAGGGGTAACAAAGAAGCTTTTAAGGGCAACGAAAAAGCGTCAAAGGGCATCACAGAGTCAGTTAAAGGGCGATCGAGAGGAAATTAGGGGAGACAACGAGGCATTGAAAGGTGACGGAAGGTGTAAAATGGTAATGGTATGTTCTAAAATGCGATGGAGGGGAAACAAAAGGGGATGAGTAAGTGTCAAAGGGCGACGGTGAGGCGTTAAATGGCGATGGGAATGTGTTCATGGGCAAATTGCTGGAGTTAGAGAGCATCTGGTGGCGTTAAAGGGTAACGATAAAAGACGGTGGGGAGGCGTCGAAGAACACTTTATTCAGTCAAAAATAGCTAAATAACCTTACACCCATAAATATGACAAATGAAATTAAATGAATGGGGTTTTAGGCCACCTCTGTGAACATACAGGCTAAACTGGGCCAGGAGAACCTTCTGACAATGGTAAGATGAATGAGATGACACTGCCCTCCAGACACAGGATTCGAAAGAAGACATTTAACTATCAACATTGTACTACAAGAAATGTAGCTAAAACCTCATCAAGGATATGTATTACACTTGTTTCAATTTTTATTTGTGTAAAATGTTTTTGGAATGAGACTTTGGATAAAACTACTACCAAAATCAAATTGTAATAAGGTATTACATTGTGTTATTTTAATTTGTTGGAATCATATTTTTAGAAAATAGACATTTCGAGATGAAGTTGAATTTATCACTAAAATAATCAGAAATGGATCTTCCAGTAAGTTAGGTTAGGTCGGTTACCTCTTTTAAAAAAAATAGTTATTATACCTGTTTTACTTGACCATAAAAGTGACGTTTTGACAATAAATACCCTTAATCTTCATTTTGTTTTCATTTTGACCTCGGAATTTACTTTTTGATCTTGAAGAATTCCTTGTATCACCAAAATAATACCATAAATGGATTATCCACTAAAAATCGCCTCAAGACGAAGTATTACATTATGTGGGTTTTTTGATATTTGTATTTGTTAAAAATATTATTTTCATTAAATTTGATCTTAAAATCAACCTTTTGACTTTAAAGGTCACCTTGAATCACAAACATAATACCATAAAAGGATTTACCAATCGAAATCTCATGAAAATGAGGTATTACAAAATTTCTCAGCTTTATTTGGTAAAAATCATATTTTCGATTATTTGACCTTTAAATTGACCTTTTGACGTTGAAGATGACCTTGAATCATGAAAAAAATATAAGAAATGTATTTTCCAATCATAATTACACGAAAAAGAGGTATTACACTTGTTCCTACCTTTATTTATCGAAAAATCATATTTTACCTTGGCCATGATCTTGGATATCGCCATACCCCCCCCCCCCCGCCCCCTAGCCCCACCATCATCTTAAGATTTTTGACACTGCTTAAATGTTATTGTATCCAATTAGTTCCCCAACTCTTAAAAACATGGTTTTTAAATAAGAATCATTCTATAATTATGAAATTTTAGGCGATTTAGGATTGTTTTGTCGATTTTTATGGCCGATGGCGGCAATCTTGGTGTTTTCATCTATTTTTAGAGGTCAGCTTTTGATTGTCATTCACTATATGCGCAGTTGGATAGAAAACCGCTATAAACCTTGTCATATTTTTTTTTTTTGGGGGGGGGGGTGAGGTGGTATATCGACCCGTCTATATAGCTGTGTTGACATTTTGGCGGCCATCTTGGACGCCATCTTGAATAATAGAAAAAACTCCGGCGGGAATCACGGGGAGTTTTAGTATGTTGTTTCTAACGGTATTTGGAGGGTTTCCTGACAAATTCAGCTTTGGCATATTTTTTTCCCCTTCAAAACCTAATACTATTCACCTATGACTAGTGTCATTCAATTTTCTCAATATTGCGCATCGTCTCGAAAACTTTGCATCATGCGTAGAATAATAATATAAATTAAGCTGTTACGCAAGGTGAATCCATGATAAATTTTACAGTTATTTAATCCAATATGAAAAACCCTTGAAGAACCCTAACAAGTAGGGTATTATATTGATTTGCTAATTTGTGTGGCATTGTCACAATCTAGGCCCAGCAGAAAAAGAAGTAAATCAACACAGCACTTATTCATCTGTCTATCACATGATTATCTGATTATGGTCTCGTTAATGTAAAAGGGAGAATTGATGAAATTACATGTTTATGTTCATATTCCTGTTGGAAGCTAATAAAGCTTAAAAATGCTGATTGACTATTTTTTGCAGTTGCTGGATATTGTCGAAAATCATGTGATGAGTACTGGCTACGAGTATCGGCGCCTTGACGGAACCACTCCAGAGAAGAAAAGAGTCACTCTGGTTCATGAATTTAACAAAGATCCCAACATATTTCTTTTCTTGGCTTCCACGAAGTTAGTAAAATTAAATTCAGTCTTATATAAATGTTAAGTCTTCTATTTTACGCTAGAAACAAGTAATGTAACAGTTTAAAGTTTGAAATGCGCTATGGACGCATATATTTAAAATACTGGTATGTATCTCGTCCTTAGTTGAAGATAGACGCCTTTTGTATTTTTTAGATTCAGGCAATTTTTCCGCAAAACGTACACCATTTATTTTATTTACATAATTTATGCAAACGATTTGCAATGTAATAATGCTATTTATGTCGAAATTAAGTATAATCCTAAGTGCCATGCGCAAGTAATTCCAAATTTTCTTGGCATGAGATAAAAGATTCATGACGTCACTATTAAAAAATTAGAATCACAGAAGGTTCCCGGGGTCACTGCATGACTTTGCTGCTACTTTCACGCCAATAACGTAGAAATTATTTGCTGTTCCTCTCTCATTTCAACAACAGCAAAACATTCCTTGGTAGTTCTTTGTAGACCGAAAAGTTATTTTTAGACCGTAAAGATGGAAAAAAGATATGATTTTTTTTTTCAATGAAATTATTTGAATACACGGGTCATTTATAAATTGTGACTGGTTGATGCAAGGTCAAGTTTATTGCTAGACTCTGGAAAGGGTTTGAACTGGTCAATGTATACATGGTAGAGTAGGTCTAGTAACTAGTGGCACGACATTGTATAGCCTTTAGGATATTTTAGGCTGCTGGTATTTATCTCTTCACGTTATTTTGTGAGTAAAATTATTAACTCATTATTGCTGGATACAATTTATGTGTAATCTGGAACAAAAGCTCACCTTCTAAAAAACATTCTTATGGCTAAATAGCTTTGTTATCATCTTTATCCTTCTTTGTATCTGTTAAATATATAACTCTCTAGGGCGCCCGATTGTTTCTCTTTCAAGGGCAGGTGGAGTGGGTTTGAATTTGACAGGAGCAAACGTGGTTGTCATATATGATCCCAACTGGAATCCTACCCATGATCTACAGGCGCAAGACAGGTCTGGTAAACATAGTTATTTATCATGCGCGCATGTCAATATTAACTTAAATATTATAGCAGTACAAAGTAATTCTAATTGTCAGATGATTCATCAATATTATCAATATTTAAACCTTCATCCGCAAGTTGTCTTCTTCACTCCTTTAAGCCTTCACGATGCATTAAAGCATCAGTTTACATCACTGTAAACAGACGTAATTTTCCTACAGCTAAGGGTTTTAGAATGAATATTTCCATGAAGCTGATTTACCAATACATGGCAATTTTCTTAATTTTTCACACACTTTAAATCATCTTCATCCACTACAAGTCGAGAATTGCGACAGAAATTCGCGGCTTGTAGTGGATGAGATGACAGTGGTAAATCCAGGCTTGAACGGGTTAAATTTGGTCCCGGGAACGAGACACGACTTCGAGTGATTAAAAATTACTCATATTTGTTTAATCTGTGACCAAGAATTAGCAAATCTTTGATGTTTAAACACACATTTGGTTCACAATAACAGTGATTTGATCGTGTAGTAAAAATGATTCAAAACGTACATGCTATAGTATAATCATGCTTAGCGGACCAAGAGTTGAAATATATGGTATCATTTGCACGAAGTAATATACATGACCCAACTGTCGTACGCGTACCCAAAACTAATCATGCTAATTGACAGGTGTTGATTGTTACTTTGGTCCGGTGTCCAGAACTAGCCTGTGTTTGTGCCACATTGATCAGGTGCGGCTGGCATTGAAAGTGGTGTCATATTTTCAGGGCATATCGTATTGGACAACAGAGAAATGTGAGGGTGTTTAGACTAATCAGCTCAGGGACAATTGAGGAGAATATCTACCTTCGCCAGATATACAAACAGGTCAGTATTGTCAGACCCTTTAGCCCTTTCAGCGCGGGGACCGTCATTAGACGTCAGAATCTGACGTCTATAGACGTCAGATTCTGACGTCTAAAGTCGGTCTCCGCACTGAGAGAATTCAAAATTATGATGGCCGTAGACCCATAGCATCTATAGGTATTCAAATGAAGCAGAAAGAGCTAACCAAGAGATTTATGATGATCTCAAATTGAAAAAACCTCTTTGATCTCCATTGTTTCTACAAAAATACTTCAGCGTTGCAAGGGTTAAGCACCTGTGTCGTATTTGGACCACGGGTCAATTGTATTTCGTCCCATTGGAATTGAAATGGTATATGGGGCCTATTACAGCAGTAACGGCTCACTTGAAAAATGAGCTGTTACTGCTGTTTGACTTATTACACCTTTCACCTCCGCTAGGTTTGCATAGACTCATTTGGCTTCATCCAGCAGTACACCACTAATCTCATGCTGGACGTGGTCGCCCATTATGCATCATTGATGGCGTAGTGGGAAACAGAAAGTTGGCCGGAAAAAGAGATTCACACATTAGCTCCTTACTATTGCTACTGTGGGATCAAAATGACGGATAATAAGATACAGAAAAACAAGCAAAGTAAAGGGGATAAAGTGAGAAGGCGGGGAGGCACAAGGCTCGTCCGGAACAGTATTTTATGGATACTAAGCTGTTGATACTCTCGGGGAAGAGTGATGTTGAGATGATTTCGTAACAGGTATAGTTCAAAAGGGGTCAAGGTAGCATGCCCTTGTTGACATTTATATTCCACGTCATGTGAGTGAAGCAAAAGCCCTCTATGCCCAAATAGCTGAGCAAATAATATATTAAATGGCCTGGGCATTACAACTTAATTGTTAAAATCGAAAAATACTTCCATTGTCCATATTAAATAATATCATTTTTTCGCTATCGTTTGTGGCATGAGTTGTGTTTTTTGTGTAGATGGGGGGGGGAGGACTGATAGATTTATGTAAAACGTGTTCTTTGTTTAATTTAGAAAATTACTGTTATACATTTACACCCTGGTAATAATGCTTGATCTTCTAAAGGAATTAAACATTGTAATTCAGCTATACTTTGTCACCTGACTCTTTTGTATTTTGCAGCAATTAGAGAAAGTAGCAGTGTCTTCAGCAAACGCTAAGCGTTTTTTCGAAGGTGTTCAAGGCGATTCTAAACAGAAGGGGGAACTTTTTGGTGTGGAGAATATGTTCAGCATGAGAACCGGAGACAGGTGTCTGACTGAGGATATTCTCAAGGTTTGTCATCTCTAACCCTTGTATTGCTAGGTCCGTCTATACATAAGTTTTCAAACAAATTTCAAATTAAATACCATAGGAAATTGATGAAATTGATAGATACTCAGTTTTCGAAATAGATTATTTTCGAAGGTGTCCATTTCTCAAAAATTGCATTATTGTCGTGATTTGAAATTGTGACAGCAATTCTAGCGTCACATGAATGAAAAGTTGTTGCAATTCAGCAGAACAAGAGTTAACCCATCTTATCGCGGCCAGTCTAGACACGCGCGGAGCTCAGTTTGCGTGACGCTAATCACTTGACAAATGAAATGAAATGAAATGAATCGGGCTTTAGGCCACCTTTGTGCACATATAAGTTAAACTGGGCCAGGAGAACCTGCTGAGGATGGTGAGATGATTGAGATGACACTGTCCTCCAGACACAGGATTCGAAATTCGAGCCCTGGCGGTCTGAGGCCGAGCACGCTACCTCTTCGTCACGGAGGCTGCCCACAATACTGACTTTCACACGTGGATGGGGAAGAAATATTTTTGTTTCTTTCAAACCGCCGAGACCTGGAACCGAACCCCGAACTCTAGCGTGAAAGGCAGCGGTGTTAACCACTACCCTAGGCCCCCGCTAATCACTTGACAGTGTGAAGATGGGGTTAACCCTTTTCAAGCATATTTTCACTGACTGTGCGCTTTGAATTTCTGTGGCGAATACCACCTCTCAGGAAATGAAAATCACCCAATTTAAAAAAATATAGGACTGAGGATATTCTCAAGGTTTCAGTGCTTCATAATGCGTGGCGTAACAATACTTAATTAAAATGTTGCAAAACTCACTTGAAGTTCTTTATTCGAGGCATGTGTCTGTGAGCGATGTATTAATGAAGTTAATATCATTGAGCACTAATTAAATACGAATTAATGAGTAGGGAAAATTGCAATACTCATTATTATTTTGCTTAGTACTCGTTATTACGTTAAAAATGAGGACATAATATGAATTTGACATTAAAAGCTTATTCGGAGCACTGAATTGCTCGTCTTTCTAACCATTTACCTAACCTTAATCTTAAACATAATTACATTCATTAAATGTCAAGTGTGAACTGCTAACGCAATCCTCACCTCACATTGATTGAAAATCACCCAATTTATAAACTATCGAAGTATATAAAAAACCTCAGATCGTCCGCGTTTTGATAAGTTATATCATTTTCCATGCAATCACTTTTATTGAAAATATACCCAATGACGCGTTTGTCACCAGCAGGTAAACAGTTAGATAGCAACCCCCCCCCCCCCTCTGTCACTCAAGGGCCTATAGCGCAATTCCCACAAATTTTATAAATATATAAAACCTCCTTCTGAGAATGACTAGAGCTACCTGGGTGTTAAAGAGGGTTGAGGAGAGGTATGTAGTTATAATTGCGTATTACGTTAAATTAACATTTATATTTAAATACCTGTATTTCTTCTGTTTCAATGACATTTCGGTAAGGAGAGCTTTCTTTTTTGAATGGATTGTACTAATTGGTGGGATACATTATGGTTAACTTTACTAAAATGCTATCACAATTTTTGTATGTGTATGCGATAAAATTTTTTATTATATTTTTAGAGAAATGATAAAATAGAAGCTGGTTTACGAGCCTTCAATGTGGTGCCATATATAGCCCTACCTGCGACATGTGACACTACCGCTGATGGTGAGGGACGGACGGTTGTAGATAAGACTGTCAGTAGTGTCAGTGAAGGAGAAACCTCCACAGACAGCTCTACTGGTGACGAACACGGTGAGTGAGTGTTGAAACTTATGTCGCTTTCTACACAGTGTCACAATATCGTGACATAAGTAAGCCAACAGTCAGCACTTCTATGGCTGTTTTTTTATGGTGCATATTACCATAATATTACTTGTTTGCTTGGTATGTGTTGCTGTATTTTGTCTGTGTGTATATTTTATTGCCACATAACCATGATAACGAGCCCAATAAAATCTATTTGATCTCCGAAAAGCCCAATGAAGTTACAATTTGTCTTCTAGCTGTATAATATTTGCAAAAAGTTTCTTGATAATAGATATATTTTTCAACAGATTAATTCTGTAATTTTGCCGCGGATGCGGACGAGGCGGAGTGCACCGCAACAAACACGAGAACCTGAGCCGATTTTGCACACGGTGGCCCAACATTAGTGCAACATTGGCTCAGCGTATCGTGTTTGGTGGGACACAGACGGTGCGTTTGGATGTATGCCAGGCACTATACACAGTTATTAGGCCCTATGTAGACGCTGCGAAAAGATCTGATATCTCCTTGAGTTTTAGAAACTTCAAATAATATTTTAAATTCAATGGGCTTCTGATCATTAATGAACTAGCTAACAAAAAAAGCGGGGTGTAAAACCAGCCGTTTTAATTTAAAAGTGTTTTAATATAATCGCAGGCAGTCAATGTCTGCTATGCCACATAGCTATTTCTGTCATTTTTATATTATGGACTAATAAATAAATACTCTTTCTATATTATTAACAGATGCGCTGGACCTGTCTGACGAGAGGTCGGCATCACTACACGACAGTACAAGTTGTGCTGACGCCATCTGCTCAGAAATATTCGGCTTCGATTTTTCTGACGAAGATGATGCGCAGAAGAAAAGGAGACAGAGGGCGGCTGCTAGGAATAAAAGAAAACAAAGAAACTGCAGAAGATTTGATAACGTGGATTCACCAGACAGATCTTGTTCTGTAGAGTCAGGGAGTGACAGTGTTACAGGAGCACGGAACAACACCAGACGTACCAGTGAGGCATGTGACAATCCAAAGCCCTCAACATCTGGCTATAAACCGTCATCTACTGAATTGCGCGAAAGAAACAGAACGACAAAAAACAGTGTCAGAAATCGGAATAGGAAAACGAGAAGATTAGTTTTAACCGATGAATCAAGTGATGACGACAATGACGTCGGTGTTAAGACTGATAGAGGGGCTTCAATGATTGAGTCCCATGGAGAATCACTAGCCTCTGTTACTGACGTCTTTGGTAGGTAGGCCACTGCTCTGCACAGGCAAAAGTAAAGTGCGCAGCTACTCCCTTTTGGCTTTCACAGTAGGGTACTTATATCCCAATATTGCATGATAGCCCAAAATACAAAACACGTCTACAGCCCTTTTGATCCGTTTAATGTATCCTTCAAACAAGGATAAATTACCTTTAAATTCGCCAGATTGACTGTTTTGTTCCAAATTTTACATAATTTTGTAATTAATTTTTTACCCAGCTACAAAACATAATAATCTCTGTTCATGTAGATTATATTCCCTTTCAACGTATGGTCGACCGCCTTTTGTCTTTTAACAACGTCTCATGATTGCCGATCTAGGTCAACGGCTTTGCCAATACCAACCCTGCCATGTACTAACCAACCAGATCCAGAATTGAACAATAATGATGATAATCGGTGGAATCGCACAGATCTAGTACTTATTAGTAGAGCGAAGCTCTACTGTTCCAGTTGGCTGGGCTTGATGTATTTTAGTGTCGATTTATTCCACGTCAATGACGTTAAATTCGTTGAGCTGAGAACATATCTAACGTCATGTGTCTGTTAAAAAGAACTTTCTTCATTGCACCACGAGCTCCAATTTTGAGATTTCTATTTAGATGCTCAAATATACACAGTTAAATATCTGTTAAACCATTTCAGCCTTTAGAAATGATGCGTGGCCCAGTAAACAGCGTACAGGACAACCCATTGAACTACATGTATAAGTTCACTGGGTCAACAAGTCCTCCTCTGTCCTCTGTCTAGTTGATTAATTAGGTCAGTTCGGTGACGTCACACGTGACCGGCTGCGCGACATTAGCTGTATGCACGGCACGTGCATTAGGCCTCAACGCAGTGACACCGCCCAGCAAACACAAGGCTACACAAGACATTCAACCAATGCTGTTTTAATGTTGGCCAGCGTCGCCGTCGTTGGCCCAACATTGAAAGAGTAAATCGGGTGAATGCCTCTGTTTGCTGGGAGGACTGCGTCATATTTCTACAGATCTGTAGAAATACGATGCAGTCTTCCCACTTGCCCAGAAAACACAAGGTAGAACATCATCATGTATATGTATCCCGGGATCTGTATCTATGCAGATACAGTCATGTTATAATTATGTCTTTATAATATTCTGCCTCCATTCTCTGTCTACGTGAAAAGCGCGACAAGCAGTTTATGGGGGATATTTTTTTTTGCTAGGGCCAAGCAAACACTTACACAAGGCATTCAACCAATGCTGTTTCAATGTTGGCCAGCGTCGCCGTAGTTGGCCCAACATTTAAACAGTATTGGGTGAAGGCCTCGTGTTTGCTAGGAGGACTGCGTCATATTTCTACAGATCTGTAGAAATACGATCCAGTCTTCCCACTTGCCCAGAAAACACAAGGTAGTACATCATCACGTATCTGTATCCCGGGATCTGTCATGTTATAATTATGTCTTTATAATATAAAAAACGGAGAAATGAAAATTTGACTAGGCCTAAAATAATTATAGGAATATGCAGGCTTATCAGTACAATAGGCCTGCTATTGTCATAATTGATCTGCATATATAATACCGGTATATAATACCGGTATTGTATGACAAAGTTATAATAATTGCAAAAAACTTTGAACGGACTTCAGATAGACTTTCGAATTCAGACGTTCAACTTCAAATTTTGGGCGTTAGACTCTGGACTTTGGTTTCAGACTTAGACAACTCACAGACTTTAGTTTTTGGACTCCAGGTTTTGAACAGACATGCGTAGTACTTCATTCAGACTTTGGACATATTTCAGACAGTTTTCGGACAGACGTCGGACATCAAACTTCAGATTTCGTCAGACTTCGTACATCAGACTTCCGATTGTGGACTTTAGACATCAGTTTTCAGACTTCGGATTGTGGACTTCGGAAATACTTCAGACGTCGGATTGTAGCGTTCATTGTCAGACATCATACAGACGTCAAACTGGACTCAAAGACTCGGACAATTTATTTGTCACACAACAAAAACAAACATACATATGTAACCAAATAAGCTCAAGAAATACATTATAAAATATGTGAGGAGCAGGAGAACTGCTGATCAATGGGGATCGCCAGCATGCAGACCACTTCAGACAGACTTCGGACAGTTTTCAGACTTATGACAGACTTCAGACAAACTTCAAACAGACTTCAGATGTCAGACTCCTACTTCAGACTTTGGACCTCGGCCAGACTTCGAACATAAGACTTCGGATTTTGGACTTATGACTTTGAATCACAAAAAGATTTAAGACTTCGGACAGACTTCGAACTTCAGACATCAAAATTCGAACTTCAAACTTTGAACTTTAGATGTTGAGTTCGGATTTTAGAATGTTGATATAGGGCCTACTTCGGACAGACCTCGTCCTTCGGATTTTGAACTTCGGTCTTTGAATTTCAGACTATGGACAACATAGGCTACTTCAGATTTCTTCGGACTTAAAGAGTTCAGACTTTGAACTTCCAACTTCAGACTTTAAAGTTCAGAGTTCCGAAACCCCCACTGGGTTTTAATACTTTAAAGAGGTAAATAATAAATAAAACACCATTTTCTATGACTTGTTCTTTTGATTAAAATAAGAAAAACAGTTACGCAGCTTTGATAATTATTGTGAGACAGCTCCATTTCAGCTGTCCGTAGAACAATAACCCTGAAGGTCGACACAAGCTCTACTTCAGTGCCGTCAGGCTCTAGTTAAATCTACGCGTGAAATAATGATAGTTTTAGCTTACATAACTAATGAATGTATAAGATTCCGTGGCACCACAGGTAAATTTGCTTTGTCAAGTAACGATGTTTGTGCAATTCAAAATGATATTTTGTATATCGTTTTTTAAAACAATCTGACTTAAGCAACCCCCCCCCCCCCACAGTTCCACTGAATGTAAACAACCGTAGCCGTGAAGGAAGGGGCTGAAAACAAAACTTGTTCGACAAACGAGCGCACATATTGGTAATCGGATTTAGATTGCAATTCTACGTAACCGGCAATTAGGTCAATCCACATTTCAGTATGAAATGAACCGCGCCGAACTACCCTCGTCATTGTTCCCAGATATGACATCCCCGGACCCCAGCAAACACGAAACATTGATTCAGTTGTGGTTTATTATTGGGCCGACCTCGCAGACGGTGGTCCAACATTGAACCAACATTGGGTTAACCTCTAGTGTTTGCTGCGATGGCTTTTGTGACAGCCTCCAAATCGTGTAATGACGTTTCACCAACTTTAACCCTTAAAGTGCCGGGATCGACTTTAGTCGTCAGAATCTGACGTCTGTAGACGGCAGATTCTGACGACTACAGGCGATCCGCGCGCTATAAGAGTACAAATATTTCTAACGGCCGTAGACCCATAACATAGGTATTCAAATGAAGCAGAAAGAGCTGACTAAGACATTTATGATGATTTCAAATTGAAAAACCCTTTGGTCTCCATGGTTTATGCGAAGGATTTCCAGCGCTTTAAGGGTTAAAACCTCACGGTGCGTCAAAGCATCATTTTGCATCTCTGAAGAATGACTTAATTTTCTAAAACCTAGCGGTTTTACAACGAGAATGTCCGTGGTTCTGTGTTATAAAAACAATATATACTTTTATTTGCCACCCAATTCAAGTCATTTTCATTCATTACAAGTCGAGAATTGAAACAGCCTGTAGTGGATGAAGATTACAGTTGTAAATTCAGGCTTGAAAGGGTTAATGAGGAGCCTAGTATTAGCGACGCTGTTCTAACAATGTGTAGCCAGAGCTGAGCTGAGCTGATGTCAAAATAACTATTAACCCTTGAACTGCTAAGCACGACTATAGTCGTTTTAAATTTGTTTTATTTGTCAATTTAATCACTGTTATTGAAAATGAAATGAGTGTTCCAACATAAAGATTTGCAGAATTTTTTAACCCACCTGAAGTTGGTGAAAATTAAATTAACTTGGTGGGATAAGGTTTAATACCACAGATGACGTTTCGTACTCGTTGGATTCGAAATTTTCCAGAAAAAATGAAATGTAGTGTAAAATTAGAACTATTTGTTAATGTGATATAATTATGTTAGTGTGAATATAAACGTGACTAGCAGTTAAAGGGTTAGCCTTCAGAGCAGTGACGTCTATTATAAGTCTTTCCTGCTGCATATTAGAATTTGCGTAATCTGTTTTCAACAGAGAAATGTGAACTAAATTTGTTATACTCATATAGGTTGTGATTTTTTTCACAAATCCGATTATTTTTCAGTCACTTGACGGTGATGATTTGCTGTAACGCAACACAACTTCAAGTGACTGAACATTTTAACAGCTCATAGCTCTGACAGTTAATAAGTCGGCCTGATATTGCCCCACACTGGACCGTGGTGTTGTATTTGGTGCCTTTTATTTACAGCTGAGTGCGGTGTGGTGCACACTCACAGGAACCAGAGTGTGGTGGGGGACAGCCGTGCTGAGAACCACATGAGCCGCTGTGCCGTGCAGGACGTGTACGAGCTACACCAGTATTCACAGATGCCAGCCATCAACTGTGATATCCCACTGTCAGAGTCTGAGGTAGGCGCCACTAGATAATTACTATGAATGTTAATATCAGATAGGAACTGTGATATCCCACTGTCGGTGTCTGTGGTAAGCGTCACTAGCTAATTACTAATGGGAGTATACATCAGATAGCAAATGTGATATCCCACTGTCAGTGTCTGAGGTAAGCGTCAATAGGTAATTACTAATGGAATGTCAGATACCAACTGTGAAATCCCACTGTCAGAGTCTGAGGTAGGCGCCACTAGCTAATTACTAATGTTAATATCAGATAAGAACTGTGATATCCCACTGTCAGTGTCTGAGGTAGGCGCCACTAGCTAATTACTAATGTTAATATCAGATAAGAACTGTGATATCCCACTGTCAGTGTCTGAGGTAGGCGCCACTAGCTAATTACTAATGTTAATATCAGATAAGAACTGTGATATCCCACTGTCAGTGTCTGTGGTAAGCGTCACTCGCTAATTACTAATGGGAGTATACATCAGATAGCAAATGTGATATCCCACTGTCAGTGTCTGAGGTAAGCGTCAATAGATAATTACTAATGGGAGTATCTGATACCAACTGTGATATCCCACTGTCAGAGTGTGAGGTAGGCGTCACTAGCTAATTACTAATTGGATATGACTTGCGCGCACACCTCATCTATTTGATTAACTACCCAGGTCCCTGCCACGTAAAGATAGAGATCACCTGTCTGGCTACACTATAATAATAATTTTGTTTTACCAGGAGGAAACAGAAGAGGATGAGGCTCCAAAGAAAAGCAATAAAAAGAAAGCACCGAAGAGACGAAAAACCACTTCACAAAAGAAAAAAGTTGTTAAGAAGAGGAAGCCAAATGAAGGTCCAAGGATGAAGGTTGTTTCGGGGAAAAAAATCCTAGTCGGCCAAACTCCCAAGGCCATAAAGAGGTACCTACATATTTGTAAAGATTAGGAAACCTTAAATTCAATTAAAATCGTGTACCAGTCGTGCCTATTATTTCCTTTATTATACGTGTGTCTATTACCTGAATAGGAAACATTTTCAAGTCAATTGCGAGGTGGTCTGGCGTGGATGATATTTACAAGTAATGAAACCTCACATTTAATTAAATCGTTTAATAGTCATGTTTTTATTTTTATGGGTGTGTCTATTATTTCATTGAATAGGAAACATTTTCAGTCAATTGCGAAGTGGTCTGGCTTTGATGATATTTCTGACTTTGCCTTGGACATACTCAAAAAATCTAAAAGGGAACGGAAGTCGGTATTAAGCGACTACTATTCTAACCAGGACGATGATTTAAAGAATATATTTTCTGAATCATCACAATCTGGAGGAGAATGTGTGAAAGAGACTGAGAAGACCAGACGCTCAAAAGGTAAATATTCGCCCCCAGTCCTTTTTAGTTGAACTCTATTGACTGTCCGTCAATCCATTCTGTCCTGTTGTCTCTCTGAACATACTAAAATAAATGATAAAATGTACATATTGGTTCACGATTCGAAACCATTGAGGTCACTTATGAAAATAATAGATGACTTACTCAGTGTCACATATAGCAGCCCACGTCTTCATATATTCACATCATATTTCAAACCTATGATAGATATAATGCTTCGTTTTGAAGCACCAAGAAAGTATGAAGATTTTTTTGCCTATTTATTTATGCCTTTTCCTGGTGTAGGGTGTGAAAATTGACTTTACATCGTCCAATTTACATTATTCAAGCACAAGCGCAATAACTCGGCAAAATGTTTCTTGCTTAAATCTTTTTCTGGATCTCGACAATGGTAATACATTTTAAATGGTCGACTTTTCGATTTTATCAGCCTTACTTGTGAACAGTTGGTGAATGCGATGACTATACATACGCTATCAGTATCCTCATCCATTTTGCTTGGTATCCTGCTAATGACCAGCCCACAAAGCCTACTCTGGTACTGTGTAAATATTTCATCAACAACGTCTTGTAGTCCAAGGCAAACATTCAATATTCACTCAAGTTTGGCTCAAAGTTGCCACAACGTCTTCGACGCCTGGGCAACATTGACCCAAGCTTGGGGGGTAAGTGTCCTGTTTGCTGGTTAGAACTACAAGTAACAATAACTATTCAATTAATTGCAACAATAAATTGGGTATGGAGTTGTGTATATCAAACGCTAAAACATTACTATTTGATCATAGGAAAACTGGGAAAGAAAACAATACTGCCGAAGAAGAAGAAGAAATGTAAGCCGAAGAAAGGCTGCAAGTACAGTACGGATAGTGATGATACTGAGCACGAGACAGATGGCGGACGTATGGATACCACAATAAACAGTGATGGTACCGACCCCTCCACCTCTACTGGTGTGACATCTTTCTCTGACAGAATGAAGAGCCCTTGTAACAAGGTTTCTGTCCACATGTCACCGCAAAAACACAGTAACAGTCCATATACCAAGTCATCTAAGCACAAGGCGAACACTTCAACACGAGATCACGATGTAATCCCACCTAACAGACTGTCTGGTCACACGCACAATGCTTCACCGGGATACCACAGTAAAAGTCCATCCAAGACAATGTCTGATCACAAGGCAAATAGTACAGCACAAGACCACAGTGTAGAGGGTAGTAGTGATCTGCACATTCTAGATGATATATTTTTTGAAGATAATGTCAGAACAAAATCTGTGCCTGCCAGAAAAGACAGACGAAAGACTGCCTCTCCATCTAATAATTCTGAACTGTCAAAAATTGAAGCGTCTGATGACATCGATGTCCTCTTACACTTGTTATAATCGTATGTGATTGTCATTTGTTAATTATGTATCCTCAATGTAAAATATTAAATATTATTTTAGTTAAATTTGACTTAACAGTTTTAATTTTCACATTTTGCTGCTGAATTGTTTGCTAGTATTTTAATCTAGAATTGCTTACGCAGTTAATTTCCAGCATTACATGAAGAAAACAGATCTATTTTTGAAAAAAAGGCTGTAGCTCGCAAGTTGAATTCATTGATTAGCTGGGCATATGTCAGTATCTATTTTATTTGATTATTTGACATTTTAGTTTTTTTATTCACCGCCCATGGCGGGGGGTTATGGCGTCGCCTTGGTATTCCTGTGTCCGTCCGGTGTCCGTTTAGTTGGTATGCCGCATTTTCGTTTCCGGAGCAGGGATTGTACACACACATACCTTGAGGAGTGTAGATTTTGCCTTTTGGGGGGTTATGACTTTTGACCTCAACTAAAATAGCTTATTTTTTTCAATATTGCTGATATCTTGCCAACTGCGCCATTACTCTAAATATATGGGCTGTTTCAGGTAGGGATATGCCCCCCAAAAAATTAACTTGATGGAATTCAAAATGGCCGATTATCGGCCACAATTAACATTAATATGCCTCATATCTGACAAACCGTGCCAGATAGCTAGACCATAAATATAAAACAAAATGTGAAACTTTAGGAACAATGAAAAATTAAATTTGATCGAAGTTAAAATTTCGGCTCTTATTTACTTTAATATTACTGATGTCGGGCCGTGTGTGATAACTAGACTATTAATATAAAACAAAATGTGAGATTTCATTTTTGCACCCTGAAAAATTTCAACTCTTGGCAAATTAAAAATATTATTTACTTCCATATTTTTTAATTTATTTGACTTTCCAGTTGAAAACATGCAAAAAATGGTACATTATAATTATTATTCTTTGAGTAGAATTTTCCAACATGTTCTCAAGTTGGGTTGACGGGAACAGATCGAGACGACCTCTACGGGGCATGTCAATCATATAAGTGAATTTCAATTATATAGTAAAATAATATATATAACAGCATAATATGAAACCAAGTGTTCTCCAGTTCTAGGTGTTGGCATAGTTATCATCTAAGACAACGTAAGATTTACTGTGGATTTAAATAGTTATTTTTTAGTGTATGATCAATTTTATGATATGTACACATAAAATAAAGATAACTGACAATTGCCTGTCATCAAGTTCCCCGCACCAAAATCAGAAATAAAATAGCCACAAGGTGTTTTACGTTATGTAGTAAAAAATGCTCTGTAAAGTGTAGAACCCTAATTAACCCTTTAACCGCCAGAATATTCAATCTGAATTTTCACCCACTTGAATATATTCCGGTTTTCATTTTTTACTAGCACAATAAGTACCACCTTTTAAAGATGTTAAAGATAAAATGTGACATCAATCAGCAATATTTGAAAACAGTTGACTTCAATTTTGTCAAATCTGAATAATTTTCACTCACTTGAAGTTGTGGATCGCGTCAGCGAAACACAACTTTAAGTGGGTGAAAATTCAAATTGAATAATTTGGCGGTTAAAGGGTTAAAATGCATTGGCCAGTGCCAGCTCAAACAGCCATCTCACAGCCGAGGCAAATTACACAGATTAAGACAGAGAAGAGCTCACGCTACCTTCGACAGTTCACACAAGCACAATCCAGGTACATGTACATGGATTATTCACGTCCAATGAATTTACCATAGCGAGATATAATATAATTTATTGAGGTTCTTTTCCGATTCAAAATGATCGACTATCGGTCGTTATTTACTTAAATATGCCTGATATCTAGCCAACCGTGCCAGATAGCTGTAGATCATTACTATAACACAAAATTTGAGGTTTCAGGGTGGGATATGCATTGAAAAATTTTAAACAAATTAAAACAGATTGTGAGATTTCAGGACAGGATGCGTCTGGAAAAAAAATAATTTGATCAAATTGAAAATGAGCGACCATATCGGTCATTATTTAAATAATATGCCCGATATCTGACAAAGCGCGTCAGATATCAAAATAAGAGGTATCCGGTAAGGATTCCAACTCCATCGGATTCAAAATTACCGATCTGCACCATTATTTACTTGAATATGCGTAAAATCTGGCAAACCGTGCCACATAACTAAACCATTAGTGAACAAAACAAATAAGTGGTTTCAACGAGAGGTATCACCCTTACCAAAGTCGTCAATTGGTATTAAATTTAAAATATGCTGACATGAAAGATCCATACCCATAACAACCGGAATCACACAGGTCATAGTGGTTGGGTGATTTATTCAATGTGTAGTACAAAATAAATGTTTTGAGCACAATTTCTTTACACAACATCGCTTAAGTTGTAATGGAGACGAGAGAAAGTTAACCCTTTAGCCGCCGGTGCCGCATATATTCGGGTTTTCAGTTTTTATTAGCACATTAAGAACCACCTTTTAAACATGTTAAAGATAAAATGTGACATCTATCAGCAATATTTGAAAACAGTTGACCTCCATTTTGTCAAATCTGAATAATTTTCACTCACTTGAAGTTGTGGATCACGTCAGCGAGACACAACTTCAAGTGAGTGAAAATTCAGATTGAATAATTTGGCGGTTAAAGGTTTAAGATAAGATCAATCCAAAAATAGATGATGATAATGATAGGATGCGCCCCTTTTGTTCTAGGTTCAGACTCATGAAAACAACTCTGTCAGGAATTGTTGCTTGTAGTCCTGATCTTTAAGTTTAAATGCCTAATCAAGACAAATTTTAATTTGACTGGTTGGAAAATTTACTTGGATTTATCAGCACAGTCTCTGACAGTTTGTGACGAGTTCATTCATCAATGCATCACAAAAAGAATGAAGTCACAGAACCTTCAATACTACATCCATTTTTGAAAAATACTTGATCTCTTTACCTTGTAACCTTTTGAATTTTGTCGATTAAATTATGTTGCAGAAATTATTTATAAGGTAGTGAGTGGTTGTTGAGTACGGGTTACTCGTGGCATCCGTACAGTGGTGATAAATTCCGCATTTACATGGAATTTGTTTGAGCTTGAAACTAAATAATTCATCTTAAAATAATACCGTACAAATCCTTCTATATCGGAGCTGCACAAATTTTTGAATGTTACAACATGACATTATACTGAGGAGTGAATGTGAAATCATTTATTTAATGGAGTCACGACCCGTATGAAAATGTCAAATGACAATATCAAGAAAAATAATTATAAGGAAAAAAATATAGATCCTGTTTTGATCATATGTAACCTTTAAGGGACAACTTGAATATTTTATAATTTTAGCGCGACCCACAACATTAAGCGTATAAAGATTACCCGTATTTGTACAATTTGAGATCTAAATTATGCAATTTTCGCTAATTTACCAAATATATCCTTTTCAAAACAATATGTTATTTGATGCGCTAATAAAAATGTGGCTGACAATTGAACCTGAAGGTGAAAGGGTTTCTAGTAATTGCAAGCTGCACGGCGAGATTTACAAAGTAGACCATTACACTATTATTTGATAAGGACTACATGTGTATATGTAATAAGTGGACCAGTGACAAATAGCGATACATCCTAGGAAAACGTAGGTAATCAACCCTTTAATCCCCAAAGCTCTATGTGAGCTATTAAATTTACATTTTCGGTCAGTTGACTTCAATTTCTATTTTATGAAGACTGATCTTCGCAAATATGCCAACCTTTCAGCGCGGGGATCGACTTTGACGTTATAATACCCGCGTTGAAAGGGTTTAAATTTCAATTATTCACTTGGATGTTATTAATGGTTAAAGGGAAGCGCATTTACTGTGTGATTACTTCTATTCATAACACGGATAAGCAAATTATGTCCATTTATGACGATTAACTGGAAATTGGTCTTGCATGACAACAGCTGCGAGAGGGACTAATTTTAGATTTTGTTGTTCAATGGAAAATGTTGCTATTACGTTATAATTAGAGTTGGATATTTTCTTTTCATAGTAGTACCCCGGTGTTCATAGTCCTATTCTAATATTTGCCTATAATGTTTATTTATAACAAATTTAAAAATCCAATAATGAAACTATTCGCTTACGCACAAATATCTTTGTCAGTAGAGACAAACGTAACGTTGAATGTAACTTTACGGTGAGTATCTTTTTTCAGTATTTTATAGTAAATTAGAGGCGATAAATATTGTGACTAATTGATCGAGGTGGTTAGGCCTAAGTGATAGGCCTAACATTTACATCAATTCATAACGCATGTGACCTGATAAATATAGAAATGGTAATATGAGCAGGGAATGAACCCAGAAACCATGCAGCCAGCCGGTCATGTCAGCCGATGTGAGGTGGGACGATTCAATTTAATTACTATAATGTGTGTTCCGGTACGTAAGATACGATGATTGTTTTACCGCTGAAGGGATTATAATGAAGTTTGCAAGAGACAACATTTTTATTTAATGCTGTGAGCGGTCGATACGCTGGACCTGTTCTTTTCACGGACGATCGATCCATTCTAGAAAACTGGTAAGTGAATCTAACGAGAAAGACAATACTTTTTTTTAACAAAGTTATTATATGTACCAGGGCAATAGACCTAAAAATACTTAGTATTTAAAAAAAATATGAACACAAGGTTTTATTTGTATTGATTATATCACCGACTCTTTCTTTGCCCTGAATAATGCGACCGTAAACGAAAAAAATACCCTCTATATAGAACTAGGATAGAGAGCATGGGTTGATCATGTTTACAAGGCGATGTTAATGCAAAATGTGCTATTAATACATTATACCGATAATTTAATTTTTTTAGAATGTTTGTGTCGATATTTATCATGCGGCATACTTGCCGGTATTCCCCAAAGCGATTGACCCGGATTTTAGGCATGTGATTGTTCAAGCTGACTATCTCGACCAATCACACGCTGATTATTTCGGTCATATAGAGCCAGAGAAAAGTAGGCATAGGCCTATATACTTTTACAAAAGGGCGGGGGCCCTAGGGTAGTGGTTAGCACCGCTGCCTTTCACGCCAGAGTTCGGGGTTCGGTTCCCGGTCTCGGCGTTTGAAAGAAACAAAAATGTTTCTTCCCCATCCACGTGTGAGGTCAGTATTGTGGGGAGCCTCCGTGACCGAGAGGTAGCGTGCTCGGCCTCAGACCGCCAGGGCTCGAATTTCGAATCCTGTGTCTGGAGAACAGTGTCATCTTAATCATCTCATCATCCTCAGGAGGTTCTCCTGGCCCAGTTTAGCCTATATGTGCACAAAGGTGGCCTAAAGCCCGATTCATTTCATTTTATTTACTTTTACAAAACAACTGTTTATGTATGTAGCGTGCGCCCCACGATCCGTTTTAATGTGACTTTACAAATGGACCGAGAGCCGATAATTTGAATATGCGAATCTTTTATTCTTTCTCATTGACATAATAATAATTATTACTAATTTACCAATAGGCCTATATCTTATAACCGGTTTAGTTGGCATGGTGCCAAGATTATAACTGAGGTCATGTAAGGACGTCTACCTATAACATAACAGTTGCTCGACTAGAGCTAATATAGCTTATATTACACCTATCGACAAAACTACTACACCGTTGGTGAGGTCGTTGGTCCACATAGTTCTCTTCTGGTTATGATAATGTCGCTTCACTACACTGCTCTGCAAAGCCAAAATGAAGTAACCGCACGTCCCTGCAGATAGATGCGTGCGTGGTCATGTTCAGTCACTTCTCACATAGGTTAGCCTATAATACAATCAGCTTGTTTTCTTGGAAATGTTGACTAATTAAAATTTACTCGTTTCTCCCTTTCTTTATTTACCACTATGCTCCACACAGAATATATGATTTTTTCAGTCTGTTCGTTTCCGGAGCATTTCTCAGGATGTCCGATTGTCTTCAAATTTTACACACACTACCTCTAGGGGGTCTGAATGTGCCTTTCGGGGTATATGAACTTTGACCTACTTTTGGTTTAGTACTATGACCTATTTAGACGATTACAGTCATATTGCACATACATGATCTCTAAGGTCCCTAGTTGTGCCTTTTCAGTTTGAACCTTGCCCTTGAAGTTGACCCAGCACTTTGACCTAATTTATAACATCGGTAAATCCTGAAATATTTTGCAGAATATCACGAAAACCGCTCAAGATAGCTACACCATATTATTATGGTTAAAGCTTAGTAAATTGTCTAAAATTGTAAACAAATCTAAATGTATAGTATTTCTAGAACCACAAAAAAATTAATTCCAGAATTTAGGATTGATGATAACAACATAGAAGTTGTTGACAATTTTTACTTCTCGGTTTAAATATTAATGAAAAATTACATTGAAAAAAACACATTGATTGTATTAGTGTTAAAGTTTCTAGAACAATTGGTATTGTGAAAAGGTTAAGACATGTCATCTTTTTTGACATTTTGGTTATGCTTTATAATACTTTAATATCACCTCATATAGACTATTGCACTGGGGATACCAGTCAGATAAAATCTTGCTTCTTCAGAAAAAATGTTTACGAGTAATTACTGAAAGCATTTTTTTTTGCACATAGTGATCCACTGTTTAAATCTATTGGTTTTCTTAAAGTAGAAGATATATTTGTAACTACTAAAATTAAGTATGCTTTAAATATATAAAAGGAATGTTACCTGCTTATTTTCAAGCTTTAGTATTGCAAGAAAATGTTCATTGTTATGGAACAAGAAATCGCGATTTACGTAAAATAAGGGTTTCACATGATTTTGCTAAAAACTGTGTACAATATAGTATAGCTTCTACCATAAATAATTGCCCATCCGATATTAAATATAAACTACATACGCATAGCTTGTCAGGACTGATTTGGTTTTGTAAGCGGTAACAAAATGTGAGTTTTCGGGGGAGAATGCACCCTGGAAATTTTTAACTCTATCGAATTCAAAATGGCCGACAATCGGCATTATTTACCTCGATAGGCCTGATGTCGGGTAAACCGTGCTAGATAGCTAGACCATTATTGTAAAACAAAATGTGACGTTTCAAAAGAGAATGCATCTTGAAAAATTCAGACCCGATCAAATTCAAAATGGCCCCCTATCGGCCATTATTCATTTTCAATTGCCCAATATTTGGCAAAATATGTTAGATGGCTAGACCATTACTATAAAACAGAATGTGATGTTTCGAGGGAGGATACACCCTGAATCTGTGTCTGGTAGGAACAGGCTGCACAGTGCTCTGTGTAATTAGAACCTTGTCACTCTGATAACTTCAAAGCCACTTATCCGATACACTCAATATTCAACGTACTGCATGCTAGTATTAATTCATAGATTGCTTTAATTTTTCAGAAAGTTCGGAAAAATATCCGGGTCATGGCGGCCATCTTTAATCTTTTTTCGTCAAGTTAGGACCTTGTCTCCCTGATAACTTCCAAGCCGCTTATCCGATATACTCAATATTTAACATACTGCATAGTAGTATTCTTTCCTAGACTGCATCAATTTTCAGAAAGTTCGGAAGAATATCGGGGTCATGGCGGCCATCTTTAATTTTTTTTCGTCAAATTAGGACCTTGTCACCCTGATAATTTTAAAGCTGCTTATCCGATATACTCAATATTCAACATACTGCATGCTACTATTAATTCCTAGACTGCATTAATTTTTCAGAAAGTTCGGGAAAATATTCGGGTCTTGGCCGCCATCTTTAATCTTTTTTCGTCAAATTAGAACCTTGTCACCCTGATATCTACAAAACTGCTTTTTCGATTCACTTTGTGTTCAACATACTGGATGCAAGTATTAATTCCTAGGCTGCATTAATTTTTCAGAAAATTGGGGAAAATATTCGGGTCATCGCGGCCATCTTTAATCTTTTTTCGTCAAATTAGGACCTTGTCACCCTGATAACTCCAAAGCCGCTTATCCGATATACTCAATATATTTCAAATACTGCATGGTAGTATTAATTCCTAGCCTGCATCAATTTTTCAGAAATTTTTTTGGAAGAATATCCGGGTCATGGCGGCCATCTTTAATAATCTTTTTTTCGTCAAATTAAGACCTTGTCACCCTGAAAACTTCAAAGCCGCTTATCCGATATACTCAATATTTAACATACTGCATAGCAGTATTAATTCCTAGACTGCATCAATTTTTCAAAAAGCTCGGGAAAATATCCGGGTCATGGCGGCTATCATTTTAATTATTTCGTCAAATTAGAGCCTCGTCACCCTGATAACTTCAAAGCCGCTTATCCGATACACCCAATATTCAACGTACTGCATGCTAGTATTAATTCCTAGACTACATCAATTTTGCAAAAAGTTTTGGAAAATATCCGGGTCTTGGCGGCCTTCTTTAATCTTTTGCGGTCAAAATAGCACCTAGTCAGCTTAAAGCTGCTAGCCTCTGCCTCATAATATTACTTGATAATTACATGTACACAATGATTTCCCAGTAAAATTATATTTGATGCTTAACTTTTATTTGAAAAGTGTGAGGGGGAGCCTTCTTGGGCGTTTTACATGATAAACACTTCTAGTTTTAACTCGATCGAATTAAAAATGGCCGACAGAAGGAAGCCCAAAGCCGGGACTATGCCCTACTCTTATTTTGAATGATTTCAAGGGTTCTTTATAGTGCATAGTACCAAGGAGGTTATATAGATAACCCCCTTGACAGTACCATAGGCAGCACTGTACACTCTATGCCTTTGAACAGTTTGGGGCACTGTATGGGCACAACCACAATGACAAATATCCGACCCGACTGGGATTCGAACGCGGTACCTCCAGGTTACAAGCCCCAGTCGATACGAATGAGCCATCGGGGCCGGCCATAAAAACGGTTACTCTCACCAGTTAGGATTCTGGGGATTTATAAAATGAAACAGTTTAGGTAATGTGGGGATGGCCTTAAAGGGAATATAGAATCACTACCCCTCATGTGTGCAATCATACTGATCATTTAGCATGTTTATTTACGAGTGGTAATATGTATAACATATATACAGCCGGCACCAGTCGACTAGTTTGGCATTTACAAATTTATGATGTATAATATATTTAGATATATATACAATACTGATATGTATGCATGTTTACACATGAATGTTGATAATACATGAATATATGTTTCTTGAAGTGGTTTATAGTAGGCCATGTGACAGCGTTGTGTCTGCAGCCTGTGTGCACAGTAGGCCCTACGGAGGGTAGTCTTGGGAGTGGACACAACTGTCACATCACGGCGAACGCGTTGATTCAGTGTTGGTTCAGTGTTAGGCTAACGTCGTCGACGTTGGGCCAACAGTGAACCAGTACAACGTACCGTTTTTGCAGTGATGCACCTGAAAATATGCATAGCTTTGAAATAAATATAGGCCTATTTATATTAAAAACATGTATATTATGCATGTATATTATTATCATTATATATAAAAGTCTTGGAATGACATGATGTGATGTACACGTAAATTTGGAACAAGGCAAACGCACACAAAACCTGTATCCAATCAATTTTATTGACCTATGACGTACGTTCGGGGTCAACCAAATGACATTTTGTGATGGTCAGGCCAGCTACAAAGTTGTCATGCTAGTTAATGCTAGTTAATATCACAGTGGACTGGTTTGTGGCATAATTCTAAAATATATATATTTTTTGCGAATTAATGTAATATATTGTCACAGCGACTTATTAGAATCCTAACGACGATCAAATACAGGCAGTATTGAGTTTGTCGTCTGCTATTTGACCCATTCTGTTTATCTACCTTGGTATGTACGTTAGTGTAGAGAAGGGGTGGTGGGTTTGGAAAGGGGTAGCTATGGTTAATGCTAGTGGGGGTGGTAGAAAGTGAATCTAAGTATTAAAGCAGCATTGGATCGACGTCTCTTTTCAGATCGCAAGATAAATGATCAGGTATTAGCAAAGATTTATGTTCTCTATTTCTTTCGTTTCACTCAGCCAGCACATGACTTGGACCTAATGTACGTTGTCGTAAAGTTGGCTCACCGTCTGTGACACTGGCCCAGAATTAAGCCAGCATTGGCTCTCCCTCTAAAGTAGGCTTCAGCGTGAGTCAGTTTGCACATAACACCGTTTAACCACTGAAAACCCTCTCCCAAACGACAACATTGTCTGCATAATTTAATCTGCAAACTGCGGTGCCGATTATAAGTGCATTACTAGTATTTGAACTTCAATGGCATCATATCAGTTTCATAAATTATATTACTGAAATGTGGAAACGCGCTATAGTTAAATCATCGTGAATAGGCCTGTTGCATTTAATAGAGCCCCACGTGTTTGCGATATATTGGCCTGGTCAAGTTTCCGATCGAGGTGACGAAACTCAATTGCAGGCAATGATCCAAGTGTTGTTGAGGGTCCAAGCGTTGCCATGTCATCACTGTTCATAATGAGTGAGCATATGACCCCGTGTTCATCTCAGCAAACAGGAGACGTTGGGTCAACGTTGGTTTATTGTTGCTCCACCGTCTACCACGCTGGCCCAACAGTAAACCAACATCGGGCCAACTTCTCATGTTTGCTGGGATGTCACAAAATGTGTGGTGAACTTCTCAAACTGCAAGAACAAATCAGCATTTACTAAGACCTGCATCGTGCCGAGTTAGAAGTTACCGTGAAGTAAGCAACTCCCGTGGTGTTGTTTTGTAGATGAGTCTTTATTCTGGCGTGTGGCACCATTATACACAATTAAATAGGGAGTAGTTAGGTTCTATTTTGTGCACTATCCTAGAGCTCTAGCTCTCTTTGGAATCCCACGCTGGCAGACGATAATTAACACTGGCATCAATCAACAACCACTGTATAAGGTAATTCCGTTTCATACCACTGTAGATCTGGTAATTTTTTCGTGTTTAGATTTTCACGAATTTGTGATTTTGGATTTTTTCGTGAAGTTTGGAATTCGCGAATTATCAATTTCGATGATAATAACGCTATTATAATAATATTTTCGCGAGATTCTTAAATTCGCTAATTTGTCTCCTTCGCGAAATTCGCGAAAATTAAAACCTCGCGAATATTACCAGATCTACAGTATTTTGACACTTTGCATGGTGGCATTCTCTCTCTTTATTCCTTGTTCTGTTGAATTATATGTTTTCATTCATGTTAAGCTGTTTTCATTCATTTGAAGCTGTATTTGCTTACGTAACTTCCAGCTTAAAATGACTAAAAACATTTCCATTTATGTAAAAATCTACAATTAAATATTACTAGAAACCGAATACGGGCCTTAGTCATGTTAGTGTCGGATCTAAAGGGGGTCAAGATGCTCCAGAATATTCGCTTGACTCTTCCAATGTGGTTCTCAACTAAAGAGTCATTGTTAGATAAATCATTTGAAAAACAAATTGCCGGAGGCCAGCCAAATTTTTACTGAACCCCACCCCCTTTTTTCTGGATTAGTGTCTGGGCCTAATAGGACAAGGGTAGTCCCTGTTAAGGGTAGCCGACCGACTTTTCAAATATTATAATTATCATGATATGTGTGTCATGACCGTCGTTTAGCTTTCACGAGACACCATAAGCCCAGCAGGTCTAATCCAATAAAAAGGTCCTGGGCGACACGTGGTGGTGAACGAAGGCTGTTGAGAGTTGAGAGCACATACTGTGAGGGTGACCGAGTGAATATGAGTTGAGAGCACAGTCTGTGAGGGTGACTGAGTGAATTTGAGTTGAGTTTTTTTAGTTTAGAGCACATCTACAGCTCCTTTAAATAATATTATATTCTTCATGTGTTTGATTGGCCAGTGGAAGTGAATTGCAGTTCCATGCTTTAAAGTCACTTTCAGACCTTACAAAATGATTTGAAATAGTTTCACTAAACAAATAAAGATCTATTAAACAAATAAAATTATCAGGGCGGACCTTGTTTAACCTCTTCGGGTTCACGTCTGATCGGGACGACCCAGCTAATCAGAAAACGCCTGATCGGGATGACACCGCTATTATCGCACAGACTGTAAGTGTGGCCGAGTGAATATGAGTTGAGAACACAGGCTTTGAGGGTGACTGAGTGAATATTTATTTTACGTCGCTTTCTTCACATTTTTGCATAGCTTAACCACATATTAATATATGGCCGAAGTCGGGACTGTGCTCTGCTCATATCAACGTGTGTTTATAGTGCACAATACATATCTTAGGCAGCACTGCACACTTCAGACATTTTACAGTTTAGAGCAGTGTATATAGACAACCACGACGAAGACAAGTCACATTTGTCAGGATTGAAATGACGATATCAGGGTTGTAACAGGATATAGAGGCAGTGGTATCAGTTCATATAACATGGTGGATCAGAAGAAACGTGTCTATCACACCGATAAAATATTCTAAATATTAATGAATTCACCTTAACTTTCCATAACAAAAGACACAATTTGTAAAAAATATTGTATTGTATGCATGGTGTCTACTGGGACATATTTTACTTTCACATACTACATCATTCTTTTCTTGCTATTTATTTGTCACCCATGTATGCTTTTTTAATAGCTGAGATGTTACTTTTCAATGACTTCAGTAGCCTAGCTAGCACTATCTCGGCAAACACAGCACAAGTGACCCTTTCATGGTTCAATGTTGGACCACTGTATGCGAAGCTGGCCCAACGTTGAACCAGCTAAGTGTTATTGTGCTGTGTTTGCTGGGATCGTTCTTGCGTTTAAAAACTCCCCTCAACCTTCAGCCTAATTTGTATGTATTATCTGATTACCAAAGTGCGACAACAAAAACTACGCTGATTACCACACATAAAAATTGAGAAAGTCATCCATACAAAATGAACGTGTCTTTGACCTCAGGTCCTGCCCCTTTGCCATCTATTTATTTACATTTTATCTGAGTAGGATACAGAACATTATACATAGATTAACAGTAACAAACACCCATGATAAGCACGAGACATTGACCCAATGATGTATTGATGTAGGCTCACCAACAATAGCCCAACATTAAACCATCATTTGATCAACGTCTCGTGTTTATCGGGAACGTGACTCTGGACTATGGATCGCAAGAAAAATAATATTATCTTATAATGATAAGGAGACATCCATATATAATTCTTGACTTTACGTGTGTTTTTTCGCCACTGACTGCTTACTGGAAAAGTAATATAACCAGTCAATGCGATTTACTTTAGGACGGCAGTGGTGACCTCCACCATTATACACAATGTACATAGAACACTGTGTACTTCTCTACCAGCCCCTCAATGTTTTCAACATTTATTCGGCCTTAGAGGCCACTTGCAGTAACAGGTTGTTTGCAATCGTACCCGGTACTTGTAATATTGTTTCCACGCTCATTTGCATTAATGTTTTTACCTGCATAAAATGGTTTAGGAACATGTATAAATGTTTTTTTCTGAACTTTTAAAAATTTACTGTTCTCCGATATTTTTCATAAACTTACAGAAATGCATGTGACATGCGGGCCATAGTAGACCTTTACTCATAACCCGGTTAATATTGATTCTGGGCCTACATAAGCGTACATTGTTTTTGCAGGGTATAAAGGTGTATTAGATAAGAGCAAGTTGCATTATCGGATTATTACAAAGAAACACTCTGGGTCAGCAAACACCAGACTCTTACCGAATATTGTTTTAACGTTCAAACCACCGTCTGCGACGCTGGCGCAACTTTAAACCAGCATTGAGTCGTCTCCTGTTTGCTGGTCGAATCTAGCCGAAGTGGCTATAACTGGACCCCGTACGTAATAGGCTCCTGTAAACATCACCTGGGGTACTTTCTGATAGCATATATTAGGTACCCTGAGACAACATTGATGTAACTTTAATCAAAATTTGTCACACATATACCTGTAGCTAAAGCCTGAAGTTGGCTTATGTTAGGTGTTACAGGTGAAATAATGAACAATAACGTGCCCCAAATAAGTGGGGACACTTTGGAACACTTTCGGGACACCTCGACACAGTTTCGGTGCGCATTGAGGGTGTTTCAGGGTACATGGATACAATGTCTCAAGGTGCCCCACCCTGAGTGACCCGGGGACTGACCTCGCATCCAAAATCATAGTTTGTGCGTGGGGTGTATTTGAAGCAAACATTTGTACATATAGGTCTACCACCAAAATCACTTGATCTATAAACCCAATATTCTTCATTCAAAAATGTTTACGTAATAAACGGACCCTAGTTTACATACCTGCCAATGATGTTCAACTGCCATTGCCATTGGCATTAGGGTGATACATCGAAATAGGCTATTTTTGATACCATTGTCCTGATGATGCGCACAAATCGCAAAATAATTTCTGTGTCAAACAGGCCTGTTTCTTGTTGCCCAGATTGGTAGGCCTAGCTACCAAAAATAGCCAGTTTCGATTTGTCATGCAGGCTCCTCATGGTGGCACAGTCACCTCTATGCATGTCTATAGGGGAACGGGAACACTGATTTTAATAAAACATAACGTTGGCCAAGCATTGCCCGAGCGTTGGATGTGTCTGTCTGTTCTCTGATAGAGCTTCTGAATTATATCTGGAACAAAGTTCATACTGTAAGACAGCAAATTGCTGCTTGCACAGTATGTTCGCTCAAAGGTACAAACAACGAAATTAAGCTGCAAAGTGTTATAGATAAAGATGCGCAAGGTGTTAGTGCACGAGAAATCTATCGGCAAAATGTTGAAAAATACATGAATGACGCTTCACAACATTTTTTAGGTGCGTGAATAATTGGTAATAGTAGTTATTTTAGCTCATTATCAACTAATTGACGGTTTATATGAAACGTTATTTATTTTAAAGTCTATTTACCCTGATTGTACTTTATTGTGTGATATATATTGATTTTCCGCTGGCAGGGCGCCAGTAAACAGGAGTGCTGGCCCAATGCTGGCCCATACTTAACTCAGAAATGTCTGTGTATTGTTATAAATACCCCTTATAAAAATATAATTTCTGTGAATGCATGGCGAATGATCCGCGAATGCATGGCGAATGTGAGCAGACGCTTGAAGTTTCGGCGAATGTGAGGCAAATGTTCGTTGAAAAAAATACCCTTGGCGACTATTTACCAAACATTCGCCGAAAAAGCTTTTTGTTGGATTAATCGCCAAGCATTCGCCGAAAGATTTTGTCATTTGGCACTGTTGGCCAAGCATTCGCTAAAAACCTTTAACCCTTTAAGTGCTGAAATATTTGCATACAAACCGTAGAGACCAAGGGGTTTTCTTCAATATTATTTGAAATCATCATAAATGTCTCGGTTAGCTTTTTCCACTTCATTTGAATATATGTTATGGGTTATATAGGACTACGGCCATTATAAATATTTGACTCTTTCAGTGTGTGGATCGACCTAATTTGGACGTCTGACGTCTGTTGATGTTAGATTCGATTCTGACGTATACTGTCGGTCCCCGCACTGACGTCTAATACGTGTACCGTCGGTCCCCCCACTGGAAGAGTCAAATACCGGTTGACCTTTATTAAACTTAAAATATTCAAGTCAAATATATTTGCTTCACAAAGCGAGCAAATTGTTTTCAAAAGCTAACTGCTAGTGTAGCCAATAAAGACAACTCCCTATGCTACGTTGCTGTGCTGTGCACTATAAGAATCCTTGAAGTCTCCTCTCCGGACATTGATGACATAATGTACAAAAAGCGACGTGACGCAATATAGGCCTACACTGATGATAGTTGACTAGGCGGGCCTGGACTGTCTGTCTACGCGATACATGTACCGACGATCAACGTTGTTTTAGTGTTGGTGAAATAATTGTCAAATCATAAGCATTCCTCACTTTTTCTACCAGGCACACAAATAATGTTATTCATATTATTCACTAATTGCAAAAAACAGTAATTAAAATTCAGACAAATTAACATTATTAAATTAATTTCCATTAAATGTGCACGTAATGACGCTCTAGGTAAACACAAATGAAATCGAGCTGTGATATCATTTAAATAAATTTTAGTATGCATTGTAATATGGGTCCATGTTGGCCAATAAAAACAGGCTAGACTATGACCTCTGTGCGCGCAATCTTAATTGACCTGACCAGTCAAAAAGGGGGCTTCTATGAGTGGGACATTTTTAATTACAACCACAATATAGGGGGCTACATTCTTATAACAATTCAAAACTTATAGAGATGACCACATAACTTTACATTTATGATGCTAATCTTATTGATGTAGATTGTACCCTAATCATTTGCCGTTTATAGGCCTACTAAGTTGCATGCGATACTACTATTTATCAACAGTTAATATTAAGAGCACATGCACCGTACAGATCCACTTATAATATATCTATCGTGGAAGTTGACTTGAGTTCAAACGGTGTTGTCTGATGGACTACAATCTAACACACAAGAACAATATAATCTCCTGTCGTCGACGACAACAAGTTTTTATTTGTTCTCTTCTGTGATGCCAGCACATAACGGTAAGAGCCACACTTACTTATATGATCTCTTAAGATAATATTATTGTGATTCTGTTTCATTATAGTCACTATTATTATTTTTCACCACGTAGGCCCTAACAGACATCAAATTATATTGGGTTTTTTTATGTAAACATTTTAGAAACCTATGACTGAAAAGTGGAGGGGTTTTATTATGCCTGTAGACATTATATGCATGTCAGAGATGAATAATTATAGATTTTGGTGTAGGCTCGTGTTCATAAATTAAATGATTCATAATGTTATTCTCAAGGTAGGCTACATAGGCCTACACCGATAAATTCCTTTGCACAGTAATCACCAGTCCTAGCAATTAGATCTCTGGCGCTACAGTGGCCAGTTGAAATCCACATTGATGGCATTTTAACATAGCTATCTGAAAATAAAAAAAAACATGGTAAAAATTGTGAAATAACAGCCGCATTTGATATTTTATATTTAAAATATATATATTTTTGAATTTAAAAAAAATGTTTTCTGCTCAAATCAACGTTATTGGTGGTAAGATAAATACTGTTACATTCGTAGCACCACTCCTTTCTGAAGATTTTCCATCGCTTCCAAATAACTAGATTCAGCCGATGACAGAGGGGCTTAACGCTCATGTGGCTAAATTAAAATGGTAAATGTAGGTATTTATTGATTTATATCAGGTCAGATAAACTGAGTTGAAATCAGTTTGCATGTCACTGTCATTCCGCGCAGCAGGGCTTAGCTTAGAGAGTGAGACGCTGCTGACACGGCTAAGTGATCCTATGCATAACTTCACCCCTGGAAACTTAAATGAACAATGTTGGTTAAATGTTGGTCCACCGTCAACTACGCTAGCACAACATTGATCCAACATTGATCATGTTGATTGGGAGTATCAACACTTTCAACAGTTCTGGATAGGCTTAAAGATGTCTAAAAGTCTCTGCTTTTCGATAAAATCTAAAATGTCCGCCAAAATGAAAAACAATTTGATCGCATTTCACGGTAAATGAAGATTATATTCTCCATATAGTTTGAAGAATTTTTAATTTTAAAAATTTAATTTATATGAAACTATATAGCCCAATGATCCTAATTAAAATACAAAAATATAAAACAAACAATGTTAAAGCACTGAAAAAGACGAAACTAGCTCTATTTCAAAAATGTATATTGTCATGCAAACTTGTTTGTTTGCAATATACAGCACATTAGACCATACATACTGACCATCTCAGTAAGTGATCAAAGTAAACACCTGGTTACATCAATATCTGCCGTCCTTAATTAGTCTGGGAACGCGATGATGAAGGGGGGGGGGGGTTCCTCCACAGCACCGATTGTCTGCTCAACGCTTGTTGGCATCAACATGTGGCCCAATGTTGTAGGAATATTCAACCGTTAGCAGGTGTTTAGGTATGCTAATAGTTTGCTTGGATTTTTTTTCTGGATTCATAAAAATGTTGATACAATTTTTTTTTTAATCTAAAAATCCTGGAATAAATAAAATAATGATCTGCAGGATATACTACTTCCATCATAAAATTATATACCAAAATTGATGGCATCCCACGGAGTCGCTACTCTATAAACTTATTAAACCTTTGTGAGTCATACATTTTCTGCTTTTAGTTCTTTCACGTGATTTCAGCATGTTCTTCTACTCCCTGATAAAATAATTGCAATTAGTGTTAAGCACCATAGTAGTAGTAGGATATCTCATCTTCCCCCGTTAGGCTCGCTACTCCTGAAGTCGCAGACCGACTTAGCCTGATGGACCCTTTGTGTCAAGACTTGATGCCGAGAAGATGGGAAATCTATGCATTCTCTTTCATATCGAAGATCAGAGACACAAGGCTATCTCTCATAACCATACTGGAAATATTGTGCAAATTAAATTTTCATGGCGGAGATTTTGAAAAACCCCATATCGAGCCCCATTTTTTTCTAGTAACATCGCTAACATCATTCCCAGTATAGTGGGCCCCTGATCAAAATGGTCCCACTCATGGAGAGTGGTGGGGGTGCACGGTGACGAATTCTGACCTATTGACTACCTGTGTCAAATATAAATCAAGAAATAAAAAATAAATAGAATTTGCTGAGGTAAAAATGTCGGCCATTTTGAATCTCGCATGATCCTTACTTCAGGTCATTTTAAGACCCTTTCCAATCGATTCAGTACCACAAAAACAACCCTACTGGACATTTTGATCATCGAAATTGGCCAACTGGTGCAAAAGATAATGACATATGCAGAGAGTTTTCAAAATGGCTTCCGGCGGCATAAAAGTGCACACAGGACCCCCTCAGCCATTTGATTATTACTATAATCAACGAAACTGACAAGACGAAACTGACAAGACTAAACTAACAAGACGAAACTGACCGAAACTGGCTTCCTACAGGAAGAGCAGGAAGAGTTTCTCCCTGGCTCAGATAACAAAAAGAATCAATTAATACGCCTACTGCTCTTTTCATTCAAATAATTATTAGTATTGTCACCATCGGATATGCTTTCAAAAAACACATTGCTGTATTCACCAATTGGCCAAATATAAGATACATAATTACACAATTTCTATGGTTTTTCGGCTTAATCTAAAACGCAGCGCTTCAAGTTGGCACAGTCACTAAGGACCCTCACTAATAATGCAACCTGCTGAATTGGGTACTGGCCACAGTACTTGAGCCTATGCTGAACACAATATCAAGTTGTCGTTTATAGATGTATTGAATGCTATTAAATTATTAGTTGACTCTTTCAGTTTATAAACGCATTCATTATTATGAAATTTTACACACACTATTTACTACAATCATGTTAAAGATATTTACGTTTAAAATACATACACTATTTTTCAATTACATTTTTGTAAGGTATGCCCCTAGTCATCACTAAAACATACTGCTTGTAAAATTTCCGTGGGAATTGTTTGATAATTGACTGAGAAATCAGAGAAATTCATTCACTAAGGCAAAATGCCGTAATTGCAATATTTAAAAATAACTTCACACTACCAAACAACTAAACAAAACAAAACTAAACAACAACCAAACAAAACTCGTGGTATCAATATTTGTCTACCCTAAAACTATTGTATTGATATTTAATATAAAAAAACTCCCTTAGCTATAGCCATATTAAATTAGGAATAAAATAGGAAATAATTCTATCAATTTAATAAAAAATACTACTGAATATGGTGCAATTACCATGATTACCCTTATCCCTGTTTTCTTCAGTTTCGGCGACAAAAAAGGGCGAAAATCAAAATTAATTATATCTATAATATATTTTAAAGCGACACAAACAGGCCAAAATCGTCATTTTTACTTTAGCTCCTTGATATGTCCATAATAATGTCAACATGTCCATAGACTAGAATTGCGCAAGTTTTGTTGCGCATTTACCATTTAAAAGAGAAATAACGACGACATTTAATTTCAGACATGCATGTCCATAATAAGAAATACAGGAATAACTGATAAACGGGGTTTTCTGTACACTTGCTATGCTGCCACAGCAACCCAAAATTTAAAAGACTTCCGCAATTCTAGTCTATGGACATGTTCACATAGTATGGACATATCAAGGAGCCAAAATAAAATTTGGGCTTTTGCATGATTTTTAGCCCGATTGTGTCGCTTTACCTATTTGTGTGCCCCTTTAAATCATTATATTATAGCACGGGTGACTTACATGTATAATGAAGTAGTTCTATTCATTGGGCTTCAGCAATAAACCGAAGTTGATAACATATTATTGATTATTTTTTCTAATGAAAAATGTGTTTTTACATCAATCAATGTTTCACTATACTCCAGAAACCTCCACACGTTATGAGATTGAAAACCACAGTGTTCCAGTTTCAGCGACGCAAAATAAAAATGATAAAATGTATGTTTATTATTGGGGGGGGGATGGGTGTCACCTCCGCGTGGTCCCCCCTGGGCAACTTCTTAGAAGGCCAAGCACACCCAAACGTTTTTTTGCCTTTCATCGAGCCAGGCTTTTCTATTCTTTTGACGTGAAGTTTTTTGTGTTTGCTTTCTGGTGGTTCAGGGTTTTTCACTGAGGTTGTTATGTTTATTTTCGAATAGTTTTCAGTTCAAATTCTTTATATATTCTTTATATATTCATATTTATATATTTTATATATTTTTTCATTGTACTCATTGTAGATCTACTCATAATTCCTCTACGATTTTTTTTTTGTGTTTGCAGTGGTTTCTCTTTGGCATCCTGGTGCTGGACGGGATGTCCGAAAGAAACCATTGCCATATAATTATTTTTTCACTTCATTGTTTTAATGGTTTCTCTGTGGCATCCTGGCGGATAATGCAGCATGTCATAGAGAGGCCATTGCCGTACAATTAGCCTGTGGTGACTTACGGTGTCCTCACGGTTCGTGATTGCTCTGTGATGTCCTCCAATATCACAGACCTTATTACCAACTGTGGGGGCACTGTAAGTCTTTAATTTTTGAGAATTTTTTCTGGTTTCATGATTTCTCTGGCCATACTGGCCGAAAAGTGAAGTAAAGAAGACATTTACTTACTTACTTAATGGTTTCTCTGTTCATTGTTTATGTCATTCATATTTATGTCCAAATGGGTTTACTTTTATTGATTATAGTATATAGTATTATAGTATATATTATATATTTGTTTTGACAATGACACTGTTTTGACTTAGACTTGTAGTTTTTACACAATCACACCAATTTCATGGAGATATAGTGACTTGAAAAGTCGTTCATTTTATAATCACTTCATATTTTACATTATTTATACTGATATTTTTATACCCATTAAACTGTGTTGTAGTGCAGGCGCTTCAACATGTCATCAGACTCGTTACATATAGGTGCCAAGAGCATCGTCATCTTATCATATCAAACACTTTAAACTGAATATTTTAGTACGAACAGGCTTTTATTAACTTTGTCTTTCCATTGCTACTTTAACTATACAATATGGGATATTGTAATACCTGGAATTTTCACTTAAATGGCCATACTGGCCGAAAAGTGAAGTAAAGCAAATATTTTACTTACTTACTATGTTTATTATGATATTTTCCAAGTTTAGATCCTCAGACCATTACAAATTATAAACATTAAGCCAAAATTTAGTAACATTATATTTTCTTAAAAAACTCCTGTCTGGTAATTATAGGCATCATTGTTTTACTTATCAACAGCTATGAATCTGCTATTGCAATTTCTACTTTACTGCGAATAAAAATTACCCTGTTGTAAACCTACTTGTGTAGGCCATGTAGGCCGTCGGACCAACTCAATATATCGAGTTTAAAAAATAAGAACAATGCAAATGTCGCTTCTGGCCGTCGGACCAATGGCCGTCGGACCAATGGGCCGTCGGACTTATAGGCCGTCGGACTATAAGACCTGAATCCGTAGGCCTACTGTGACATCCTGATAATGGCCAAATAGAAGATGCATTTTGCATACGTGTAGGGGCCTACTTTTTTTTCCATATAACTTTTCACCCATATTTTGCTTAAATATGAGTCTACTCACATTATCTAATTATTTTCATTGCTATGTATTACGAAGCCCCAGAAGCGACGAGTTTAAGCTCGAAATATTGAGTTCACAATTCGATATATTGAGTTAGCAACTCAATATATTGAGTTTGCAACTCGATATATTGAGTTCACAGCTCGAGCTGGGGACTCGATATATATCTAGTTCACAACTCGATATATCGAGTAGTCAACTCGATAAATTAGGTTGCCACAACTCGATATATTGAGTTTGTTTTCTCGATTTATTGAGTTGACAACTCAATATCTCGAGTTCTTAACTCAATATATCGAGTTCTCAACTCAATATATCGAGTTTTTAGCTCAATATATCGACTTCATAACTGAATATATCTACTTCTGAACTCAATATATCCAGTTTGTAACTCATATATCGAACTATGAACTCAATATATCAAGTTGCAAACTTAATATAGCGAGTTGTGAACTCAATATATCGAGTTTAAAAAATAAGAACAATGCAAATGTCGCTTCTGGGACTTCGCAATTTATCTGTGTGTATGATTAAATTTTTTAAATGACGAATGATTTTGTTCTTAACAATAGTAATCTTAGCAAACATTTCACATGGCTACAATAATGGTGACGTAAAACAATGATTTATTACTACTAGTACTACTACTACTACTACAGTATAACTTGTCTTGACCGGTCACCAGTTTGAACGGCCACCTCCACTCAACGGTCACCATTTGGAGTTCCAAATGCATTTTCTGTATAAATGACCTCCAAAGATCGGCCACCTCCATAACGCGGCCACGGCCAGTGGTTTTCAGCAAAAAATCAATTTTTGACCTCCAATTTTCGGCCACTTTATTTCGGCGGCCACTTTTTGTCAGCCAATTTAATGAAATCGTCAGCATGAATAACAGACATTGTGTCGTAGTGCTGGTGTAATATTCGCATTGGTTATTGTAATGATAAGACACGGCCAGTGATTTTCCATGACCAAGTCAACATTTGACCTCCAATTACCGGTCACTAGGCATATGTAGGTTGATTATTATATCATCAGTGGCAGCGTGAATCTATTCTAAAGAGCCTACTGGCGTTAATTTTATACAGATTGTTAAACGGCCACGGCCAATAATAATAAACTTCTGAACATCATATTAGCGGCCACTGTATCGGTCAACCAGTCAACTTTTGACTTTTAATACGGACGTCGGTGAGGAGAGTAAAGCGGGGTTAGAGCGGGCGTCGTGCGGGCCAGAGGGCGGCCCAGGGCACGGTGGTGCGCGCTTTACTTTTGAATCAATCGCTGAACCCACCGGTTGACTTGACTATGTAACTGTATTTTATCTTATATGTGTTCTGCACAGAGGAGGAGAAATAAACACGACGTTCGACCCAGAAATGGAGTTCTAGTGAGTGAATCTGGAGTCTGAGTTTTAAAACCAGTCCGTCGACGTCCGCCTTGTCGTGTTGGCGTCATGGCGTCACGGTCTGACGTCTTTAAAATTTGTTTGATTGAGCAGTGAATTGCAGTTCCATGCACTTTTTCAGACCTTACAAAATGATTTGAAATAGTTTCATTAAACACATAAAGGTCTATTAAACAAATACAATTATCAGGGCAGGCTGTAAGGGTGGCCGAGTGAATATGAGTTGAGCACACAGGCTTTGAGGGTGACTGAGTGAATAATTATTTTACGTCGCTTTCTTCACATTTCTGCATAGCTTAACCACATATTAATATATGCCCGAAGTCGGGACTGTGCTCTGCTCATATCAACGTGTGTTTATAGTGCACAATACATATCTTAGGCAGCACTGCACACTTCAGACATTTTAACAGTTTAGAGCAGTGTATATAGACAACCACGACGAAGACAAGTCACATTTGTCAGGATTGAAATGACGATATCAGGGTTGTAACAAGATATAGAGGCAGTGATATCAGTTCATATATGAGCAGGCCTTGAGAATTGTGTATGCGCCTCTGTGGCTGCAACAAATTTTATTATCAGCGCAAATAAAGAACATTCTGCAAGACAAATTTGACAGCGACATTTTGAAGTCAGAATTGTTAAGAGATCCTGCATCATCTCTCGCGGGTCTAGTTGATCAGTATAGCCATGTCTTACTAGACGTTATAGACAAACACGCACCAGAACAAACAAAAGTCGCTTCACAGAGATCTCGAAACATCCCATGGATTAGCGATAACATCAAGGCAGAACAGGCTATCAGACGACGGTATAAAAGGAAATGAAGACCCACCAAGCTGACAGTACATCGCAGATGCTGACAAATCAATGAGATCATGTTTCTGACATGTGTAGAGCAGCCAAAATTGAATATTATCAGACAAAGATAGAAACATGTGGTTCAGATCAGAAGAAGCTATACCAGGTCATGAATGAGTTACTCCATCGTAAGGGGCCAGCACTTCTGCCCGCGCATGATTTCAGCAAGGATCTGGCTGATAAATTATGCACTTTCTTCACTGGAAAAATAACAAGCATACGTTCTCAACTGGACTCGATTAACTTAACTGACCGTCACACTATTCTGTCACCAATCACAAGCTCTCTGGGTGAAGGTCTATCAAAATTTACACTCATGACCGACGAAGAAATATTAAAGATCATCAAGAATTCATTTACAAAGTCTTGCAGCCTGGATCCCTTACCAACTTGGCTTTTGAAAAAGACAGATACACTACTACCTACTATTACGCAGATCATCAATAAATCACTGGCTTCTGGAACGTTTCCAACCGGTTTCAAGTCAGCCTTGGTGCGTCCTCTGCTGATAAAGACGAATCTTGACACAGAAGTATTACGCAACTACAGACCAGTGTCCAACCTGCAATATACATCTAAAGTTCTAGAAAAGGCTCAGCTGACATCATATATGAGGAAGCACGACCTGTACGAAAAAAAACAATCTGCCTACCGCTGTTATCATAGTACAGAGACAGCATTATTGAAAGTACAAAACGATCTACTGGTGGCAATGGACAAGAGCTGTGGTGTATTTCTGGTACTTCTCGACCTTTCTGCCGCGTTCGACACCATAGACCATGACATTCTTAATAAAAGTCTACATGATAATCTTGGTTTTTCCGGAACAGCCTTAGCGTGGATGAACTCTTATCTCCGCGGAAGGTCACAATATGTAGTCATCAACGGCACCAAATCAGATCTCCAGTATGGGGTTCCTCAGGGATCCGTCTTGGGACCCATACGTTTTACTATCTACACATCACCAATTGGAGCTATTGCTAAGCGTCATAATCTTGAGATACACCTCTACGCGGATGACACACAAATATATATATATTTTAAATCTCAAGTAGAAGCATTGCGAACCATCCATGAATGTGTATCTGAAATCCGACAATGTATGGCGGAAAACAAACTGCAATTGAACGATCAAAAAACAGAATTTTTAATTATATGCGCCCCATGGAAGCGTGATTGTGTTCAGTTTGATGAAATCGAAATTGGTGATGCTAGAATTTCTTCCACGACGGACGCCAGGAACCTTGGTGTTATCATGGACAAATCATTAAACATGGAAAAACACTTTCAAAAACGTTGCCAAACATCAATCACTCAGCTTAGAAACATCGCTCATGTGCGAAAATATCTGACACAGAATGCAGCAGAAAAGCTAATCCATGCCTTTATTACATCGCGACTAGATTATTGTAGCTCACTTCTGTACGGCCTACCATCGTCATCTGTTAAAAAACTACAGAAGGTCCAAAACATGGCAGCCAAAATACTAACTCTCCGTCGGAAATATAAACACATCACTCCCATCCTACAGGAACTCCACTGGCTTCCAATGGAGCACCGCATAACTTACAAAATTTTACTGACAACACACCGTGCTTTAAATGGCAAGGCTCCTCAATATATCACAGACTTATTAACCCCCTACATACCAGCGCGCAATCTCCGATCTGAAGGAGAAGGGTATTTGGTTGTTCCAAAAACCCACACAAAAACATTCGGAGAGAGAGCCTTTTCTTTCGCTGCTGCTGTGGAATGGAACAAATTGCGCAAAAACAATACCCTCGGTAAATTCAAATCATACATCAAAACGTTCCTGTTCACAGCGGCTTTCCGTTAATTTACCAATATCTGTGAAATGCCTCAGCGAAGATACACTTTTAAGTGGTTTTTAAATCTATACTTACCCGTTTTTAATACATATTTTCTACTTTTAAATAAACGCTACGGTGACCGGACAATTTATCACATGTGAAGCGCCTATGATTGTGCTACAGATATATGGCGCTATATAAATGTTTATTTATTTATTTACTTAACATGGTGGATCACAAGAAACGTGTCTATCACACCGATAAAATATTCTAAATATTCATGAATTGACCTCGCCTTTCCATAACAAAAGACACAATTTGTAAAAAATATTGTATTGTATGCATGGTGTCTACTGGGACATATTTTACTTTCACATACTACATCATTCTTTTCATGCTATTTATTTGTCACCCATGTATGCTTTTTTAATAGCTGAGATGTTACTTTTCAATGACTTCAGTAGCCTAGCTAGCACTATCTCGGCAAACACAGCACAAGTGACCCTTTCATGGCTCAATGTTGGACCACTGTATGCGAAGCTGGCCCAGCTAAGCTAAGTTGAACCAGCTAAGTCTCATTGTGCTGTGTTTGTTGGGATCGTTCTTGCGTTTAAAAAACCCCCTCAACCTTCAGCCTAATTTGTATGTATTATCTGATTACCAAAGTGCGACAACAAAAACTACGCTGATTAACACACATAAAAATTGAGAAAGTCATCCATACAAAATGGACGTGTCTTTGACCTCAGGTCCTGCCCCTTTGCCATTTTTTCATTTACATTTTATCTGAGTAGGATCGAAGTACAGAACATAATACAACAATTAACAGTAACAAACACCCATGATAAGCACGAGACATTGACCCAATGATGTATTGATGTCGGTCCACCAACAATGGCCCAACATTAAACCATCATTTGATCAACGTCTCGTGTTTATCGGAAACGTCACTCTGGACTATGGATCGCAAGAAAAATTATGTTCTTATGATAATGAGACATCAATTCGTTGCGACATAGGGCCTATCGTACTTTTTGTAGTTGTGTCTCGGAATATTACCCGTGTTGATGTCTATAATTATTGTACGTGTGTCGCCACCCTCTCATCATTGCCAAACAATTTAATACATACAACACTAACTGCTTACTTGAAAATTATATAACCAGTTATAATTGCGGTTTATTTTGGGACGGCAAACCTCCGCCAGTGTACACAATGTAAATAGAACACCGTTTACTGCTCTAGCAGCCCCTCAATGTTTTCAATTTATTTTATTAGGCCTAAGGCCACTTGCAGTAACAATTTGTTTGCAATCGGACTTCTAATAATGTTTCCACGGTCACTTGCCTTATTGTATTAACTTGCATATAAAATGGTTTCCGAACATGTATAAATAGTTTTTCTGAACTTTCATAAATTTACTGTTCTCTAATTTTTTTCTAAACTCACATAAATGTTTGTCACCTGTGGGCCATCGTAAACGTCCACTCAGAACCCGGCTAATATGATTCTTGGCGTACATTGTTTTTGCAGGGTATAAAGGTGTATTAGATAAGAGTAAGTTGCATTATCTGATTATTACAAAGAAACACTCTGGGGTCAGCAAACACCAGACTCTTACCCAATGTTGTTCTAACGTTCAAACCATCGTCTGTTAGCATCGAGTCAGTGTCTCGTGTTTGCTGGTCGGTTGTAGCCGAAAGGCTTCTTTAGGGACGCACCATTTGATATATGGGGGGGGGGGGCTAGATTAAAATTGAAAAAAATAGTTTGTCGCCACAAAAGTCAGAAAAATTAAGTTTGTTGAAAATGTGGGCAAAAAAAAGTTTGTTGTCGAAATTGATGAAAAATAGTTGACCAGAAAAAACACCAAATGGTAACGGAAATGGGAAGCATACGACAAAAAAATTATTCGACGAAACATTAAAAAAAAAATTGTCGGACGTTGATCGCCAAAAAAAATCTTGTTTTCTCTCGGAGGTAAAAAAAAAAGTTTGCAAGCAACAACAACTCTAACCCCCCCCCCCCCCAGATATCAAATGGTGTGTCCCTTATAATAACACCGTCTGACATATTGGTCCAACATTAATTTGATTTGATTGATTCAGCAAACCATAGATGGTACTTAGCATACATGATAAATATAATTGTAAATAAAAAAAATATAGAGCCACCATGTCTTGTCATCAGGTATATCATATCCATGGAAAGTTTCCTGGTGACGTGTAGAGCTACTTATTGCCACAACGGTACCGATAACGGGACCCCGTACTCAGGCACCTGGAAACACCACCCGGGCTACTTTCTGACACCATATTAGGTACCCTGAGACAACATTGATGTAACTTTAATCAAAATTTGTCACACATATATACCTGTAGCTAAAGTCTGAAGTTGGCTTATGCTAGATGTTCCAGGTGGAATAATAAACAATTACGTGCCCGAAATATTTGGTGACACCTTGGTCACCTTGAAACACTTTCGGGACACCTTGACACAGTTTCGATGCACCTTGAGCCTGTTTGAGGGCTCATTGAGACAATGTCTCAAGGTGATTGACCCGGGGACTGACCTCGCATCCAATATCATAGTTTGTATGCGGGGTGTATTTGAAGAACACCTTTGTACATATACCACCAAAATAACTTGATCTATAGACCCAATATTCTTCATCCAAAAATGTTTACGTAATAAACGGACCGAAGCTTACATACCTGCCAATGATGTTCAACTGCCATCGCCATTGGCATTAGGGTGACACATCGAAATTGGCTATTTTTGGTACCATTGTCCTGATGGGGCGCACAAATCGCAAAATTATTTCTGTGTCAAACAGGCCTGCTTCATGGTGCCCAGATTGGTAGGTCAATAAATATCCAATTTCGATTTAAAAAGGGCGAAAATCATAACTAATTCTATATATATAATATTTTAAAGCGACACAATCAGGCCAAAATCGTCATTTTTATTTTGGCTCCTTGATATGTCCATAATAATGTCAACATGTCCATAGACTAGAAATGCGCAAGTTTTTTTATTTTTGTGTTGCGCATTTACCAGTTAAAAGAGAAATAACGACGAGATTTAATTTCAGACATGCATGTCCATAATAAGAAATACAGGAATAACTGATAAACAGGGTTTTCTATACACTTGCTATGTTGCCACAACAACCCAAAATTCAAAAGACTTCCACAATTCTAGTCTATAGACATGTTCACATAGTATGGACATATCACGGAGCCAAAATAAAATTTGGGCTTTTGGATGATTTTTAGCCTGATTTTGTAGCTTTACCTATTTTGTTCCCCTTTAAATCATCATATTATAGCACAGTATAATAAAGTATTCATTGGCCTTGAGCAATAAACCGAAGTTTATTAACATATTATTGATTGTTTTAATAAAAAATCTAAATTTCGTCTTCAGAAAGTTTCTGTGTTTTTACAAAAAACATCAATCAATGCCTCATTATACTTCAGAAAGATCCACACGTTATGAGATTGATTTAGATAGATTTTTTAAATGACGAATAATTTTGTTCTTAACAATAGTAATCTCAGCAAACATTTCACATGGCTACAATAATGGTGACGTAAAGCAATGGTTTACTACTACTACTACTATTACTACTACTACTACTATTACTACTACTACTACTACTACTACTACTACTACTACTACTACTACTACTACTACTACTACTACTACTACTACTACTACTACTACTACTACTACTACTACTACTACTACTACTACTACTACTACTACTACTAATACTACTAATACTACTACTACAATAATGGTGGATTAGATGTAATGGATTTTTAAGGAGACACTATCGTACAGCTTATAAGAGTTTAATTTCATAACAAAATGTCCCTGAATGAACATAAAATTACATCTTAGCTAGTGTTGAGTAACTTCCTTACAGATTTTCTGAAATCTAACCCTCAGTATCGGCGTAGGTCTATATTATTTGGACTATAATTTGTTACGTTTATAATTACAACGCGTCTATGCATATAATACACACTGTACACTTATAACTGTAATGTCGGATTAGTTTGGACGTTCTGCTACGTCCATACTATAGTTTTCCTACATGTCTTTTATTGTTATTATTCTATGGCCGTTTCTTGTTCACTTACAACTCTGCGTCTGGGTAACTAGTATGATATAACTTTCGAAGAGAATGACAGCGTACGTATGCACATTTTAGGAACATCTTCTTGTAGCTAGATAATGTTTGGGCTATTTGCAATGGCGGACGTATCACCAATTTTAAAATGAATATTTGCAAAACATATTAATTATATATTGGTGACCTCTTTTTTTAATCATTTTGTATTTCTCAATAATATAATCAAGTTAAATACTTTTGATAAACAGAATTCTCAAGTAAAATTAATGAAAAATTAATCATCAAATACTGTGTTTATTATGAAAGTCAACTTTGTTCGAGACTTTCGCGAAAGTGATTATGTCCTACTGGTTAAAAAAATGTGCATACATGGCTCACGGCCATATAGAGAATGGCATTACTGTATACGTCTCAAATAACTATCAACATGTATTTTTCAGATGGGTTCTGCGAATGAAGATGATGAGAAAGACTCCCCGCCTGACGGAGGATGGGGTTGGGTTATCGTGTTTGCCTCTTTTACCATACAAGCACTCACAATCGGTAAATATACAATACTCATTTTAAAACTAAGTCTACTCAGAGAGCGGAGAATATGTAGGCCCTATCCCAATTGTAGATTAACACATAATAGGGCTAACCAGCAACATAAAGCCCCAAATATCTATGTTTTGTAGCCAGAAATGTTTGTCATACGTCAATATAACAATACCCAGTGCTCACTCGGTAGCGTGTGTTTCGAGGGCAATGCTTTAATTTGAGACCGACTTGGTAAATTCTGCTACGGAATGAAATAGGCAATAGGTACTCTGATATGTCTCAAATTGCACATGGCCTCAAGGTCATACATTGCCCGTCCAAACACGCGTTATTAGGCCTACTATTATTGCCTCAATCTAGCAATAAAAACACTGACATCCACCAGTTGAATACACCTCCCCCCCCCCCCATGACATGTTTGTCATCGTGTTTGTGTGTATACAAAGCTTCGAAATAAGCAGACACATTCCCCCTCTATTCCCAGTATCAGTATAAAGCAAAGTGGAGCTGCATTCACTCACTCAGGGGCGGATCTAGCTTTTCAGTGCCAGAGAGTTAAAATTTGACAAAAAAAAAATACTGTGTAGGGGTCGAGGGGCCCGCCCCCGGGAAATTTTTGATTTCCAAAGGCTTTCGCATGCAATCTAAGTAATATTGGGCACTGTTTCTCACTCAGTATATCACCAAATCATAAGCAGATAAGGAGACCCCTAAATAAGGTGATGATATTTTTCTGAAAGGGGGGTTAAACCCCCCAAACCTCCCCCCCCCTTGGATCCGCCACTCACTCCGTCAGAAAATATGACCTCGGCTCAGAAAATGTATACATGTATACATGATGTACGCTTATTAATGCTTGATTTTTGTCATGCGTTTATATCTAATAACGCTTGCTACTTGATGTGGCATGGGGTGGCATCTGGAAGGGAATAACTGACACTGGTATTTTCTTGTACTTGGTTTGGTTCATTATTTGTATATATTCTAGTCTTCATTAGTTTCATTTAATAGTTCAAGATACATAACAAGTACTTTTTGCGTTTTGATTTTATTTACATCGTTATAATATAATGTAAACACTATCTACGATATAAGTTAATTTTATCTGATACAAATGTGTAAAACATATACTTATCAGAATTTTAAATTTTAATATTATACTTGTGCCAAGCATTGAATTATATTGATAGATATGCCTACTATAATGAAATTGCTCAGGCGTAACTGTTTTTAAACTTCTGACCTATGACAAATATTCAAGTGTAAATAGAATCATTCGACCGTAACTATATATTGATAATAGAAATATCCAAGCATAACATCTCAATTATTGCATAATCAGTAGTGGACATCTAGATTATTACGTAATCAGTGGCAGACATCTTCATTTTCACGTAATCAGTAGTGGATATCTCAATTATTACGTAATAAGTAACGACCATCTTGATTATTACGTAATAAGTAACGACCATCTTTGATTATCACGTAATAAGTGGCGGACATCTTGATTATTACGTGATAAGTAACAGCCATCTTGATTATTACGTGATAAGTGGCGGCCATCTTGATTATTACGTAATCGCATCCAGTATCCAGACATTTCACCTTTTCTAGCTTCTGCTCCAACAGACTGGCTTTTATATTACTACTACTAGTATGACTATGATTTTGTATGATTGTTAATATAAGTGTATTCATGATAATTTATTTCACTTCATATCGCTATGTGCGAGCATATATACAAAGTTGAGATAAATTGGTCCAAGAATAATATCCTACCCGTGACCAAATTGAAGAATGACTGGCTATTAGCTCTTATATTACTAGTGTCATACTAAAACAATAACATCAATTTTTACTACTTCTCACAACATATTCTTGGAATAATTTTGTAATCTCTCATTTTGATTGAAATCTACTTGACAACAGTGTCACTATGAATCAAAATGGGACGGTTAGGTTTAAACAAGCTCGCAGCTGGTCGAACCTTCTCGCAACTCTGGCTGAGCTCGCAGAAGATATGAGGGCATGTTAGGAATAATGCGCCCACTGAAGGCTTCTAGAATTAGCAACACCTTAGCTCAGGCCCTATTCCTGCTACAATGACGGACCAAAATAAAATTAAGATTTCACTAACATTAAAGGGCTGATTTGCGAGGGGACCCTAGGGTAGTGGTTAGCACAGCTGCCTTTCACGTTAGAGCTCGGGGTTCGTTTCCCGATCTCGGCGGTTTGAAAGAAACAAAAATGTTTCTTCCCCATCCACTCGTAAAACTCAATATTGTGGGGAGCCTCCGTAACCGAGAGGTAGCGTGCTTGACCTCAGACCTCAATTTCAAATCCTGTGTCTGGAGGGCAGTGTCATCTCACTCATCTGACCATCCTCAGGAGGTTCTCCTGGCCCAGTTTAACCTATATGTGCACAAAAGTTGCCTAAAGCCCGATTCATTTCATTTCATTTTAAGGGCTGATTTTATGTCACAACGATAACAAGGATGTCCGGATCAGCTGTTCTTATAAATACAATGACTACTCGGGAGACGATGATTCTCGACCTATTTTTTTGCTAAAACAATGCAACCAATGGATCGTCAACATCTAAATATGTTGAAAAGAGGTATTGCATGTTTTGCGCTGGGACAATAATTAAACAATTAGTCAACATATTAGAATTCCAGTGGCGGCTATTTTGAATTTCGCTGTTGATAACGCAATGACAGTTATATCTTTTCCAGGTGACACCCCCCCCCCCCCCCCTGGTCAATAATCACTGATAATGACAGCAGATTGATGTATTTTTGCAAAGGATGGCTATTTGTTTCATGTGTTTATGTTTTTTTTAATTATAACCACAATTGATTTTTAAGGTGTCACCTACACCTTTGGAGTGCTGTTTGTTGCATTGCTGGAGTATTTTGAAGAAGGGGAGTCGACAACGTCTTGGATTGGCTCCATACAACCAGCGTTGCTCTATTTCACTGGTATTGTAAAGTAATATTTTAGCATTTGCACACATTATTTTATCCCTTTTGGGCACCAGTTGTGACTGTAGGCTTATTGTTTTTACTCTTGTTCATTACCGGTAGCGACAGATGACGGTTCTTGGAAGTTAATTTTGTTAATTAAATAGCAAGAATTTTATATATTTTATCTAAAACTAAACAAATAATAAGTAATTTCTACCAACAGGCACGATTGTGGGTCTCGGTAGCTGGACACAAGTCCAAGTGGGTGAAATTTGTGCATAACATGGCGCATTACATAACATGTAACATATTTTGCGTTCGTATTTGTACTTTCAAAAGCAACCACACGATGAACGAGCATTATTGGCGGAAAGTTCAATAATTTACCATGAGCGTCTTGTTCCAGTAACAAGGAGGATTTATTATAAACAAATCCAAAATCCTGAGCTCACGTATTTTCAATTGAATATTGGAGTCATGGGTAACAGGCCTCGGTGCGAACATAACACGACACAATTTTTTTTTATATGTCTACACGTTAAGCCTAATAGTAGTAGTAAGACAATAGTTTATTACAATGCCAAGATGACTAGACCGACTAAGAAATCTGTTCTGCATAGTTATCCAAAATTGTCTTTTTTAATCATCATGACAGGTATTTTTGCTGGTCCTCTGATACGGAAGTTCGGATGGCGCAAGATTACCATTGCGGGAGCTTTTATAAGCGCCTTGGGATTTTGTTCCAGTGCTCTAGTACCAAACATCTACCTTATGTATTTCACGTATGGAGTTTTGACAGGTAATGGTTTATTTATTCAACCTAAATAGCTCTAAACCTGGGGGACTATTTGTTAGAACTTGGTTTTATGCACACAAACCATATCATGCAGGTTCGGTACTATAGGCACTTCAACTCCGTACCGTGGTGTGCCGCCTTTGTAGACGGCCTCGTTTTGACTTCCTGAAATGTCTGAGCATTTACGTAATGGGGAGGGGTACGGTGCTGACGGCCACCTATGCTCCTGATGAGATGTGGCATCGCCAGAAAATGACATAGCAGCAGTTAACGGGTTGTTGGTGACGTCACGCACTGTGATGAGTGCAGGCTGTAATGAAAATAATGATCGTAATGATCGTAAAACCTATATTAGTAGTATTTCATTTATTCATTAAGTGGGTATATAATAAAACTTTACTGTAGATGATCAATTATGATGTTACAGATTCAACCTATTTCATTCATTCATTCATTCATTCATTCATTCATTCATTCATTCATTCATTCATTCATTCATTCATTCATTCATTCATTCATTCATTTTTTTATTCATTCATTCGTTCATTCATTAATTAATTAATTAATTAATTAATTAATTAATTAATTAATTAATTCATTCATTCATTCATTCATTCATTCATTCATTTTTTCATTAATTAATTAATTAATTAATTCATTCATTCATCCATTTATTCATTCATGTATAGGTCTAGTAACCATACACAACAGTGTCATAAAGTAATCCTCTTTCATAAAGTAGTCTTCAATACAGTTAGATCAAAATAGCATTTTAATACCAGTCCATGTTATTTCATCGTAATGCGGATCCTGTAACCTTATCGTAATTACTTTTTGAGTAATCGGGGGGACAGACAAACCAACAAGACCAAAACCATAATCCCCTGACGAGGTAAATATTGAAAATGCGTGTATCAAAATTTAAATAAAGACTGCTAACACACCACCATGCCCCAGTTCACAGAAATACACATGCATAAATATCATTTTTAAAAAAATTGTGACGCTACTTAAATCAATTACTGTACTAAGAAATACTGGCAGTTGATTTCAAACGGGACGCCTCCCGTAAGTTCCTGCAATCTCATCTATATCACTGGTAGCCAACGTTAATACGCTATACATTTGTGACAAATGCATTGTAGAGGCGGCAATTAATGTATCCCTTGTGCTCCGTTTTATGGCTGTCTGTGATCCGGTAAAGAAATTAAAATTATGTAGCAGTATATATGAGTAGTTACTACATGATACGTTATTAGGCTAGTCATTAAAGGACGTGATGTGCATGAAGCATTTTTTTCAAATGTTTCCATTCAAAAAGGCAAAGTAGAAAGGGAAACTTTAATTTTAATAAGTGAATCAGACCATCTGGTTGATAAACTACTTGTTTATTTAGGCCCTACGTTTTTCACATTATGTTTGTCTAGGTATTGGTAATGGGTTAATGTATGTGACATCCATGGTGGCAGTGCAGCACTACTTTGATAAGAAGCGAGCCATGGCTACAGGGCTGGCCGTATCAGGGTCAGGTGTGGGAACTCTGGTGTTTGGCTTCTTAACACAAACTTTGTTGGATTCTTTCGGGGTAAGTGCATACAGATAAATGTCTAGAGAGAGTGTCAGTGTGACGATAATGGCACTGGCCTGGCCCGATGCTGGTCAGCAAGAGCACTGACACAACCTTCACACTATAATAAGATCAGAATATCATTTATACATGTTTTCAACGAATTTATAGTGATCATTATAAAAGCAGTCAGGAACCACATATATCTGAGCATTCTAATGGTGCGTGAGCCGATAGTGTCGGTGTGGGCTTTACAGATTTGGTCCCCAGTTGCCTAGGTCGATCACATATGTAGTGCGAGAGCGGTCCTACTTCTTGAATTTACGCTGGCAACCATCGATATTAGCATAGGTCTCCTGTTTAAATGTTTTCCTTTGCTTTCGCGTCATACTAACTGACTAACCCTGCTAACCGTCATGGTGTGCCCTATACACAATGGCCAGCAAACTAAACTGGTAAAATGTAAAATGTAAATGTAAAATTATACTGGCTTTGACATTTTATCTACTTGGCATGTCACCATAAATGTTGTTACCAGCGCCACACCCCACGAGCCCGCAGGTCACAGAATGGTCACCATAATAAATGACTAATTTCAGTAACTGTGTATTATTTTTGTAGTGGCGCTGGACTCTGGTAGTAGAAGGCAGTATCATGTTGCTGGGTGTCATATGTGGATTGACATATAAACCGCTTCCTTCTGCTCACTATGATAATGATGACGAAAACAAGAATGATACAAGTGAAAGCAAGACGGATCATCCGCCTAGAAATAGTGTTGTTGATGAACAGAATGAAAGTACCCCACTTCTGGATAGCTCGTCTGAAACCACAAACAATAAGTGCATCAGCTGCAAACCCTGTAATGCTTTGTGCAACATTTTAAAGGATATATTTGATATCCGATTGTGGACAAATCCAGTTTATCTAATTTTGTGTTTTTCTATTTTGATGTTTTGCTTTGGGTACCACGTGCCGTTTACTTACACACCAGTACGAGCTGAGACAATGTATGATATACCTGCTAAGGATGCTTCATTTCTTATATCCATCATGGGAATAGCTAATGTACTCAGTAGACTTACGTTTGGTTGGATAGCAGACAAGAATGAGACTATCAGGTAATCTCATTTACTGCTAGTCTTTCATAAAAGTGTATTTTATAAGGGTATCGTTTTAACAGTAAGTGTATGCAACGCTAAAATTTAAAAGTATGTTCAATCTTTTAATGTGTAAGTGGTATACTCAAACTCCTTATATGGTATGCATTTACTTCCAAATGCTGTTACCAGCGCCACACACCACGAGCCCGCGGGGCTAGGTTTCGACATGGTACAGTATACTTGGTCTGATTTTATATATGCTATATACATCCTCGGTCTTATCTGATATTCGACTTTTTACTGACGACTGCCTCCTTTACCAGCCCTTAAAATTCAAGGACTTTAAAAATATACAGGAGGACCGAGCTAAGTTGAAGCGCTGGGCAGACATTAGGGGATGAAATTCAACCCATCCAAATGTTCTGTCCTCCGAGTGAAGAGACCCCGGGCTAAAGAGATAGTTTCAGATTATCAGCTCAATTACAAAGGGGTCACATGCGGAAAAGTATCAAATCACCTTACTTCTGAGTCAGGATCAGGGAGAACCTGGAGATCACATCCCCAAAATTGCAAGTAAGGCTAATTCCACACTGGGGTTCTTGAGTAGAAATTTAAAGGGATGTCCCTCAAAATTATATTAGGAGAGATTGAAAAATTTCCAATAGTTTGGTATCTTTGGAATCCTCTTGTCCTGTATGGGATCCGTACAGACAAGGTGATATTGATAAATTAAACATAATTAAAAAAACTGCTGCTTATTTCGTAACAAACAACTACCGTACCAGCGAACCAGTAAATCAAGTGTAACAGCTCTAATCCAAAATTGAGAGTGGACTGACTTACAAACCAGAAAAAAGAACTTCAGCCTGTACACAAATTTGAATGAATTAATCGCTGTATCTGTCAGTGATCTTTTAACCCCAGCAGACGAAAGCACTCATGGTGGACATATACAATCATTTAACCCTTGTCCTGCTATGCCCGGATATATACGGGGTTAAGGATGTTTTAGATCAATACAAATATCACTTAATTTTGATAAAATAGTTTTTAGTAGATGCTTAGTTGATCCAATAATTTAATTTTAGACATGTCTATTTTTCATAAATAGTAATATTTTTCGTCATTTGAAGCTGGAAATTGCGTTAGCAATTCCAGCTTCAAATGACGAAAAATACAATTGAAGCAACTCAGCAGGACAAGGGTTAAACGCATTAGAGCTAACCAGCTAACACCACGGGACAAAAATCCTTTTTGTACAAAACTATACTATGGAATTTCCACCAGTTGCTATTGAATCCAGATCAACAGCAGCCTTCAAGAGTCAACTGAACGATTAGTCTGGTCGGCCGCTCAGCACCGTCCATTCGCCTGGTACTCCATCTGATGTTCAATATTTTTATAATACGTAAATATTAACTATCCACAGGGACGGATCTAGCTTTTCAATGACGGGGGTTTTAAAACTTAACAAAGGCATATTTCACTGTAAGGGTATTGCAAAGGCTTTCTCTTGCAATCTAAGGCATATTGGGCACTGTTTGTCCCTCAGTATATCATCAGCTTATAAGGAAACCCCTAAATAAGATGATATTTTTTCCGAGGAGGGGGGTAAACCCTCCCAACCCCCAACCCCCCCTTGGATCCGCCTCTACCCCATGCACAAGGGTCGGACGATTACTGACGGATAACTTAACCCATATATATATATACACAAATAAATAAAAATAGAACAATGCCGAATTTCGTTTTACTCACCAGATGCGACATACATGCCTACATCTCATACCCTTGCTACAGTCAATAACGCATATAATACTATATTTTCAGATTTGTCCTTGCTGGCGTCATGCTCACACTTGGAGGTGCAGTATCAACAATTATATTCTTTGTGACAAGTTATCCCTTTATGATCGCATATAGTGCCTTGTTCGGCTGTTTCACTGGTAAGTTATTATCATCTTATGCCATGCAAAAGCACAATCTAGTAGCTGTTTGCTTAAACAGTAAACAGATAGGCCTACTGCTTTTTATTTTCTTTGCACTGTTATATTCTATATAATGACAAACTCAGATGGTCAATTATACTCTTATTATGGGGGGAACGTACCGTGCCGGATAATTCACAGGTAATTTGTGATACGTTAGGTGCCCTGTTGGGATATTTACTGGTATGTTTCCCCCCCCACCCTCCATATAGATGAATACGGTTGGAGGTAAGCGACCCTCATTTCCGTTTACAGTGTCCTGTTCAGATGTTTTGCTGGTAAGTTATATTCCTATGGTGTGAAAAAAATGTCCTGTTCAGATGTTTTACTGATAAGTTATATTTTTATGGTGGGACAAAGTGTCCTATTCATATGTTTTACTGATGACTTATATTTTTATAGTGCGACAAAGTGTCATGCTTAGATGTTTTACTGGTAAATTATCTTCTTATAGTTCGACAATGTGGCATGTCCAAATGTTTTACTGATAATTTATTTCCTTATAGTGGGACAAAGTGGCCTGTTCAAAAGATTATATGTTTAATTGGTAAATTACCTTCTTATAGTGGGACAAAAGTGTCATGTACAGATATTTTACTGGTAAGTTCTTATGTTATGATATATAGTAGTCTCTTGGTCTGATTGTTGTGTTTCACTATCACTGCACGCTGTACAGGGTGTTGGGCTGCACTGTTTCCGGTCATTCTTGTGGATTTGATGGGAATCAACATAATAGAGAAGGCACTAGGACAGGCCTATGCTGTGGGATCTGTGGCGTTTCTCGTGGCTTCTCCGATGTCTGGTATTGTAGCTTTTCATATTAGATACACTTAATCATGTTAATGTAGCTGCCTATGCAAAGCAGCCCCATGTTATATGCATTCTCTGACTACTATAATCTGATAATCTAATCATTACATAATTATTGAGTGTTCCAATAATACATATCATGATCACGGTAACAAAATATACACAATTTACGACAGATACTAACATTGAACCATCTGCCACAATATTTTGTATCTAATTCTGAAACGTTCTATACAGCTTTTTACTATGAAATAATTATATCGACAGTAGTATAACTGATAATTAGATGCATTTATTTTGCAGGATGGATCATCCAGATGACAGATAGTTACAATTTGCCGTTCATGGTTGTTGGTGCAGCAGAAACTCTGGGAGGGATCTGTTTCTTCTTGATCCTTTGTTTCAAACCGTCCAGTCATCACAGTCGGGTATCAGAAGCACCTCCCAGCGCTATAGATGCGCGAATAAATGTCCTCAAGCGACAAAGAATATCATACGTGTCTGAATCATTCGCATAATACAGCTTTTAATACGCACGTAATTCTTGTATTTAATAATTCGAAATAAAACATATAATGTACCGGTAATCACACTTTTATTCACCCAGTACCATATAACAACATCGGCTTATTTTGTTAGAAGAATGATATTTCACAATTGTACTCCATAATTTTGTATTTGCTTATTGTAACTGATTCCGCGTGAATATTACCTCGGGAAAGAAATTCACTTTTATCTCAATTTTGTTATTATTGCCAATATATTTGTACCATGCTCACCCCTATGCAGTGTTTCATCTAGCCATTTCTAACATGGCGCCACATGGTTGGCCCACCGTCTACGACGTTGGCCCAACGGTAAATCAATGTTGGCCCAAGGTCTCATGTTTGCTGGGTGGGCATCGTCGCAGACGGTGGCCCAACGTACTCTGTTAACTGGTTCAGCTAATCCTGGCCTAAATATTAAATACATATTTTTATGGAATGTACAAACATAGCAAAACATAAAATAAATCGCTAACATACACCGACATTGTTTTAATTGTTATTACAAGTTACAAACATTTATATATATAAGGTACAAATGAGTACAATGCACACAAATATCGGTATATTTATAAAGATATCTACAAAATATCTATGAAAAAGTGGGTAAGATTACGTTTTGTATTCACGTATTTCTATATATCAGTATATAGTATCAGTATAAATTGCCTGACTAAAACTATACATTCAAGCAATATTGTTTGCTCACTTGGAATATCGGTAGGCTTACAATTATAAAATATTTATAAAACATGTATGGAAACATTTAGTCTTTTAACAAAATACCCATTTTTATGAGCAGGGGGAATGTTAGGGGCTGTCATACATTTTAAACATTAACTATGGGTATTCCTGAATATTTTTTGGTGGATCACATTAAATTTGGCCATTTTTATGGAATTACACGAAAAAATGCCCCCATTTTTTTAAAACTGCCAATTATATAAAAAAAACTATAGTGGACACATTACCTACATTTGATAGTAGGATGATGCGTCATTTTTTTTATCTTCATGTGCCTGACTAAAACTAAATATTCAAGCAATTTTGTTCGCTCACTTGGAATATCTGTAGGCTAACATTTTTAAAATATTTATAAACCATGTATGAAAACATTTAGTTTGTTAACAAAATACCCATTTTTTATGAGCAGGGAGGGAATGTTAGGGGCTGAATATTTTTGGTGGATTACATTAAATTTGGCTCTTTTTATGGAATTACACGAAAAAATGCCCCCCATTTTTCCAAAATTAATTATAAAAAAACTATAGTGGACAAATTAACTACATTTGATAGGAAAAGGATGCCTCATTCTCTTTTATCTTCATTATACTATAATCACATAATATTTAAAATTATTACTGCACAATATCAGAATAGACTTACAAATTACATTAAAAAAACATTATTAAACTTATTCAGTCGAAAATAGATCATTTTTACCACGATGAGTACATCAACATTCAACCATCAAGATACTTCAAAAAAAATCACATTAAATATATGCAATGCACTGGTTTCCATAGTTATTTCGGAATTTACATTTTAACGATGACCTTGGATCAAGCTACTACCATAAATGGATTATCCAGTAAAAATCACTTTGTGGTATTACACTGGTTGCTGGTATTTTTAGCAAATAATATTTCTCATAATTTGACCTTGAAACTGACGCTCTGGCCTTGAAGATGACCTTGAAGCATCAAAATAATACCAGAAATGCATTAAAAAACACATTGAAAAGACGTATTACGATTGTTTCAATCTGTATTTGGTAAAAATCAAGTTCAGATTCCTTTATTTGATCAAAGAGAGTAAGTACATCGTAATATAGGCAGTGTTATTATTTTTGATTAATCAGGAGACTTCCACTAAAACCAAACAATGGTCGCTAGCTTGGAGGTCACCTACATTATATTATATTTATATTGCAATTTTAATAAATATTTCAAGTATTGATGAAAGCGATGTTAGCTCCCTGGCTGTCATCTCAGTATAATAAGATAGGTCGAAGACCAAGGCAATATACAGGGAGCTATCATCAGTCCAGGTTGAAAAGTATAATAGATTAAAGACAAGCGTCAAGTTTTAATAAATAGTATAACTTAACGGGTAAATTGAACCATTCAAAAATTAACACTCTGTAAGATACAGGCTAGGTGATAATAAAAAATTCAGACACATTACAAAATCCAGCGCCTTGCGTGGCGTAGTAAGCTTTCCTACAGGCGGCAATTCTATCACTTACATGTACACTCTTATTCGCCAAAGTGACACTCAGGTATTTAATGCTGTCACTATTAAATAATTCCACACCATTTAGAGACCACACAGGACTTGAGACTAAATAATTTTGACCAAAAGATATACACTCTGTCTTTAAAGGGTTAAATCTCAGACAGTGGTCTGATATGTATTTATCAGCTAGATTAATCATACTCTGCAAGCCAGTGACTGTGAGACTGACAAGCAGAATATCATCAGCGTAGCAGAATACATTATACGATACATTTTTTATTTTTATGCCATCCGCACTACTTGACAATTCATTTATCAAATCTTGATAAAATGAGATGAAGATGAAAGGGGAGGACAGTCCACCCTGGCGGGTACCCTTGCACACCTTTATGGAGTCACTTAGCTTACCATTCCATTTAATACGCACAGTAATAGAGCTGTGCCGGTGAACATTACTCTCTAGCAGTGATCAGGTACTACATTTAAAGTTTTTTCAAAGTGCGGAATTGCGTCAGAAGCATCCTCAGCATCCAACGAGCATGTATAACAGGTGATCCACTTTTTGTACAATAAGAAAACACATCATTAGCCAGAGATGTAGCCATATCAGTGCCTCTACCAGAGACAAACCCAAAACTGTAGATCGCTAATGACATGATTAGTAGATGCATCAAGTATATACAGTTCTAGAATTTTTGATAATGTGTTCAAATTGGAACCAGTAAGCCATGTGAAAAACAAGTGGGAACAATTCCATACTTGATACAAATAGTAATCATTACACTGAGGTAGTCCACTATTTTGCTATTGATCTGTTGATCGCATATTTCAGATGTTCAGCTAGTATTCCATCACTACCAGGCGATGAATCGAGATTAAGTTTCTGTATATGTGACGCACCACAGCGGCACCCAATCTATGTCGGGATTTCATATTTCGGGTGAGGCCTCATTATTTACCAAAAAATGATTTTTCGTCCAAATAGACAGCTCAAAATGTTAACAATCAACTGTCAAAATATTAGAAAGGTCTACGATATATTTTGTGTATATAAAAAACGATTTTATTCAAGCCTTTTTGTGTGGAAACTCGTCAACCGGTGAGCGTCATAAAACAGTGCAAACAAACTTACCGATTGCAGTTCATAGTCTACCTGCCAAAACCCCGACATTTTTGTTTCATTTACTGTAATACCGATATATACTAGGTTGAATTTGATATATTTTTAAAAAAGAAGACCCTTCTGCGTTCATTTCTAGCAGATGTGTATTTGGCAGCCCGGGTTGTCACCATGGCAACTGGTCCTGAATCAATCCTATTTTAAAACACTGAACGAAATATGGTGGCTAATGATGAATGGCTGGGGAATACATATTCAACTTTTATGGCACACTAATACATACCAATTGGTCAAATTTAACAATAATTTGCATGCATGACAACAAGGTCCTTGTGTACGTACAGATATAATTTTAAATAGAAAGATATATATTTAGGATCAGAAGAGGTCAAAGTTCATCCCTATTGTAATATAACTACATGTATAAAATATGACATGTGACCAAATAAAAATGTATTTAATACTTTAAAAACTTTTTTTTCTGCACTGATGGGATCATTCTATATTAGTTAATGCAGTAGAGGTAATTTATATTTGATTTAGCGCAGAACACTATCTCTATCATAACCGTTGTCATGGCAACACATATTCTTCAATATTGGGTATAATAGCAAAAAATAAGGCATTTTTTAACAGAATACACATTATAATCACCTTGAACTTACATCTATCCGAAAATGCTTAGAGCTTATGAAGTATATTGTAGCAAGGTCATTGAAGGACAAGTCTGTAAAAAAACTGAAATAGAGTTTTAAGTATTCTTTTCCGGTGTTGATATACTAACGCAACTGAAACGTAAATTTTCTTATTTTATGATACCGTACTAAAGTGCTGGTTTGCTAGATGGAAACTATACATTATTGTATAGAAATGTTCAGAGTAAATGGACATTTTCTCTATAATACAGTTCTTTTCGAAAAAAAATATGACTTATATTGGGAAGAGCATAATTTATAATTATCAATTGTGAAATGTAAACAAGTATGGTTTAGGTTTTCTGGGGAAATCCATTTGGGAAGCTATATCATATTGCACATGTATACACATCATTTATGGATGTATGTTCCTTTTATTTGGAGGTCATGGCCTTCGACCCACTTTTTCACCTACATATCTGACCCAAAAAAGCTTAGACAATAACTATCTCGTTTCCGGAGCATATCTCGGAAACCTATGAGTAGATTACATTCATATTACACATGACATCTTTTAGGGGGGTCTAGATGTGCCTTTTGAGGGCTCAACGTTCATGCTTGTTTTATTTCACATGTTTTTCACATTAAACGTGATCAATTATGTGATCATTTAATAATATTACACGCAGTAGGGGGTTATTTGAAGTTGATTTGGCGCAAAAAAAACTATTTGTAAGATACGCGTTGTCATGGCAACACATTCAATATCGGTCATACTGTCAAAATAAGAGGCAGCAAAATATAAACAGATAACGTCAAGCGCCAAATGCCCCAAAATTAGCGTTTTCTTTACCGAAATATTTTTTAGGGTGAATTTGGCATCATTGTAAAGACAGGCCCTGGGGGCTCATTTCTAGCAGATGTTACATGTTGTGTTGACTGCCCTGAACGTCACCATGGCAACGGCTTTTTAATCAGCCCTATGTATCATAATAAGCTGTGAACGAAATGTGTCGGATAACGGTGAATGGATGAGAATACCGATTTATTCTCTAGGGCCTTGAATACCAACCTACATTCATCATTAACTATAAATTATCCCGAATACAAGCCTGCATCAACTATATATCCAATGTATGCTTGCTTATATTTGTGTTACTTGGTCCATTTCTGCCATTTCAGACAGTTGTCACATCAGGGTGATTTGATGGGGTATTACCCTCTAGCCCTTATGCTACTCCTGTAACCTAGTGGGCTTGTTTTGAAATAGTTCTGTACATGTGTCTAGATGGATATCAACCATCATAGGCATCATAGGCATCTAGTGAGCGCAACAAGAACACAAAAATAACCTATTTTTACCCATTTTGACCTGATTTGACCATACTGTGACCATGAGATGACCTCGCCGTGCCCTCGGGGTAACACCCATATGAAGGCGAGCCTCAGTCACCATGTTTACTTGGGCTTGGGATTCATCCGATTTAATTAAAGTGATGGTCATTGGTCCAAAATGACAATCATATAATGTTATTTGGTCCATCTCTGCCATTTCAGACAGGGGTTACAAGAGGGTAATTTGATGGGGTATTACCATTTGCCATTCAATTACCCCTGTAACCTCTCGGGGGTTTGGTATGGCCCATTGCCTACGTCTAGATGGGTTATAAGCACAATAGACATCTCAAGTGAACAAACTTGCAGCAAAAACATCAAAAATAAGCCATTTCCACCCGCTTCACCCCTTTGACCTTGATGTGACCTTGAGATGACCCTTCCATGACCTATGGATAACACTTCTGTGTAGCCCAACCTCAACCAGTATCACCATGTGTACTTGGATGCGTGCTGGTCATGATGGTCCAAAAACTACAATTATTGTCTATTTTATCCATTTTAGACAGGGGTAACATCAGGGTGATTTTAAGGGATATTTCCCCTGTAACCCTTATATTACTCCTTTAACCTCTTGCGGGTGTTTTGGTATAGCCCTATTCCGGGATCTAGATGAGTTTCACCAAGGATACTACAACACTAGTATCTTTGATTTCACCCACCATCGACATTTAAAGTGAACATATTTAGGCTAACCAATGGCATGTGTATTTGAGTGGGGATCCATCAGCTTTATTATGTTTATTGTAAGGGCTATAGCCAAATATCCAAATATCTCATTTTTATGGCATATTCTCATAAAGGTTAAATTATTATAGCCTACAATTATTTACTACACTTTAGAAGGCATTTTCTCTTAATTTTGTTTTATTTTAGGTTCTAGGTTTCCAAGTTTATTTTAACAATATCTTCGTCAATAATTGAGATATCTCTACAATTTTTGTTGCATTAGTTCAATTAGAACTAATAAACTCAATTTTCATAACTTGCGAAATAGGTCTGGTGACGTGGCGTGACGTGGCGCGTCACATATTATATCTAATGACCATAGACTTGAATATTACTTTATCAATACACTCCACATTATGAAGGTTGTCTAATTTAGTTTGAACCTCTAGTTCAGCGTTAAGTATCACGTCACTTTTAATGGTTGATTGCTTAAAATTTTTTGCACCGTGTATCAGGTTTCAGAACTTCTTCAAGTCTCGTCCCCTGTACATAGAATAAAGCTGGAGTGTTACACGATTCATGTTACAATTCATGGCTTGCTCACAGGCAGCTCGATTGAGTTTCTTGGCAGCTTTATAACATGCATATACTTGACCTTGGCGTGGACGACCACATGATCGCCATATACCGTACCAGAATCGCTGCTTGTCACGTGTAATAAGGCAGTCACTGCTCCACCATTTTTTAGACTTGAATTTTTATCATGTTTAGAGCTAGACTTTGTAGAAGTTATAGCTTTACTGCTAGACGCATACATTGAAGTTACCATCGCGTTACACATTAGGCCTACTGCTTCACGACGAGATTTAACCTCATCAGATTTTACATCAGGCAAATGTGTTGCCTTTTCGATAACATATTGACTGTACAGTGAACATATTTGACTATCCGACCAGTTTATCCTGGGAAAGCTTGGAGCATCGTTAGATACATCAGAAATAGCATCGTCTTTAAAACATAATTCAATTAATGTATGTAAAGGATAATGGTCACTGACATTTAGGGCACTATTTGATATGATAGAGCAGCTTTTTATGGCATCGGCTGCAAAATTGGATGAAAATACATGATCAATATATGTGTTAGATGTAGTATTAAAAACCGTATAAGGCACATCGATTTCTAGGTCTTTACTCCGAAAAAAAAGATATAGGACGAAACCATGCTTATTGTATGGATGCTTCCTGTACCAACATCTTGAAAGTTCAGCCGTTGTTGGCAATGGGGCATTCATATCTCCAACTATCATCATAGGAGACGGATCCATATTATCAATAGCTGACTGCAATATGTCCATAGTTTTACTTAGCAGCTCTATCTGCTCACTCGATCCATTATAATATGGCAGATAAACACCAAACAGGGTAATATAAGTCTTATTTCACCACCACTTACCAGCTGAACTCCGGTAATCCTATTCGAATCAACATGCAATTGATTGCAATGGTTTATAAATAATATTTTTAACTTTATTAGCAATAAAACCAACACCGCCATATGGGCGGCCAACTAAAAGTTCTTCCGGATCCACGCTGGATTTCATATGAATACAGCGATTTTCTAGATCAAAACGCTGCCTATATGAAGCCACCTCTTGAGGTGTGAGCCAGTGTTCATGTTTAACTAGTTTGTTATCAATAAATTCATAAGATGTTTTAAGACCCTTACAATTAAAAGAACATATGTTAAAATCATTGTTGCACTTAACGTGATCAGCGAATGTTATGATTCAGTAATATTTTGTCAGTCGATTATAAATCAGTTCCGTTACTGAGCAGCTATTACCGGCTGTTGAGGCCGTACCCATGGTAACGGGGGGGCATGTTGTCCATGACCATCATAACGGGATCTCTGACCAGAATGATATCTATCAGCGGAATCGTTGTACCTGTTATCCGGTCTGTAGCTGGACTGCTGATTTCGGGTCTGATGTTGATAGCTACGTGAGTGTTGCACATCATGCTGTCGCTGATCACGTGTATGATACCTGATAATTGAATTCGATCTTACATTGCGTCTATTTCCTGGTGCACTTTGTCTTTGAGCTTTTCCTGCTCTTTCGTCATACGGTCTGATCCGCACACCTTTTGGCCATTTCTGGGAATCGAATACGATGTCCTCGTCAACTGCTGTGCCACTGATATACAGAACGAGGCCTGCCCTATGGTTTTACACGGCAGCTTCAGTACGTCCGACACATGCGACACACCAATGTCACGTAGGTGAGCTCTTATCTTTTTAACCGAGGTATCGGCCTTTAACTTGCCGACATATAGTGTGTAATCCCCTGCTTTGTCCACCAACTGCTCCGGAGATCCGAAAATGAGTATCACTGGTTGCCCTGCCATTGGTCTCCACTTTCTTAAAAACCATCACATTACGGTCACGTAGGATTTGGCGCCTCTGATGTGTGGGTAGACGGAAGTCATTCTCTTGTGATGCAGATGCGTTTAATCTGGGAGATGCTGGAGACTGTGTTGACATATTTTCAGCTATCGTAGGGTGTGCATCGTTGTCGCTTGTCTCTTATCGTCCAATCTAAGCACAGTGATTTCGTCTTTGAGCGTAGAGACAGCACCCGTCAGATTTATTACTGTGTCTCTCAACAAGAGAAAAATTTCCATCAAATCTACTGGTTCTGTGATCCGGATGGACATGATTAGAGTCTTGGCTGGCTGCTGTTCGTGATCTGACCAGTTGACTTTAATACCTTACAAAGACGTTTATACTTGCGCTCATTTACAATGGAGTAGCCAATGATATAATGTCTATGCATATCTTCTCATATAGCTGTAACCGCAGGGCCAACAATTTATCTTTGTGTAGATGATCTGCTGTGCCACATGCTTCTAGGTAGTCTGTAATTTTTCTATTGTCGTATTGATATATATATATATGACATAAATTATTTCAATATACTGCAGTGAAAGTATCATCATCCACTATTAAAGCGAGTCTATCAAATATGGAGGCGTCTTCATTTTTGTTGCTGTGGGAATTGTTTTCAGATGAATTTGGAAATCGGCTTCTGGTACAGTGCTCACATAGCATTAGATTACCCTGCTGTAATGTCACACTGTCACCATTTTGATTGTTACTCTGGTTCCCTGAGCCACACTACGCGGCGCGGCCGAGCTTCATGTAGGCTCTGGTAGGCCCCAGTGAGGAATGTTTGTGACTATAGTTGCTATTAATGATGCAACACGCAGTACACCGGGGTACCGTTGTACCCCGGGGTACCGCGTGATTTGCATCCCCACCTGGTGAATGCAGCGGTAATTTGCGTTGCAACAGGTTCCGACAATGAAAGATGTTTTACAAATAGTCCTCAGTGACGAAAATGCCCCCCAAAAAAGAAAATTTTGCAAAATAAGAACGTTTCACATCTATTTTTGCCCTCTTTTCAAATTATTTACACTTTTTGGTACCCAGGGTACAGCCCTGAAAATAAATTAAATAATTATACAAAATGGCGGTTTTCTATTTGGTACCCCAGGGTACCGCGTGGTGCATCAATTTTTAGATGAAAATGGGGTAATCCCCGAATTCAGACATTTTTAAAAGGTCACTTTCCCGTATGTAGTAGTTTACAGTATTGTATTTCCCCTCTGACGTACTTCCTATGACTTGAGCCAGAAAAGTATTCCCAGGCCTTATTAACACTAGCCAGACCACTCGCCCTGTGACTAGCCTACATATTGGGCCGGAAACTGGGCTTTGATTTTTGGAATGATTTTTTAGGTTGTGATTGGCCAGCCTCAATTTGATTCAATTTGGGGGTGTGGCTTTAAGGCATTCTCCAAACATAGATGTCGCTCAGGTCAACCCCCGCTCTCTCTCTGTAACCGCACGCCATGTTTTGGCGGAAATTGCTCATTTTGAGCAGTTTTGTTGATGTAACAACTGTAGGCTTATAAATGCGCTTGAATGTCCTAAATATATATGGCAAATATAAAATACCACTACTCCGCCACATATGAGTTTCTTATTGACAGAGAAATAGAAAAAATCAAGGGATTACTTTTTCCGCCTACGCGCTGCTGTGAGAGGGTTCATGTTTATGTTTTTCTGACAGAATTTGCAATCGGGTTTAAAACACTGACAAATAAAAATTACTGAATGACATGCGAATTGTGCTGTCTCAATTTATGCATTTCTGAACAGAATAAATATATCTTACCTGCGACAAACTCTTAGATCAAATGAAATAATGAGGCGAAGTGGACACCGTGGTTATACGGGTGGTTATTCAAAACTTGAAACTCACGTGGAAACGGCTGATAAATCTGGTCAATCGCCATGCGTACATACGACGATTTGAGCGTGTGGTTTCAGAGATATATAATCTCTGAGATCAGAATGGCTTTAAGGTTCCAGTCCTATTGGCCGATTGAGTTTAGGGATTCCCAGAGGTATTTCTTTAAACTGTCATTAAAAACAAGTACGATCAGTGATGAGTAGCACACTAGGTTTTTAGTACAGGGGTATTTTAATCATTTAGTTTGACAAAAAATGTTATTATCATATAATCTTATTATAGTTGAAATTAAATGAAATTATAATTATATCTATTACCATTCACACGCATACGACTTTTTTATTATAATAAGCCTTTAGCCTACTTGGTTCGTTGCAGCGCATTCAAGCAATGTTTTGCCATTTTTTTATCAACATAAACAATAATAACATCAACGGATATACAGTTATGTTTTAATTTATAAATGTTCCCAATACAATCCATACAAAGAGTGCATATTTTCTAATACAATAGTAGGCCTAAAATATGTATTTATGATACAGAGTGCCAGAAGGAAAACTCAACACATTATGTTACAATCAACTTATTTAGGCCCTATATTAGACTTAGAACAGTATATTTATATCCGCGCAAAAGTGTACATAATACATACAGCCACTATGGCTCAGACAGCGACAGTCATACATCATTGCACATTGCAATGATGTATGAACTGTCACTGTTTGATTGTCTGATTGTCCACCCAGCCTGTAACACCCTTGATTCAATTTGGGGTGTGGCTTGAAGGTTCCAGTCCCATTGACCGATTGAGTTCAGGGATTCCCAGAGGTATTTATTCAAACTGTCCTTATAAACAAGTACGATTAGTGATGCGTAGCACATTAGGTTTTTTCTACAGAGGTATTTTAATCATTTAGTTTGACAAAAAATGTTATTATCATAAAATCTTATTATAGTTGAAATTAAATTATGATATAATTATATCTATTACCATTCACACGCATACAACTCTTTTATTATAATAAGCCTTTAGCCTACTTGGTTTGTTGAAGCGCATTCAAGCAATGTTTTGCCTTTTTTTATCAACATAAACAATGATAACATCAACGGATCAACAGTTATTTTTTAATCTATAAATGTTCCCAATACAATCCATACAAAGAGTGCATATTTCCTAATACAATAGTAGGCCTAAAATATGTATTTATAATACAGAGCGCCAGAAAAAAAACTCAACACATTATGTTACAGTCAACTGATTGAAGCCCTATATTAGACTTAGAACAGAATATTTATATCCGCGCAAAAGTGTACATAATACATACAGCCACTATGGCTCAGACAGCGACAGTCATACATCATTGCATATTGCAATGATGTATGAACTGTCACTGTTCGATAGTCTGATTGTCCACCCAGCCTGTAACACCCTTGAAGCCCTGAGTCACATGTATATCATAAAAGTTTTAAACTGATTACCAAACGAACTATAAATCACACATCGTAATGTTAGGTGAGATTTAACCATTACAATCTCACGCATGACCTTCGGTTGAAACCACATAACGAATTAAGTAGTTCTCACTGGTGAGGAGCTTTCATCAAAACCGTCCAAAAGAGGCCTATCATAAACTGCGAATGCGTGTATTTTAATCTAAATTAAAATATGGATGCTCGTAGTCCAGAATTACCAATACCGTATAGGACCCACATGACTGTCAGTGTAAAGTGCTAGTCAAAACTTTACAACACATTTAAAAAAATAGCAGCTACGTCTATATTGTTCGAGCAAAAATCGGTATATGTGTAATCAAATTATATCATTGACCATTTCTAGGTGATGCTCTGCATCACCGATCGTACTTGCATTATCGCTCTAAATAGCTCTGTGACCCTCACGTGTCTGTGACGTGAATAGGCCAGGTGAACCGAAAAATTGGCCGGGCTTGCCAGGCAAGTTGATTGTGTGGGATGTCCCTACTCTGGTTCCCAGAGCCACACTACGCGGCGTGGCCGAGCTTCATGTAGCCTCTGGTATGCCCCAGTGGCGAATGTTTGTGACTTGTTGCTATTTTAAATGAAAAAAAGGTTATCCCCGAATTCAGACATTTTTGAAAGGTCACTTCCCCGGATGAAGAGTTGTTCACAGTATTGTATTTCCCCTCTGACGCATTTCCTATGACTTGACCCAGAAAATTATTCACCGGCCTCAATAGCACAGGCATGATGGTCACGTGACTAAGAGCCTTGGCCAATACCCGGCCATAAATGTAATTGGCCGGGCTCGCCAGGCAAGGATGTCCTGTGGAAGGCCTTTGCAGACAGGCAGTTTAGCATCAGTATGAAGGGTCACCTGGAGAATGTACTGATTTCACCTTTTGACTTAAGGGACACCTGGAAAATGAAGGCGTCACTACTATCAGATGGACGATAATTGGAGTTATGTTACATGGGGATTTAATTTGACGCGATGACTATAGCAAATTCTACTCCTAAAAATGTTTTTCATTATGTGATTATGTCAATTGTAGTAGGCATACATATTTATTTTTTATGTAATATACATTTAGTAAAATAATATATATCAGTGCTTTCATCATATCATATATATTTTCTATAATATAACCCTTTTGTTACTTTTATAATAGGTCAAATAAACTGTTCTGAATTCCGAGTTCTGAGTTAGCGACCCAGAGTGGTCACCGAAAATTAGAAAATTGGTAAGACAAGCGGAGCAGCGCTGAAGACAAAATTAATATGTTTATCTACAATATCTCAAACCTTCAACTGTTATTAATCAATAAGAGCGCCGTTGAAGTTAAATAATTAATTTGGAGACTTGAAGCTATATCTTCACTTAAAATGTTTGGATTCAAGCTAATATATAGTAGAGCCTATCATAATGTTGGGTGCCAGATGGGCTGTGAAGAACAATAAATTGATAAAGTTTTAAACCTGAAAATTACAAAACATAAATAATAATTTGAATACATTGCTTTCACGCATTAGTTTAATCTAATAGCCCAGCTGACATTTTTATTCCTATGATTTATTGTAATTCTGACTGTAATTTCTGTTCTTTTTAATATATATATTCCAATACAGCATCAGTCCCAATGAAATTATAGAAGTTTTTTTTATAATATATTCTAGATCAGCACCATTTACAAAAAACATAATTCTGACGTGTAAATAGGCCTGTAAATTCACAAAAAGCATTGCTCGCTGATAGACACTAGAAGGCGAATAAAATGACCAGTACAGTCACATCAGTCAGCTGGAAATATCGTCATCTTTAAATGGGACACGTCAATTAAATATGGAGGATGTTCATATTATCCTCATTATATAAATTACAGGTGATCATTTTTCTTCTAACAATCTCCAAAATTACAAGAATAATTGATTTACAACATGGTATATAGCAGGGGATTAATATGATTGTATGCAAATCAATGGCTTTAATTTGTAAATAATTAATTGAATAAATACGACCAAACTTCATATTCCCATAACTTTGTCCCAGACGTCGCACTCAGATGGTTCGACCATCAGCATGCTACGCTTTTCAAGGAGAAAAGGGAAATTCTGTATGGTTATAAACCATGCAGGGTATTCCCATAAGGACGCCGCGAAGTGCCTAACCATATTGGTCCACAATTGGCTGTGATGGGAGAGGAGAAATACTCAAATTCGTCATCATCAAAGCAGACCTTTCTTCTGATTCTATTTTCTTTGATGTTCCCTAACATGTTAGGTTACATGAAAATAGAACCAGTCCTATTTTTCATGTTACTCAACACAAAATCAATGCAATATTTTTCCATACTGTGCGTAGTTTGTTATGTAACATGCGTGTTACGTAACATATTACGTAACACGTTACATAACATAGTGTATGCTCGGCATTAATTGAAGATCTTCACAGACCTCGAAGATCTCATGCACTGTACGAAATTTCCAAGGACGAGATCGTCGAATGTCGAAATTATCCTTCTTATCTCCAGCTGATGGATTGATTGATTGAGACTCAGAAGTCTTGAAGAAATATTTAAAGATAATAATAATAATGTCTCTCCAAGAACTCGAACAGGTTTCTACATTCATATTTTTTAACGAGAGTATTCTACTTAAACGTGTCCAATAAAATTCGAGCCGTATAGGTCTAGGCCACTAGACTAGTCTAACTTGAAATAAAAGTGACATAACTACCAAGTCTGAGTGAGCGATAATCAGTGATGAAAGACTTTTGTGACAATAATTTAGTCCCGTAGCCTCCGTGGGTTCGTATGAACAGCGAAAACAAACGAGAACAACAGAACAAGCGAAAACAAACCTATATATGAAGATACACGGCATAAAATATCTATAAGTGTTGCACCGTCATTGTCTAGGCAGTTTGATATCCTCTTCCTATATTATCCGAATTATATTTCCCCGATTAATGTAGAAAAATAAGTTTTATAAGATAAAATGACAGAGCGAAAACAAACGGAACGTTGCGGTAGTGCTTGGCGTGACTGTATGAACAGCGAAAACAAACAGGTCCGCGTAGCCTATGCTGCAGTCTTATGATTTAATCATAAATGTGCGAATACTATTCATATCATATCTATATAACAATATTTATATGATTATTATGAGTTATTTACGCTATAATCCTATATGACAAAGCGAAAACAATTATTTTCGAACTGGTGTATTGGATGTGAATGTATGAATAACGAAAAATACAATTTAGTTTTAGATTTCTATGATGGTATATAGTACCCCACAATGTAAGTTTATAAAAATAATGGAAATATAGCTGAATGATAACAAACTCAGCGTGGTTAGTCTGGCTTTGGACGAGACTGTATGAACAGCGAAAACAAACGTGACTGTGTGAACAGCGAGAACAAACCGTGACATATGTTGATCTATATACTAACGTTACCGCTACAATCAGCTAATATAATTACCTACTATACCGTTAGAACTAGTAATATTATAACAGCTAATATAATCAGTCACATAATATAGAACTACAGTAATATCATATAAATTATATTATAATAAGAGAATGGCAGAAAGATTAAAAAACCAACACATATATTTCACAGATGTATGAACAGCGAAAACAAACGTGACTGTATATGGCGTCAATGATGTATCAAACACGCAAACAAATCAATTACACAGTTATTAATATATTCAACTAATATAGAACTAGTAATAAATCATTTTGTAAGATGATAAATGGCAGAAAGAAAACAAACGCAGATATTTCACATATGATTATAAAAGATTTTATCAGATGAAATGACAGAGCGAAAACAGACACGCTTGACGTGAGTGACTGTATGAACAGCGAAAACAAACATGCAGGTCCATGCAGTATATAAAATGTATATAACGAACTTATTATAGTCTTCTTACAAACAACATACCATAGCTAAATCCGAGCATCTAGGTGCTTCACATACTGTCCATATAATTTACAAATACTTTTTATAGCACAATTTTTATATGTTATCTTGGTTATATGACTGAGTAAAAACGATTATTCAGAGCTGAGGTGTTGAGTGTGAATATTTGAAAAAAGGTAAGACTATGATATTTGGACAGTAGGCCTTTAATCTCCACAATGTAAGTTTTATAAGATTGAAATATAGCAGAATTATAACAGACGCAGCGTGTTAGGCCTATATGCCGGCTCTGGACTAGACTGTATGAACAGCGAAAACAAACCTCTGGCAGGTATGTATGTATGTACGTATGTATGCATGTATCTATGTATGTATGTATAAGGAGCGAAAACAAATCATATTTGGCTGGCATGGGAGGGCGGGTGGCTATACGAAGCAGTATCTTTAGGTCAGTTGTAAAGAAAAAAGGATGCATGGTTAGGCCTTATAGATTTGCGTAATTTAATTAAATTAGGCCTGCAACGTATCTATGACTGCGAACTGCAATTGCCAAAAGCAGTTTATACAGATTTTCATTGATATTATTTGTTATTATGAACTGCAATTTAAAAAAAAAGTTTACACAGCCTCTTTTTGATTGTCATTACGAAATGCAATTGACAAACCCAGTTTATGCAACTTCTCTTTGATTGTCATTATGAACTGCGATTGAAAAAAACACAGTTTACACAGCTTCTCGTTCACAGTTGACCATGTGTTGACAACGTAATAGTAATTGAAGATCACAAATCGTAGTCACACCTCTGGTTGATCACACTCTCCTACGGCTGCCATCACGTTAACTCAGCGTTAACACTGTCACTCTCAGTCCCTACAAACAATTAAGTATTACATTATATCTGTAACATCTAATAAATATTCGATTATAAAAATGTAGTTTTAATCAATACAAACATAATTACATGGCATGAAGTCACGACTCTATTATTTCACTATATTTCAGAATAACACTAACAGACAGTGTACATACAGAATTACGGTTGAATAGTTGGAGAACGCAATAGTAACAGAAGGGTAATGTCACAAATAACAGTATTGTATAATAATATCTATCCAAATTACACAAATTGGGGTACTTGGATAACACGATGTAGTTATATAAATATAATTGTAAGTAACCATTACATTTAAATAAATGATGATACGAAGTTGTGTTACCCTGGATGATGCACTGTGGGACGAGCAGGAAAAAGAGTTTCCATGTATATGCCCCTATGTTTTAAGAAGGTAACAGTCGTTTAAACTAATAACACAATGGTGAAATCCGATTTTTTTTTTTTACATTATCAGGTTCAAGGAGTAATCGGATTAGTATATATTATTGGAACTGTTACCTTATTAAAGTGACTATATAAATATTGATGGCAGTGCCCGCTATATATAACGGTCGATTCACGCGATAGTGATGCTCTGCTTTGACCTTATTTAGAAAAATTAATATATTTAGATGTCACATTCGACATATATATATATAAATTAAATGTTATTTACATTACCTCCTAATTGGTGTGATTACCATATTATATATTTATATATACGTATTTGTAAGTTTGAATTTATAAGTATGTATTCATAATTATGTTTTTAATTAGATTAGTAAATATTACTGAAACTTCGAAACTGTTACATTATTAAAGCGCCTATATCAATGTAGACGAATGTTCCCGTAGTATGTATACAAATTTATTTATATAAATCGTTAAATAATACAGTGTAACATGTATCCGTTATCTTACTACTTTCAATCAACTGTTATTGTCACCCCTCTTACATTTTATTTGTGTCGTCTAATAATAAGCTACATGCGACGAAAGGGTGTATGTTTAGATAACTGTTAAACGTCGATCACCCGTCCTTGTCGCCATAATGATTGTTGTTGCGTCATACCGTCATTAACCTTTTCGCTGTCAAGCCTTTCCAATCAAATTTTATAACAAGCGCGCGTTTCCCCTTTTTGTATGTAGGCCTATTTGTAGGCTTTAGATAGCTTATAGTATATATATTTTGAAATTAATTTAATATATTAAGATCATGCCTCTTTATTCAGAGTGCCGATTTTAACTTCGTATAAGTGCAAATTAACATCATGCCTCCTTATTCAGATCTTGCCCATTTAACATGGCTTAACTTCGTACTAGTGTAAATTGAAACCATACCGCCCCTAACATTATATTTTTGCGTATATAAAAGCATATAGTAATAATAAGATATATTTATAAAAACAAAATTGACATAGTATGCAGTGACAAGGGTGTGTTCACACGGGCGTAAAGGTGACTGAGGTAATTAGCAGCGCCACATTTTAGTATTTTATAGCAAATAAACAAGAGACATACCCGGTATATATCTGATATTAATTAACAAATAAGCAGTACATGTCATAGACACTCTGTCGATTTTATTACCCTTCACAAATGTTGATGACGAACAATAAACAGTAGGCTACAATAATAATTATATATAATTTTTTTTTTTTTTATATATTTTATTAAACAGCTGATTCGCTGACGACATTATATTTACGTGTAACAGGAAGAAAAAGGTAACTATATATCAGTATATTTATTTATTAAAACAACTAATCCGCCGACATCACATTTACGGGAAACAGGAAGAAAAACATTATTATCAGTAATGTCAGCAAGAGCCTTTATCTCTTACAATATCTGATGATTGATATATAAGTAACCCATAGTCTTTAAGAAATATAAAATATTTGTGGAAGTAATAAGTGATAATCCCTAGTTATTTATTGTACCGTAGCCCTACCGTATTAGTTTACACAAAAATATGATCTTTGAATTAATACATTACACTAAGTAAGTAAGTTACATCAGAGGTATATTGAATGTCTAATTATTAAATTATATTTGTTTTTGCTTGACATCTATCCCTTATCTCGGCGTATTCTGTCACTGGACAGGCAGACCTGTTTGTTTTCGCTGTTCATACATCGCGGCCAGTATCGCCGTCATCGGACATGCGTCTTGAGTGTGTGGGCAGGCAGACTGACTGTTTGTTTTCGCTGTTCATACATCGCCGAGTTGTTCTCGCTGTACTGACAGTTGGTCCATGTGCACCACTCGCCAGTTTGTTCTCGCTGTATATTGTAGGTCTATACAGGATGAGGTCGGTCCATCGACATGCCTACTGTTATTCAAGCATATCGTAGACCTACAAGTACAAGTACTGTATCCCGATGAAATTACAATTATTTATTTGGAAAATTCCAAAGCTACTCATACATGTAGGTCGAGGTGTTTGACAGGCAGACGTGTTTGTTTTCGCTGTTCATACATCGATGTCATCTGCAAACGTGTGGGCAAGGGCCGCCAGTTTGTTCTCGCTGTAATGACAATTGAAAAGATATTTAAATTCAAACATATCATACAGTTATATGACTATTATTTATTTGGAAAATGTAATTTTTCATTGTAAGGAATTATGGATCTATTTCAAGACGATTATAATTTTGTTCTCGCTGCTCATGTAAGCCTATCGCGGGTATGACTCGGCCAGGTGTGACTTTGGCTTTATTTGTTTTCGCTACAATTAAACATATATTTCTACTAAAAGTAAAACTGAAAACACAGAATAACATCACCACAATGAGCTACAATAACAATATGTCGCATAAACGCTTGCCCATGACAAATAACGTGTTGTTTAGGCTGTGTTGAGGTTTGTTTTCGCTTGTTCTGTTGTTCTCGTTTGTTTTCGCTGTTCATACTGACCGGCCTCCGTAGGGGTATAACTCATGATCAGAGAAGAAACACAGAAGAGGGAGAGGGACTGATCTAAGGGTGTGAACCCCATTAAAGCAAAATAGGCGGGGGGAGTAAAGTAGATATAAAAATTAGAAGGTGAGAGGGGGTACGGGAGTGGGGAAATAGGTGGATGCTCGCTTCTCCAGGGACCAGGCCCATGGACATGGTCTATGGAGGCTTGGAGTCGCTGTAGCCCTGCGGAGCAGGTCACCACAGACAGCTGCGGAATTAGCTCGCAGCGGGTCGATAAGATTCTATTCTATTCGTCGATAGGTACGTCCGAAGACGTCATTTTGGTGGTTTTATCGTGTTTTTTTCAGGATTTATGTGAATTTGTGATACACTGCAATAAAAGACATATTTTTTTCTTAGTTTGTTTGTTCTTTTTTCTCACTTAATTACTGAGACTCAGTGAGTGATAGAAATGAAGCCATCATCGTAGTCTCGTAGAATTAAAATAAAAAAAGTTATTTGTTTTGAATGGCACTTTTATCACCTGTTCTGGTGTTTCCATCACTAGATTTCATGCAGATTACGAAAATACCAGCTCTCACCTTTAATTTCATGATAGCTGCAACAAAGGCGTGAATAGGTAAGTGGAACAGGCATGCTGTGGCCCCTTCTGATAATTTTTTTTACACAGGTGCCATTTTTTTAATTTTTGTAAAAAAATGCAAAAAATGAAAATAGACTATGTCCACTGCCCTATGAAGAAGTTCTGGAGGACATCATTAAGACCGTTTGGACAGAACAATGTGGGAATCTCAAAGAAATGAGATACCTGGGAAAGGCTGCACTAGTTTACCCGGGTGAAGTTTTGTTTGCCTACCCTTCACTTTCTCATGGGGTGCACCGAGGGTAAAAATAGAAGTTTCATGGCTATGAGGATGAGAATCCATCAAAATTTATGTTCTTCCTTGACTCCCTGGTGGAAAAAAAAACCGAGGCTGGAGACTATGCCCAAATTTCTGATTGTTATGTGGATATATGGTGTATTTGCTACTTTTTCTGTACTATTGCGGGGCACTCGTTGGGTGCCATGGTGTATCTAAAAACAAAACTCTCGACAGCGGCAACACCTCAGTAGTTTTCTTCAGCTGCCTAAAAAAGTTTTAGTGTCTGGGTGGTGTTTTGGATTCTGTTATCCCCATAACCGTTTGCCACATTGAGGTGCCATCTTTTGGATGTTTTTATAATTTAGTCCAGATTTTAATCTAGCACAGCATTTTTCTTGCTCAGTGAAAACTGTGGAATATGGTCAAAGATTTCTTTTAGCATGTCGGCAGTCACGAAAAAAGGCTCAGCATAATTTTATTGGACAATTTAAAAATTTATTGAATCTACCTACCGTAGATCTCACGGTACCCAGACTTTTCCCCCCATAGTCAGTTCGCACCATTATTTAGTGAGACGTTTTGCCCCCAACTCATACTGAGGAAGACATTTCGCCCCCGCCCTATACATAGTAAAGACGTTTTGCCCCCGTGTTCATATTTTAGAAAGACGTTTCGCACCCTAACCTTATATCAGAAAGACGTCTCGCACCCATTTCATAATTAGAAAAGACGTTCCGCCCCCTCTTCACGTTTTGCCACTCAACCAGAAAGACGTTTCGCCCTCTTGTCATATGTAGACAGGTTTCGCACCCTTTTCATAATAAGGAAAATCATAAATCAGCATGATATTTGTCAAGGTTACCGCCCCAATTATTAATATAAAAAAGATGTATGGGGCCTTGAGAAGTTATGTGAGCTTCGCACAAGTGAGAAATGTCCTAATAGGCCTACACTTAAAAGCCTATGTAGTCCTATACACCCACACACATTCACTATCATCCAACAATGTCCAATAGAAAAGCACAGTAGGCAATAGATAGTTATTTTATAATTGCCACTTGAGATCAGGAACAAACTGAACATAAATGGTATAACCAACAAAAGTGTGAGACGTCCTATAAGAACTTGGGCGAAACGACTTGCCTAGGGTGCGAAACGTCCTATAAGAATATAGGGCAAAACGTCTCACATGGAAGGTCGAAATATCTTAATTTAAAAGGGGGCGAAAAGTCTTCCCCAGGTGGCGAAAAGTCTTCATGGGTGGGCGAAACATCTCACATAATGACATAGGGGGCGAAACGTCTTCTGTGGGTGCGCAACCTCTTACAGGGGAGGGGGCTAAAGGTCTTAAACTGCCTTGGGCCAGTGTTCACGGGGGCGAAACGTCTTGAAGATGGGTGTGAACCGTCTATTGTGCGAAATGCCCTGGAGCCGTTCTCACAGGCCCAGAGGTCTAAAGGGTGCCGATGGGCCAGTACGAATTATTGACCAACAAGCCTGGAAATGGTTAGGCTGTTTTAGTCTAGAATACACAATTTTGTCATATAAAAATAAATGAGTAATGTTCATGATAAGGACGGATAACTTTATTTTCCAATCTCACCACAAATTTATCCAATTTACATCAAATAACCACATAATAATGCAAAAATTGCATCGCATTCCAAAACCTGGCCGTTAGCATCCGCTGTCATCAAAATACAGTTTGTTTGTTTGTTTGGGTTAGCTAGCCCAGAAGTTAGGCTGCCTAGGGCTGGGCCTCCCGATAAACATCGATTTTTTGACCACACCAAGCAATCAGAGCTGTTTTCGTAAGATCGGTGTGCTATGAGCTGACTAAATCCTAAAAAACAAGCCTGCCTCAATCCCCTCTTCCTCCTCTCAGTGCACCTAAGTCTGAAAGACTTCTGGTTCCTATGATAGGTACATTTAATAAATTTTAAAATTGCCCAATAAAATTATGCTGAACCTTTTTTCGTAACTGACAACATGCTAAAAATAATATTTGACCACATTCCACAGTTTTTACTGAGCAAGAAAAATGCTGTGCTGGATCAAAATCTGAGCTAAATTATAAAAACTTCCAAAAGATGTTGCAAACTGTTAAAAGGATACAGAATCAAAAAACATCACCCAAACACTTGAACTTTTTGAAGCAGCTGAAGAAAACTACTCAGATGATGCCGCTGTTGAAAGTTTTAGTTTTTAGATACATCGGAGCACCCAACGAGAGCCCCGCAATACAGTAACAGTAGCAAATATACCACATATGCATATACAGTACTGTGCAATTAAAACTGGTCGTGAAAACGAAATTCCCTTTCATTACCCTTTCATTTCCCCCACCTGTTTCACACAAATTCCCCTGAGGGGAATTTTTGTGAAACAGTTTTCCCTCATTTTCCCCTTTTTCCCTGATGTGGGGTAAATTGATTTCACAGTCTGTGAATTCTGTTTCACCATTGGGGAAACAAAATTCACCAATTTTCCCCCAATTTCCCTAGAATTTCCCCCCGAATTCCCCAGAAATTGTCCAATTTTCCCCGAATTTCCCCCGAATTTCCCCTGAATTCCTCCGAAATTCACCAATCCCCCGGAATTGCCCCCCCCCCCCAATTTCCCTGGATTTCCCAATAATTCCTACTGATTTCTCCTGATTCCCCAGTTTCCTGTGCAGTTTTCACTTCACAAGTGTAGCCTACATTGTCTCTGAGCATTAGGCCTATTTGAAGAATATTGCATTAACTTTGAAAATGCGGATTCCACATTATGCGAGACAAAGAATTATAAATCTGCGGGAGAAATATAGATTGTCATATCCTGCCATAAAAAAAAACTACAAGAAGAAGATGGAATTCACTGCTGCAAGCAGGCCATCAGGAATGTTTGGGCAAGATTTCCCTAGCTTTCCCAGGCCAGTGAATTCTGGGGAAATTCCGGGGAATTTTGGCGATTTCTGAGGAAATTCAGGGGAATTTTAGCGATTTTTTTGGAAATCAGACCAAAAGCTTTTCACTAATTTTCACTCGTTTTCATTTGTTTTCCCAGGTGAGAAATACATTTCCGTCTTGGGGAATTCTAATTCCCCTGATTTCTACAGTGGCTACTGTGAAAACCTGTGAAAATTCCGGGGAAAAAAAGTGAAAGGGAATTCGCCAGGAAACTTGAATTCGCTTTCCCTTTCATTTCATTTCCCCTTCCCCCCGACCAGTTTCAATTGCACAGTACTGTAGCAATCAGAAATTTGGGCAGAACCTCCGGCTATGTTCTTTTTTTCCCAGGAGGGAGTCATGGAAGAAGACAAATTTTGATGGATTCTCATCCTTATAGCTATGAAATTTCCATTTTTACCCTCGGTGTGCCCCATGAGTTGGTTGGGCAATCAGAACTTACCCAGGTTTTACCCTGGGCAAACTAATGCAGCCTTCCCCAGGTATCTCAATTCTTGAGATTCCAACATTGTTCTGTTCAAACTGTCTTAATGATGTTCTCTAGAATTTCCCCATAGAGCAGTGGACATATTCTATCTTAATCTGTTAATTTTTTGCATTTTTTTACAAAAATTAAAAAATTGGCACATGTTTAAAAAAATTATCAGAAAGGGCCACATCATGCCTGTTCCTACACAGAGCACTGTGTAGCCTGTTCCAACCAGACACAGATGGCACACGCATTTCAAAATGCCGACAGCTCTCTCAGCAAACACAAGGACTTGACCCAATGTTGTTTCAATGTTGGTCCAGCGCCGTTGGCAGTGAGCCAAAATTGAAACAACATTGGGTCAAATCCTCGTGTTTGCCGGGCTCCACAAAGGTGTCTGTCTACACCCACCCTTTCCCTTTCATAATATATTTGCTCGCCAATCAGGGAACTGACACCATTTTTTGTTATTGCGAAAAATCTAATGATGGGAAACCCCGGAAAAGGTGATAAAAGTGCCATTCAAAACAAATAACTCTTTTAATTCTACAATGATGGCTTTATTTCTTACCAGCATAAGTGAGCGAAAAAACAACTAAACACAGGACTAATGCAAAAATATTTTTTTTATTGCAGTGTCACACAAATTTACATAAATCCTGAAAAACACGAAGAAACCATCAAAATGTCTTTTATAAATGTACCTACCTATGATGATGTGGTGATGCCCACAGGGCCAGACCAGTTTACCAGATATGGTCTACTGTAAAACTAAAAGGTTTGCTTGTGAAAATCATGTCTACTTGTGCCCAGGATCACAACCTTGGTGGACTACCTCATAAACCAGCTGCTGAAAAATGTGAAGAGCAAAATTTAATGTGGCCGCCGTAGCCCATTCTGAATCAGAATATGTTCTAACTTTTGAAATAAAAATCTGATCTTATTGTGAAATACCTCATTTTCGACTAAATAATTTAAGATAAATTCATTCTTCTACATAGTAGTATTAATTCCTAGCCTGCATCAATTTTTCAGAAAGTTCAGAAGAATATCCTGGTCATGTCAGCCATTTTTATTCCTTTTTCTTCAATTTAGGACCTTGTCACCCTGATAACTTCAAAGCCACTTATCCGATATACTCAATATTCAACATACAGCAGGGAATAATTAGCTTGAGAAAATTTGTGTAGCAGTTTAGCATACTGTTATGTGCCAAGCTATTATTCTCCATGCGATAAACTGCTACACCAACATACTATTGTGTAGCATTTGCCCCAAATTGTGTAGCAAACTGCACCGCTACACCAGACAAATTATTCCCTGTACAGTAGAACCTCTTTCGAGCGGCCACCACTAATGCAAGCCAAAAGTGGCCGTTCAAGACAGGTGGCCGCTCATAGGAGGCCTCGTTTTTTTTCAAAAAAAAAGTTTTTGAGATTTAACATAGGTGGCCGGATAAGGCATCAGAACTGTCAATTTTCATACCACAGACATGTTTTTGTACTCAAAATGATCAGCTGGCAATCCTGTACTGGTAGGCGGCCTGAAACAAACGCGGCCGTTTGCCGCCGCCTGCCATAAAGTGTAATAGTATGACTGAGAAACATACATGCATAGTAACATGATGGTTTAATGTTGGCCCATCGTCTGCGACGCTGGCCCAACATTAAACCATCTATGTTTCAGCATGTCGTGTTTGCTGGGGCACGACACGTGGAGATCTGTCTGCTGCTCTGCTCTGCAAAGCAGAGTATCTGCTTACTTTTCCTGTAAGCAGATACTGCCTTCTGGCTCTACATGTCACTTATGAGTGCGTCCTAGTGACCGGTAATCGGCACCCTTTAATATTAGGTGTATATAAAATATATATTTAATTTTTTTGTGGGTGGGGCGAGAGCCCCACTCACCTTGTTATCTTGTTCTGGACGGAGATTTGGGACAAAACGTGACGACACTTCATTCATAAAACAGGTATTTCATTCATTATTTGGCCTTTTTCGGGGGGCATACTTGATTAACGCATACTCTTTCGAGCTTCTTCAAGTGGTTTCACATCTCCTTAAGAGATTTTTGTAGACGGTCCCTTTTGTATGTTGTACACACATAGTGATCACGTGGTGCCGTATGGCCATATTTGACGTTAAGCTGGAGGTAGGTGGACAGACAGATGATGAATATTCATTATAGGGTGGAAAATTAGGTGGGCTTGTCGCTATCAACTTCTCCCCAGCAAGCACTAAACATTCTCCCAAAGTTAGTTCAATTGTGGGCTAGCATCGCAGACGATGGGCCAACAATAAACCAACATCGGGGAATGTCTTAAAGTGTTTGTTGGGTCACTGTAGGCTACATGAACAAGTCCAGCAGACACAAGACATTGAATCAATGTTGCTTTAACGTTGGTACGTTAAACCAACATTGATTCAACGTATTATTGTGTCGGTTTGGAGACGAAATATCGCCCAGTAAAGACAACACGTCACGTGTGATTGAATGTTGGATAGGCCTATTGTTGTTATCCCTTATGTACACTGAATGACCATACCCACTGTCCAGCAACCATGATGCGTTGACCCCTCGCCCTGTAGCATACTGCTGGCTACAATGCAAGCTCATCCCGTCATAGGCAGGTGTAGTCCCCTCCACACCTCAATGAGTGTACAGCTGGCAGAGATGTTGTTGACACAGTGTTGGCTAAATGTTTTCTACAGTGAGTGAACCAGCATTCAACCAGCAGTTGGCGTTGCCCAAACGTAGGCCTAAGCATGGTAATCGGCCACGCGCCGACCTCCCTCTGCTAATGGTGATCAACCTTATCAACTGCAGGCCTGGGAAAAATAACTTTGACACACTGTTCTGTATGTCTGTCACACGGCGATGCTGGCTTGACAGGATCCTTAGACTGTATACAGGTGGTTTACCTTGATGGGTGGGTTGTATATCCAGCAAGCACAATACGTTCTTCCAATGTTGAATTAAAGTTGATCCACCGTCTTTGACATCGGCCCAACATTGAACCAACATTGGGTCAACAAAAAAATATATTTTAATCTGTTAGACTATGTAAGTAGTCTTAACCTATTAACGTAGAAACAACTGTAAGACTTGTAGCAAAATATTGATTTCAACCCAGCTTGGCGGCGTGCTAAAATAATGTCAAATTTTATTACATGTTGATATTGAACAGTTCTTGAAGTAAATTATTTATTTCACGCAGGGTCCGCCCGAAATTATTTATTTCAAAAATACCCCCCCTTTGAGATTGAATGGTGGCCCGCTAAGGGGTGATAACCCAGCAAACACAAAACATTTGTATAACATTTATACAATGTTGGAACAATGTCTACGACGTTGGACCGACTTTGTATAAATGTTATACAAATGAAAACATTTGTATAACATTTATACAATGTGGTTCAACGTCTTCGACGTTGGGCCGACGTTGTATAAATGTTATACAAATGTTTTCTGGGATAACAGCCTAATCAGTGCTAATGGCCACTATCGGGTTTGTTAAATTTTCAACCCAGTCACAATTGAAGTGCGGCGACGTAGGCATAAAGACTTTAATCTGTTAATACCCAGAAAACACGAGACGTTGACCCAATGACGGTGTATCGTTGGTCCAATGTCTGCAATGCTTAAACCAGCATTGGCTCAACGTATCGTGTTTGCTGGGTAGGCCTACTACCACTGTGGTCTAAAATAAATGGCTCATAGCATAGGCCTAATTAGCTGATATTTTATAAAACTTGGAACCAAGTCTCAGGTCTATTAGTATTGATAAAACGTTGGGGGGGGGGGGGCTACATAAATAACGGTGATGTTTAGGCCTAAACAAAAAAGTTTGTTTCAGGTAACCCGACCGACCCTATCTTTAGGTGCCGATTTAGGTCCCGATCCTATTTGTTTTTAAAGATCTACTGACCCTAGTTCTTTTTATGGATAAATAACCGAGCCAGGCTTTTTTTTGCTTTTTCATTGCTATGTACAGCTTATTTATCATATAGACGGTACTGTTTTAGCAGAATTTGTTTATTTTGCTTAACCTTAGGGTGTAGCAAAATACAAACAAAGGTAAAAAAAAAACAGTCACAGATGCTATATCTCGTAAACATGGTAAATTTTTTTGTTTCTGTGAAATAGTTTCGCATAGGGCCTACACATATAAAGTTAAAGAGTTGATAATAAACTAATAATATCTTGTTTTTGACCATATAATAATTAAATCTTGGCTATTTTCCTCTTAATTTAGCAATTCAGCTACAGAAATGCTTGAAAGTAACAGCATGAACAGACTCCCACCGTTTAAACTGTTGAACTGCTTTAATGTTGGCCAGCATCACACACAATAGACCAGTATTAGCCTGACATTGGACCAATCATTTTGGGGTTTATAGGTCTGAAACTGCAAACATTATTTTGTAACATCGTCTGTGACGCTGGCCCAACATTGACCAGACCAACAAAATTGGTTGGACGCCTGATTTTTCAGGACAAAGGGCTAGTGGGGCAGAAAATCGTAAAAATTATATTTGACTTGGCCCTTCTTGCTGTATACTTGATCACTACGCAACCGACGAAAAACGATGAATGAGTTGAATGAGCCTATTGATCAAATGTCATTTCAATGTTGGTCCACTTTCCACGACGCTGGCCCATCATTGAAGCAACATTGTTTTTCTGTAGTGAGATGGTTACATAGGCCTCCGCCCCAAACACATGAGGCCTTTGGCCCTAATTAATTCTAATGCTACGCTACGAGGCGGCATGCAAATGAAATTGCCAACAAATTATTGTAGTAATGTATATTGCCTTCCCAAAAAAATGTGTAGTTATTTCCAGAGTAAAAAATATATGATTCAAGCTAAAAATAAATTTGACTATACTCTGGCCAGGCAGTAAAAGGTGTGCTCGCTGTTCTGAGATAACACAGGAGAGAAGAACAACGCTGTGTCAAAGCTGGGCCAGCATCCTGAGCTGTTGACCCGGCATTGGCACAGCGATGATCAACTGCCTCTTCATTGAACGCGGCACGGTGACCCACCATTGGTTTGCTGCTGGTTCCATGTTGCAGATGGCGGGCCACCATTGATTCAGCATTGGGTTGGAGTCACCTGTTTACTGCAGTTATTGAATAACTTCCCGTCAGACTGGGCTAATTGACACTTTGAACGCTACTAGATTTTTAATCTCAACGTAGATTTCTCCGTTTTCTATGGATTTTTTCATGTTACAAAATCAAAGGAATCATTGCTTACAGTTACAATTTTGCAAACATCCGTTTTATCTTTTCTTGATAAGTGTTTTGTTAATAATCATATTAAATAAAATTGATATTAATTATTGATGTGTTTATAAAATTATGTTCAATTATATTATTAAAATATATCTCAAATAATATATGGCTGTATACATGGTACATATGGATTTAGTACTTTGACCAGTTAATGCGATTTGCTAATCATGATATTAAATACTGATGTATTTATAAATTATGTTTAATTACATTAATACAATATATTTTAAATAATATGTATTATATATGGATTTAGTACTTTGGCCAGTTGATGCGATTTGCTAATCATGATATTAAATATACTGATGTATTTATAAATTATGTTTAATTACATTAATACAATATAATTATTTTAAATAATATGTATTAGCCTATATATGGATTTAGTACTTCGGCTAGTTGATGCAAGTTGCTATTCACCACCCGTAATAATAGTTCTTTATCAATAATATATACATGGGCCTCATAGCTTGACGCCGGTAAAGGGTGTTTGTTGGTGACACACGTAACCTGACTGTTTAGCGCCAAGAAGCAAGAAAATATAATAAAACACAACGGCTGTCTGGTTGAACGTCTGATCATATACATGCTGTCACTGCTGGTTGAGCTGTCAATCATTTGAAGGCTCACTGTGATTGGTCGAGAACACCCGCCCACAGGTCATCGTCACATCTCGTCGTTTACCGCACATGTAACGATATGTTGCGAGATTTTACATGTGGCATCCCCGTCAATCACGGGACATCCCTGCATTGTTGTATTAATGTCGGACCGCCGTCTACAACTATGAGCCGACATTAATTCATCATTGGGATAGTATCACGCATTTGCCTATGCATGCATGCGTAATATTTAACATCTAATTAATCACCTTACTCACACTATGATATCAGCGCGCTCCGACGTTAGGCATAAATATAGTCAAAATGAAATATGTGATTTTATCCACATGGAACATAGCAGTGGATTTAGATGCCGCAGCGTTCATAGGGTCAGTCCAAAGCTGTTGCAATCGTCTTTAGCACCTACATCACGAGCATAAGTGACATTATTATTATAATTTTATTACACTTACAACAGCAGAGTGACTATCCATACAGACGGCCAATGGAAGTCCGCAGTGGCCGGTAATTGAAGTTCAGTAGTTTGAAAAAGGCGTAAAAATGTTTTGCCGTGATTTCCGCGATTCACGCTGAACATTGTATTATATTGGTTGACACAGAGCCGGTATTATTTCGTTCAGAAATATGAAAAATTAATTATAATTACGCCAGCACTTAAACTGTTTTGCTGTGATGTTTGGCATTCACGCTGACGATTTTATTATATTGACTGAGATATAGTTAGCGCTTAGTACTGACATATGTACAATAATACTGTATAATATCATTATTATAGTGGCCGCCGATATAGTGGCCGGTAATTGAAAGTCAAAAGGTGACTTGCTGACCGATACAGTGGCCGGTAATATGATGTTCAGAAGTTTCTTATTATTGGCCGTGGCCGTTTGGCAAGCTGTATAAAATTAACGCCAGTGGATGCCGCTGGTGATATAATAATCAACCTACATATATAGCCTATGTTATAGTTACCAGTAATTGGAGGTCAAATATTGACTTGGTCCTGGAAATTAACTGGCCGTGTCTTAATATTAAAACAACCCTTGATGCGAAAATTACGCCAGCACTTATCATTTTTTCGCGGCAATGTCTGTTATTTATGCTGACGATTTTAATAAATTGAAAGTGGCCGCCGATATATAGTGGCCGGAAATTAGAGGTCAAAAATTGACTTGTTGTTAAAAAATCACTGGCCGTGGCCGCGTGATGGAGGTGGCCGGTCATTAGAGGTCATTTATACAGAAATGCATTTGGAACTCTAAATGGTGACCGTTGTGTGGAGGTGGCCGTTTAAACTGGTGACCGGCCAAGACAAGTTATACTGTACTGCGTAATAATAGTATTTCCTAGACTGCATCAATTTTCAAAAAGTTGGGGAAAATATCCAGGTCATGGCGGCCATCTTCAATCTTTTTTTCATCAAATTAGAACCTTGTCACCCTGATAACGTCAAAGCTGTTTATCCGATACACTCGATATTCAATGTACTGCATGGTCAAAATAGCACCTATGCAGCTTAACCCTTTCACCACTGAAGCCCGTTTTAGGTGCTGAATGCCATAGCATTCAGCACCTAAAAACGGGCTCCCGTGGTGAAAGGGTTAAAGCTGTTAGCCTATGCCTCATAATATTACTTGATAATTACATATACAAATTGATTATCTGTTAAAATTATAATTAATGTATAACTTTTATTTGAAAAGTGCGAGGAGGAATCTTCTTGGGTGTTTACATGGTAAACACTTACATGTAGTTTTTAAGCATCCACATTTATTTTAATCCTTTAACTTGAAATATAAAGTTTGTCAAGCTACAGTACAAGTTATTCTCATCGCCTATAGCCTATTTAATTATAATTATATGTCATGTATTATAATTTATTAGGATCCATTTGATCCTGATGAGTTTATGGAGAGACTGGCGTGGAAGACCATGGGTGGATCAGCTGCCAGAACCAAAGAAGATTTTGATCCTATGATTCTGCATGCAGCTTTTGTGAATACTATTCAGGAACTGAAAGATATGAAGAAATCTATCCAGAAACAGGTATGAGCCATTGTAAAACTGGTTGAAAAGCATGCACACCCATGTCCTCATCATTTAGGACAGCCAGACATGTGTCAGGATGGACACGAATAATCTGTTGTACAAAAGAATGACAGACAGAAATCAGTGACATATTATCATTTTTCACCCGAAATATGCACCCAAATGTTACAGTTTATAGGCCATTTCAGTCATTAATGCATCTCCTTGTAATTAAGTCTCCACCCACTATGTGGTGGTGGAGACTTACCGGTATTGTTTTTGCTGAGTACGCCCGCCGCCGCCGCCGCCACTTGTTTCTGCTCTCACTCAGAAACCCCCACTCGGATTATTCCCAAATATTTACAGTATGCATAATGGCCCTGGGGAATTTGCCTGGTAAATTTTTTTTTTGCGTTTTTCAGTTTTTTCAACAAAATCCAAGATGGCCGACAAGAGCTCAAACCGCTTCATCGATTTGTTTCATGTTTGGTTTAAAGGAAAGACCTTACCCTGGCCGTGAGCTTAAAAGCTTTTGGTGTGATTCTGATAAAAAAAACTTTGATTTTTTTACATTTTTGTATTTTAGCGGATTTTTCTGTTTTGCTCACTTTGGCCATCATCAAAATTTGGTAATATAGCCATACACCCCTACTCGCATTATTTCTAAATATTTGCAGTATGCATATCGGCCCTAGGAAATTTGCCCTTCAAATTTATTTTGGCGTTTTCCAGCTTCTTCAACAAAATCCAAGATGGCCGCCAAAATCCTATGTCGCTCCCTAGAGCTTGAACTGCTTTATGGATTTGTTTCATGTTTAGTTTAAAGGAAAGACTTTACTCTGCACATGTGGTGATTAGTTTTTGGTGTGATTCTGATAATAAAAACTATTCTATGTTTCCGAATTTGGACGGATATTTCAGTTTTGTTCATTTTGGCTATTATCAAATTTTGTTAATTTAGCTATACGCCCCTGCTCGGATTATTTCTAAATATTTGCAGTATTCTTTTTGGCCCAAATTTTTTTGGTGGTTTCCAGCTTTTTCAACAAATTCCAAGATGGAGTTGTTTCATGTTTTGTTCAAAGGAATAACCCTACCCTGGATATGTGCTGATTAGTTTTTTGTGTGATTATGATAATAAAAACTTTTTTTTTTTACTTTTAAGGATTTTAGCTGATATTTCAGGTAATATGGTTATACAGATCAAATTTTATCTTTTGTGTATATGCTCAGTGGCTCTGAGCAAAAAGTCAGGAGAATTGTTTTTCTTTTTTCATTTTTCCAACAAACAAACGAATCATATGTTACTTTGAAGAGCTTGAACTGCTTCACCGATTTATTCCGAGGAAGCAACTCACCCTGGCCATATGTTGATTAGATTTTGGTGTGATTCTGACATCACATTTTCATGTGGTTTACACAAAAATTTGGTAACAGTACTGTATTTCTCTATAATTAATGTACTATGTGGGGCGAGTGAAGACGCAAGCTTTGCCCCCTCAGGCAAATCTAGTTCATGTATGTGTTTAATGGATGGCTTCCACCACTTGCAGGGCTTTTATCATGTTTATGAACACATCAACTCAAAAGGATAATCTGAATTGCTTGTGATTTTGTACTTACCTGCCTGCCTGAGGCGCTAATTCAGAAACACTTGCCGGTCGGTACCACCCATCGGTAAACACTGAGCAATAGGTTTAAATAGGCTTTTGCTGATGCGCGGAAGATATATATTGCGCACTAGCTAAATACTGCACATTCTGTGTTTTGATATCAACAAATGTGTGAATGTCCCTGTGTTAATAAGGCCTATTCTAGCGTTGCATTATCAACATGGATTTATGACTGTTACGAGTCTTAGAGAATTATTTCTTTTGTGAATATTCTCAAACAATAGACAGTATTTGAGCCAGCATTGTGCCGTATCATATTATGGTCTGCTGTGCCCGAGATGACTGGTGGAATAAGCAACATAATAGTGCTGGTCTGATGCGTGATCACTGGTGGATCACTGTCACCTGACATTAGGTCAGCGTTGAGCCACCATTTTTTCTCCCCCGCCCATAGGGGAAGGGGGATTTTAGTCGCGCCAGGATTCTGTTTGAAGTCACGTTTTCTTGTGGGTGCAAAAACTACTGGTCAATTTTTTTTTTATTTTACCATGACATTCCTAGCAACATGGGGATGTGCAATTGAATTTTCAAAGAAACTACCAAAATTTAAAATGGCCGCCAGAGGTCAACTCCAAAAAATTTTGTGGGCGCAAAAACTCTAAAACATAAAGTCAGAAATTATTCAAATTTTACTATCACATTTCCCAGCATATGTGCAGGTGATTTTTTCAAGGTTCTGCTGAAATTCAAAATGGCTGCCAAAGATCAACTTAAAGCAGCCCCTTGGTATAACATCAATTTTCGTTTTTAATTCCACACTGAAGTAGTGTATCTCACGGATCATGTTTTTATTTTTTTCAGTATTTTCATATTTTTATAAATATTTTTAATAAACATTTCTATAAAACCAGAAGTAACCCAAACAAACTATTTGTATACCTGACGATTGGAGGACGATTGAATGTTTTCACAGCATTGGGCCACATGCTGATGGTATCGGCTCAGCGATGGGTAGACAATCAGTGCCGCAGGTGTGTCCTCCCGTGTCCTGACTATGAGACACCAATTAGCGGCGACTGCTGATCTTACTGATCTTACCGTCTGATACGTGAGAATATGTGATGTAAAGTGCTGAATATTGCTGACTTGTTTTGTTTACATGGCAATATACGACCTGGAAATACAACTATTTCGCTCTTTTTCGGTGCTTTAAAATTGTTTTTTGACTTTTTCTTATTTTTAGCTAAGATCCGTAGGCTATATAGCTTCATATAAATTAAATTTTCAGAATTGACAATATTAAAACTGTCTCATCCCAAGGGGTCCCTTTAAATTTTTTGGTCGGTGCAAAAACTCAAAAAATTAGTTTGGTCAATTTTTTAAAAATTTTAATATCACATTACTAGCAACATGGGATGTGCAAGTGATTTTTTAAAGATGCTACCAAAACTCAAAATGGCTGCCAGAAGTCAACTTCAAAATTATTTGTGGGCGCAAAAACTTTAAAATTTAACATCATAAATTATTCAAATTTTAGAATTACTTTCCCCACAATATGGAGATGTGCAGGGGATTTTTTAAGGTTTTGCTGAAATTTGAAATGGCCGTCACGAATCAAATAAAAAAAATTGAGGTTGCTAAAACTCCAAAAAAATTAATTAATGGCGGGGGATGATATAGGACTTCAGAGTTTAAAAGCTGCTTTGTAGCTTCACCACAGGACATAATAACGGTGGCTTATCAGTTATGATTGAGCAGGGTATGGCTATTGATTTACTTAATTTTATGGGAGCTGAAATTGCTTGGGATTGTTCGCGCAAAATATTATAGACACCAACTTAATGTAGTTTACAGTAGCCTGCAGCATAGAGTGGCTGACCCCCGTCCCCGATAACACATGTCCAGCATTCTGTAATGTTTGGTGAATGGCAGAGACTGCAGAGATTTTGGATCTAGGGATTTTAAAGCGGCTCCTTGGGATGACATCATATTTCGTTTTTATTTCTGTAATAAAGTAGTGTATCCCCCAGATCATGATTTTATTTTTTTTCAGTGTTTTTAGATTTAAAAAAATATTTTTTATCAACATTTCTATGAATCCGCTTAAAACCCAAACAAACTTTTTGTATACCTAGACACTTGCTAAAGAACGGTTGAATGTTCCTACAGCTTTGGGCCACATGTTCAGGACTCGTCGAATTTCTAGAATGGTTAGTAGCCCAGCGCTACCAACATTAAAAGTTTGGTAGCCCCAAATGCATATCGGTAGCCCAGATAAAAGTGTTGCTCTCGTAGTCGGATATTAAAGTGGAGGGTATGAGGCACCCTCTCTCATGATTGGTTGGGGTCCGGTGGATTTAAAGTATCATGATTAGTAGACTAAGAGTCTAATCTCGTATGACTATCTAAGGCCTACAGTAGGCCTATTTATATTATAATCTAATTTGTGTAATTATTTAGAGCCTATTGCTATATTGTATATAATAGACTAGCCTTATTTTTTAAAGCATTTAATTATTTAGATTTATAAGCATGTCCATTTAGAAGTTTGTTCCTCGTAATTCAATAAAAATGTCTTGTTGTCACCATGATCACATGATTATTCTACATATTGTGTGTGGGTTGTCTTTAAAAAATATAGGCCTATGCAAGTTAATTGACTTGCCACTGCCAGCATATAAATATGTTGTTCAAACTTCAATTATGTTGAGAGAGGTGACAGCCAGGAAAACCCACAATAAAACTACTACACAGCCTACTGGTAGGCCTATATATATATGTAGTAGGGCCTACCAGTAAGTGACAGTCTTTGAATGACCACGTCCACGTGGGACAATGTGTTTACAAACAAAGCTGAACATGCGTAAATGTATGCTGCGTTATTTCAGTGTACCTTGCAGAGTCTGATATGGTTTTGCATACTGATTACTGTAGAGCTAAGCAGTTTTATGTAGGCCTACGCATCACCTGGTAATACAAAAATGAGGGCAACGTAGCATACGATTAAGAATACGTACAGTCCCGTATAAAAAGACACTTCGCCGTCATATAACATGTACATAAGGAAAAACGATCAGCTCTCTGCGGATCAACACGTGCGTGTATGACGCGCCGGAATGTGGCGTTGTGCTAGTTTTGTGTCCCCTCCCCCCCCCTTCCCCCCCCCCCTCCCCGCGTCTATTTCCCGTTTGCGATGCGATATCACTTATGGATGGAAGGGAAATAGCATCTGACTAATAAAACAGCCTATTCTACCTACAATAATTTCCCCAAAGTTCCCCATTCAGAATATTTTATACTTCTAAGTTCTACTGCTCCAAATTTATTTTCTCTCTGATATTATTATACTTAGGTAGTCTGCTTGACACAGGTCAAAGGACATGCAAATATTGACCAACGGCGTTTTCGAAATAACTTAGTTTTCCTCATACAAACGGATGCACGGCGCACAACGTCGTAATTACGCTGGCATTTCTACTGGAAGTGGTAGCCCGCCGGGCTCTGGCTGTTACCGTTGTGGTAGCCCCCTCAGCTTAACTGGTAGCCCCGGGCTTCCGGGCACCCAATTTGACGAGGCCTGATGTTGATGCCGTCGGCCCAGCGTTGGGCAGAAAATCAGTGTTGCAGGTGTTTCCCCCCATGTCCTGACTATAAGACACCAATTAGCGGCGATTGCTTTGATTCCACCATCCAAGAAGTGGGAATATGTGGTGTAAAGTGCTGTATATTGCTGACTTGTTTTGTTTACATGGCAATATAAGACCTGGAAATATAACTATCTCACTTTTTTTCTGTGCTTTAAAATTGTTTTTTGACTTTTTTCCATTTCCAGTTAAGATCTGTAGGCTATATAGCTTCGTATAAATTATTTTTTTTAAATTGACAGAATTGAAAATGTCTCATCCCCCGGCATCCCTTTAAATAGTGTTATTTTTACCCATCTGTGCGTTATTCAACAGAGCGCTTTTTTCCCGCATTTTAGGTAACAATGAGAAGTGACCTCTAATAAGCCGTGCTCATTTGTAATCATTTATCAGTGAGCAGAACCAAATGGCATAGCCCACAACATTGCACGACGGCAGTATGACAAACTATTATGGCCGTGGCGGCTCAAATCTCTAGACTTTGTGCGATCATTGAGTCAGACAGTTGTGTCAGAATAACTGAGTATGAGTGATACTGTAACTGACATATGACATAACTAATCCCCTCTTATATTAATTAAACCTGTTAATGAACGTCAGACGACCATAAGCATAACTGCGCTAACTGTCACAAAACTACTGACATTTCACAGCTGATTCCACTCTCACACTGAGAGGGATTAAGCAGTTGTGAGCAATTGTAAATCATGGTAGCGTGACACAAATTCAAATGGGTGAAAAATTTAATGATATTTATATGGTTTTTGTTCATGTAGAAGGCTCATAATTTGCTGTAGCCCAGTTACATTTGTCTACAAAAAAAATTGGAAGGCTACCAAAACTGGGCTTGGTAGCTCAATTGTCCACCAAATATTGCAGTGTAGAAACTTTTGTTGTAATTTTAATATTCATTTTGAAGTTTAAACCCTAAATTAGCTGTTTTCTATTATGAATTAATTAGAAGTAGCCACCTGTTTATACTGCCCTCCTGAAAAATCAATTATGAGGCTGCTGTATTAGGATATGAGTGATTGTGACACAGGTCGGGAACATGGAGGCCTCTTGTAAAGAAGAGGAGAAGACCCATTGGCAAAGAGTGATACAACTGCAGAAACATAACACTGTAAGTCAACATGTTGTCGCCTCGGAGCTAAAGGATTCCATCTGCCACTCTAACGAGTGTCAGATAGGATCCTTTAGCTCCGTGGCGACGATGTTCTACTTAACCTATGTACTGCTGGGCTCGTGTGTGTGCAAGTTTTAAGCCAAATTAGATGTCAGTGAAATTTTACAAAATTTAATTTTCATTCAAAGATATGCTTCGTCAACTCATTCAATTTTGGAAATTTCTATTTCTCATAAGTTTCGTCATTTGAAGCTGAAGATTGTGCTAAGTAATTCCACCTTTAACCCTTTCAGTGTGGGGACCGACTTTAGTTGTCAGAGTCTGATGTCTATAGACATAAGATTCTCACATCTAAAGTCTATCCACACACTGAAAGAATTACAAATTTATAAAGCGGTAGATCCATAACATAGGTACCGGTATTCAAATGATAGTGCCACCTATCATTGAAATCGCTAAAATTTAAGCAAGCTAAAATTACCAGTTCTACAGTATCTAATTAACTTGAATCACTTTAATTATTTAATTAATTTCAATCTCTACCTCAATTTCAGTTGTATTTTACATGTATTTGGTTTAAACTTGCTTAAAATCATTCATATCCAGCCTAGTTTACCTGGATCATTTTTTTTTATTTTTTGATCAGGTTGCCTTCTCTCACTTCCAAGGGCTTGATGAACGCATCAACTTTGTTGCAACTAAGGTTGTCCATTTAGGTGATCAGTTGGAAGGTGTTAGTACACCTAGGGCTCGTGATGCCGAAGCCCAGACACTTGTGCGCTATTTCAATGAATTTATGCAAGAATTTGGCCCCACGTCACAAGTGTTTAATGATCCATTCCAGGTAAGTACTTTGCTGCATAACTACTTGTCATTTTTTAGCTCCCGCTGTCACCGTAGGTGAGACGGAGGGAGCTATGGATTCTACCTCCATTCTGTTTTTTACCTCTTCTTTTGCCTATAACTTTGCAAGAAAATAAGCTAGGATAACAATTTTTGGTATGTGGGTTACTTCCAGGTGAATAATCGACAGGTTAAAATATTTTTAATCGAATACAATATGCAAGGTCGCAGAGGAGAAAATGATGATGTAACGGCGTTGGGCCGTCCGTGAACATTTCGTTTCCGGAGCATATCTCTGAAAGTACTTCTCGATTGTCTTCAAATTTTACACACAACATCTCTAGGGGGTCTAGTTGTTCCTTTTGGGGTATATGAACTTTGACCTACTTTTAGTTCAGAAATATGACCTATTTAGACGTTTTGACACACACTTCGTTTCCGGAGCAGATCTCAAAAAGTACTGGGCCGATTACAGTCATATTGCACATACATGTTCTCTAAGGTCCCTAGTTGTGCCTTTTCAGGTTTTTGGTCCTTGACCTTAAAGTTGACCCAGCACTTTGACCTAATTTATAACATCGGTAAATCCGACTGAAATATTTTGCGGAATATCATGAAAACCGCTCAGGATAGCTACACCATTATTATAAAACAAATTGTTAGGTTTCAGGAGAGGATGCATGTTGAAAAATTTCAAGTTGATGAAATTCAAAATGGCCGCCCATTGGCCATTATTCACCTCGACAGGCCTGATATTGTGGAATATCATGAAAACCGCTCAAGATAGCTACACCATTACTATAAAACAAATTGTAAGGTTTCAAGAGAGGATGCATCTTGAAAAATTTCAAGTCGATAAAATTCAAAATGGCCGCCTATCGGCCATTATTCACCTCGACAGGCCTGATATTGCGGAATATCATGTAAACCGCTCAAGATAGCTACACCATTACTATAAAACAAATTGTAAGCTTCAAGGAGAGGATGCATCTTGAAAAATTTCAAGTCGAAAAAATTCAAAATGGCCGCCTATCGGCCATTATTCACCTCGACCGGCCTCATATTGCGGAATATCATGAAAACCGCTCAAGATAGCTACACCATTACTATAAAACAAATTGTAAGGTTTCAAGAAAGGATGCATTTTGAAAAATTTCAACTTGATCAAGTTCAAGATGGCCGCCTATTAGCCATTATTCACCTCGACAGGCCTGATATTGGGTAAACACACATGCTAGATAGCTAAACCATTACTATAAAACAAAATGTGAGATTTCAGGAGTGGATGTATCTTTAAAAAATTCGACTTGAACAAATTCAAAATGGCCGCCTTTCGGCCATTATCCACTTTCACATGGCCGTTATTTGGTAAACCGTGCTAGATGGCTAGACCATTACTATAAAACAAAATGTGACATTTCAGGAGAGGATGCATCTTGAAAAATTTCGACTTGATAAAATCCAAAATTGATGCTTATCGGCCATTATTCACTTTCACATGACCGATATTTGGTAAACCGTGCTAGATGGCTGGACCATTACTATAAAACGAAATGTGAGATTTCAGATGAGGATGCACCTTGAAAAATTTTGACTTGATCAAATTTAAAATGGCCGCCTTTTCGGCCATTATTCATTTTCACATGGCCGATATTTGGTAAACCATGCTAGATGGCTAGACCATTACTATAAAGCAAAATGTGAGTTTTCGGGGGAGAATGCACCCTGAAATTTTTTAACTTACGAATTCAAAATGGCCGACAATCAGCATTATTTACCTCGATAGGCCTGATATCAGGTAAGCCTTGCTAGATAGCTAGACCATTACTATAAAACAAAATGTGACATTTCTGGAGAGGATGCCTTTTAAAAACTTTAGACTCAATTGAATTTAAAATGGCCGCCTATCGGCTACTATTTACCTTCACATTGCTGATATTTGGTAAACTGTGTTAGATAGCTAGACCATTACTATAAAACAAAATGTGAGATTTCAGGAGAGGATGCATCTTGAAAAATTTGACTCGTTCAAATTTAAAATGGCTGCCTATCGGCCAATATTAATTTTCCCATGACCGTTATCTGGTAAACCGTACTAGATTGCTAGACCATTACTATAAAACAAAATGTGAGCATTCAGGAGAGGATCCATCTTGAAAAATTTCGACTTGATCAAATTCAAAATGGCTGCCTTTAGGCCATTATTCACTTTCACATGGCCGTTATTTGGTAAACTGTGCTAGATGGCTAGACCATTACTATAAAACAAAATGTGAAATTTTAGGAGAGGATGCATCTTGAAAAATTTAGACTCGATCAAACTCAACATGGCCGCCTGCCTATCGGCCATTATTTACTTTCACATGCCCAATATTTTGCAAACTGTGCTAGATGCTAGTCCATTACTATAAAACAAAATGTGAGGTTTTGGGAAAGGTCCACCCTGAAATTTTTTAACTAGTCTCTCGAATTCAAAATGACTGTAAATCAGCTATTATTTACCTCGATTGGCCTGATATCGGGTAAACCGTGCCAGATAGGTAGACCATTACCGGGATACTGATCAGGATCATTAATTTCAATGGAGGCTTGCAATCTCTGACAGACTGTCTAGTTCTTATCTTTCTCTTAGACTGAGTCTCTTAGACCTAGTTATTTTGCATCTTGATTTTTGAACTAGCCTAGGACTACATTAATAAACCTACACAAAATTGCTTAAATCAAATTCTAATTCGGAGCGGGAGCTCCTGGACTTATGTAGTCTTGTGTATTTATTCTTTATTGAGTTTGCTAATTATTAAAAAGCTCCCCCACATGTATTTAAAAAAATGTTCTGTGCCGTCTCAGAAATATTTTGTCTCCATTGTCTGTATGGTAAAACATTTCAAATTGGTGAACAATTGTTTAATGTTTGAGGTCTAAATGTGAGGATTTTCTACTGACTGTCATGTCTATCATCAATATATTTTATATCCTTTCTTTGAAGCTACATTTAGCAGCAGACATCATTCAGAAATTATACCTTATAGCCCATGAGCTGCCTTATGGTGATCAGTAAGTAAACTTTTATTGTATTTCATGGCTCAACAGTTTCCCGTTGTTGTGCTGAATTGTTTGTTTCTATTTTTCTGATATTTATATTTGACAGATAAAATTATGTTTTTTTATCTGGAATTTAACAGCATTACAATGCATTCACTTTCAATTATATCCTTTCACATTGTTTGTGTTTAAATTTTTTAATCTGCAAAAATATTTTCTTTTGTATATTGTAGAATCATAAAATATAAAAATGTTTGTTTTTTGATAGTAGAATGGGCGGGGGCCCTAGGGTAGTGGTTAGCACCGCTGCCTTTCACGCCAGAGTCCGGGGTTCGGTTCCCGGTCTCGGCGGTTTGAAAGATACAAAATTGTTTCTTCCCCATCGACGTGTGAAAGTTAGTATTGTGGGGAGCCTCCGTGACCGAGAGGTAGCGTGCTCGGCCTCAGACCGCCAGGGCTCGAATTTCGAATCCTGTGTCTGGAGAACAGTGTCATCTCAATCATCTCACCATCCTCAGGAGGTTCTCCTGGCCCAGTTTAGCCTATATGTGCGCAAAGGTGGCCTAAAGCCCGATTCATTTCATTTCATTTCATTTGATAGTAGAATATTACAATTTTTCTGATTTTCCATCTCCATTTCATCTAGTTTGACAATTTTATCAATATTTACATCACCATCCTTTTGAGATGCTTGGATATCATAATTCTGTAGTGATGAACTCATTTGTGTTGCAAATCAGTTATTTTCAAATTTAAATCAGTAACTATAAAGGACCAGCATTATAGAACGTATGATAAATTAATTGTTATCATGAATGATCTTGATCAAGTACATGTATAATCATTTAAGTTTTATCAATTAGCAAAAAAATGTACGGCATAGCAGTCTCCATAATTATGGGACTTGATGACATGCAGGAATTTCAAACATACTATTTTTCTCATAGCTTTCAGGTTTCTTCCCGTCAGAAATTGTGTACTGTTCCATTATATGTGTTGATTGTATTTTTACAGATTTGACAGAGCGAGAGACAGAATAACAGGTAGAAATTAAAAACTTTAGATGGTTTTAATGCTGCTTTAATGCATCGTGAGGACCTCAAGGGTTAACCCCTCACGATGCATTAAAGCATCATTTAACATTCTTGAAAACAGACCTAATTTTCCTACAACAAAAGGTTTTAGAACGAAAATTTCCATGAAACTGGTTTACCAATACATGGCAATTTTCTTTAATTTGTCACTCACTTCAAGTCATCTTCATCCACTACAAGTCAAGAATTGTCACAGCAGCTTGTAGTGGATGAAGATGACAATGGTAAATTCAGGCCTGAAAGGGTTAAACTGATGTCGGCTTCAGTACATGTAGTTGTTATCATCAACTGATAATATATATCCAACGAGAAATATGTCCCAAATTTGTCACACTGCTGGTTGTGATTTATATTTCAGCTTGTAGATCGCTGTAACGAGACACAAATTTCTGAAAAATTAAAGTTTAGAGCTCTAAGGTTAAAGCGACACAATCAGGCTAAAATCATAAAAAATCAGTAATTTTATTTTGGCTTCTAAGTATGACCATGATGTAAACATGTCCATAGACTAGAACTGCAATTTTTTTGTGCTGCGCATTTACCAGTTAAGCGAGTTATAGAGTCGTATTTCAGACATGCATGTCCGAAATAAGAAATCGGGAGTTTGTCCCTATATCTCGCTTAACTGGTAAATGCGCAGCACAAAAAAATTGCAACACAAATTTTTTTAAACTTTTGCAGTTCTAGTCTATCGGTATGTTTGAAACATATGGTCATGTTAATAAGCCAAAATACATTTTTTAATTTTTTGATGATTTTAGCCTGATTGTGTCGCTTTAATGTACCGGTACTCCATCACAATGAGGACTTTGTCAGCTTTCATTTAAGGTGTTATACCTGGGTATTTCATAAAATATTGAGGGCGTGCATTAAAAAATAGCATTAAAGAAAAAAATTGAGCTTATTTCTAGAAAAGTTAGTTCATGAGATAAAAAACCACAACTTTCTACCAATTTCTAGAAAAGTTAATTAGGGCGAAGAAATGAAAATTTGAGGAACAATTTAAGAAAAAAATTAATGCGGGTGATGAGGAAAACAAACAAAATAAAAACATGACTGGAGCAATATTTTTTTTATCTATTGAAATTTTCACATGCGCAGCCCTAATCTAATGCGCACACTCATCTAAAGCACGGAGAAAACATAGTGGCCTAAGAGGGGTAAAGTGTTGAAAATGATGTGTACAATTTAGCCATCACTCAGGTATTTATTCTCATTTTCATTCACCTTTTAATAGATTTTAATCCTTAAAGCGCTGAACTAATTTGTGAAAAACATCGCAACCAAACGTTTTTTTCAACTAGAAATCATCATAAATGTCTTAGTTAGCTCTTTCTGATTCATTTGAATACCTATGTTATGGTTTCCGGCCACTAGAAATATGTTGATTCTTACAGCACTGGGATCGACTTTAGTCGTCAGAATCTGACGTCTACAGACGTCGGATTCTGTCGACTAAAGTCGATCCCCGCGCTGTAAGGGTTAATAGCATTTCCCACTTTATAGTAAAGGAAATTCTGTTACTTTGGTTATAAAATACCCATGTCATATATTTATATTTCATAATATTATGGAAGTTCGCAGTATCCTTATTCTGATGTAATATACCATATTGGAATCCTAAAATTTAATTAAAAATATGTCATATGGTGCATACTTAGGATGAGAGATACTGACACAAATATAGTACAGTTTCATTTATATTCTTTTTACTTTTTATGCTGTATTTTATTAATGGAGAACAAAATGATTATTATAAGAAATAAAAAACAAATTCCTTTTAATTTAATTGTTCCAATGATGGGGCATTGAGCCAGCTTACTATGATCCTCTTGCTTTCTCTCGGACTCCAAGTATTTCACAGACGGACTGATGTTTTGAATTAAATCTTAGATATTTACGGGTGATATCCCTTCCACTGCCGTGTAGATATACAGTACCGGATACCACAGCTGTATCACAGCGTATTATAACATATGCTAAAATATGTGCGCCATTCACAAGCAGTATGATATAATGCACTCACACGAAAGAGTGCTAATTTCTCTCAACCATTGCTTAAAAATCCGTAATATATCTCAAAATCTCTCTTACCGCAGAGGGTTAATTTAACCAACAACTGCTGCTTTGACGATCAATACCCCGCGTGTTCCCCGCTCACGCCCCGCCGATCTGTGATCAACTCACAACACTACAGTTATGGTGACCCTATTGTGTCCTAGAGCTACTGCTAAGCATATATAGCAATATAAAATCTGATATGTTTTAAATAGTACTGATGCCGACATTGTATATCATAATAATACATTTTTAAAAACATTTTGGGGTATAGAACGGCCGAATGTATAAGCCATGATGGCGGGCGAGATAAAGATCTGCACATTAGTGTATATTATATATGTACCTGTATCTCTCACCAGAGTCAACTCTCGTTGCGTCACACTATGTATCCCTGCTGTGGATTGTAGCTGTTCTCCCGCCGTTTTAGGCCTATACAATGCATTGCCTGTACACATACACCACACAAGACGATATAACACCATCGCACAAACGTTTGCGGCTTGCTGGTGATGTCATAGACCGACAGCCTCGTCTGTCTTGTGTCTGAAGACATTCCAGGGCCTGAACGTTTGAAGTATGCACCCTGTAAAATTTCTATCATGCGGGCGGGGGATTATGGTGGCTGGCTGGCCTCTTGTTCTATGTATCATATGCCCCAGCTGAATGTGTGAAAGATAACTAAGTTTGACACACTTCACTAAGCTGCTCTATATATTGTCCCCTAATCGCCGAATTGTTGAATGTTCCACTCATTTGACTGGCACATACAACAAATTAGCTACTGGGAGATGTGGATTGTCTAGCACAAAGATGAATATTGTTATCTACTTTCTGTTATAGCTAAGTACGAAGCCATCGAACAGAGTCTGATAGAAGAATTTAAAAGAGCTCATCATGAAGGAGATAAACGGACAATGAAGAGAACTGCCAGCATGCTTTCCCATTTTAAAGTATGTGCACTCCAATCTGCTGTGTGATGTCCTATATTTAATGTCATATTTCATTTAAATTTATTGACCATTATTCGTTTTAAAAACAATCTAACAGTATTATTTTTACTCACAATTCTGTGGCTGACAAAAAAATTTCCTAAAGTTGAATTTTGAAAATTACTTAAGTTTAGTGTTTAACCCTTACAACAACCCTTACGACACTGATATATTTTCATATAAATCATGGAGATAAAAGTGTTTGTGTTCAATTTGAAATCATCCTAGTTAGCTCTTTCCGCTTCATTTGAATACCTATGGTAATGGCCGACGCCCATTATGATTTTTAGCCTGCCATTTTATTATTGCAATTTAAATTTGGCGTCAGGGTAACTTTTACTTTTTTCATGTATCCTTCTCAAATTTGTTCCACCCTCAAAATGGCCAATAATTTTACCTTGTCGGCATGACATGTATCTTGCTCAAATGCATGTTACTAATAACCAGTTCTCAGACAAATTCAATAACGGCCGAAAAAAAAATAATTGTCGATTCATTGCTATTTTACTAATTTCACCTTGTGGGCGTGATAACGCAAAAACAGAAAGACTGATGGATCCGTTTCAAATTTGTTATGCATGCTACTAATAACAAGTTCTCACAGAAGTTCAATAATGGCAGCTCTGGTTTCAAGTGCAGGGACCATTGTAGACGTCAGAATCTAATGTCTATAGACTTTGGTAATATAGTAGAGCCTGCTCTTATGGGAGGCCACTTGGCCATTCTCAAAAATGACATTTAATATACAAATGAACCTCCTGTGGGCAGCCACCTGTCTTGAAAGGCTATTTTTCTTGTGTGACAAAGGCGGCCACTCATACCACTGTACCCAATTTGTTGTTCTGTAGAAGTATTTTCTGAAGTGATTTAATCCTAATTTTTTCATTCTTTCACAGGGCTATAACAGATGTATCGACATATTTATTGAGGAAACTCAGAAGGTAATATTAACTTTTTCTAACCGTTTCTCTCTTTTTTTGAGTTAAGATAGTGCTATGCATCGTATAAATGCTGTTTGAAGGCTGGGCCAGCGTCGATTGCAGCTGATAGAAAAAGTTTGCTTTATCAAAATATAGGAAGTGCATAGTGTCACCCGCAATATGATAAAAGACACAATAAATAATGCAAGCACAGTCAGACTGATAATTTTGTATGTTTACATTATGGGGCACAGTACAGATTTTAAGCAGATACCCTCATCAGTATGCATGGATGTATGTGATGCAGTGGCTTGTTTATAGATGCAGTGGCAGATCCAGAGGAAGAAGCAGCCGGCGCACAGACCTCACCCCTCACCCCCCCCCCCCCCGCTCAGGTCCCCAAAACGATCATATTTGAACCTAAATATACTGCGGAATGAGTCATTTGAGGCTTTAGGTTTCCTCTTCTGTCAATTCCTGGATACGCCGCTGGGATGTACGCCACTAGACGAGTTCCTATCCCCTTTTATGACTTGTTATTTAGTGTCTTATTCCTTGTGTTTACTTTCTGCATAACACACTCAACTGAACAACGTTTGCATATCTTTATTTTTTCTTACAGGGTAGTTTTCGAAGGCCGAGTATCTATGAAGACATTCCCCCACTGTGCTCTGAATCGTGTATACTTATCACAGCAGTGTTTACTAATCCAGAAATTGTCATGTCTAAGTTTGTTCTTGCCATCTATAACGGCAAACTTCAGGTAAGTATAACAGCTAAAATGGATATTTTGTTGAATTTGCATCATCATATATTCTGAGATCCACGAATTGACAGTATTTAATCAGGATTTAATTTTAATGTTTTTTCGGTTTCTTTCATGTAGCGTTTACAGCGTAGCACAATGATGCATAAGCAATGAACAGATAAAATGGTTTTTAGTTTGCCGCCTTATTATTCTACTCATTTAAAGCTGAAGATGCTAATGTAAATTCAAGCTTCGAATAAGTGACAAAAACATTACTATTAATGAAAATAGAATTATAAGTCTCCCAAATTGAATTATTTGATTAACTCAACATGTACAGTTTAATTTTTGGTTTGAAACTTACTTTAGAAACGTACATGTGTGGTTCTGTCGAGATAACTGATAACAGATGATCTGTTGGCTTATACATTACAGGCACATATTTCATCAATCTTGAAAGAGAGAGATGATCTGGAGAAATACCTCAAGAATCTACATAGTCTTTATATGAAGTAAGGAGTTTTTCATTGTATCGAAATGCATGAACTTTCTTCATTGCAAACAAATGTGAAGAAATTAAAAAATTATGTTTTTTTATTTAAAAATAATCCTTTTAATATAACATTGATTTTGCAGAACATTGGGTTTGTCAGATCAATTGGCTGAGTATAAAATGGGCAGTGATTCCAACCTCTTGAATAAAGCCATGAAGACTATTTTTTATCATTACAAAAGTGATTATATTGAGTAAGTATATACAATTTAAGGCTCTCAGCTATCTGGTTAAATTTCTACCCCACATTTTCTTTATACGTTTCATCGAATGGAAAATGATATAATCCATCACAATCAGGACATTCCCAACTTTAATTTTAGATAATAAACTTGGGTATTTTACAAAATTAGCGATTTGTATTCCGCTTGAGGTGAGAATTGTGGCAGTAATTCACATATCATGAAACTAAATAGCTGGGTACAAGGAGGGTTAACTCATTCAAGACGGCACTCTCAGTACATACATGTCACTGAGAATGGGACAGTTTTTAAAATATACTTTTTATTACGTCTTGTACTGTTAAAGTAGCTTGCCCGAGATCTCTCTGGCTCCGTCCGGAATGAGTTAAGACTATGATCCATAAGTCTTTCTGTTTGGTAAAGATACAGTAGTAATATCATAATACATATAAAGGTAATAGGCCTACATATAAATGATATCATTCTCTTATTTTTTTGTATCATAGACTTGAAACACGCTTCCTAAGAGAAAAGTGTTCTGCTATCCTTCAAAGATACTATGATGGCAGAAATCATCAAAAGAAAAATTTACAATCTGGAGGGTAAGACTATCATTACTTTTCCCAGTGCTTTATTTAGCCATTTCAAACATGGTGCAGCACCATGCTGCCTTTCATGAGTGCTATACTACCCATCCAATATGCAGAAGGCAACATTCTCCTTTGAGCTATAGACACATTACATGTGACACCACCCTGGCCATAATAGGATAAATCTTGATCACTGGTGCAGTACGTTCACACCTCTTGTATTGCATAGTGCATCATTGGGGCCTGTTCATAGTGATCTTTATTAACTGACCGGTTAGTATTTAGTTAGACTACTACTTGTGTGTTCTGTTTACAATGCTAATTGGTTGAGAGTAGAGGTACAATAAATACATAGAAAATATTACCAGATGTTTTCAGTATTGGCCCTAGTATTTTGTTGAGGTGGCCAGTATTTTGACCAGGCCGGAGGCCGAGGCGAAAAATACGGCCACTGAGACAAAATAATAGGGCCAATACTGAAAACACAAGGGTTATGTTGTATTTATCATATAGCTTGTTATTCTATATTGTCATTTGAATAGGCCTATTACGTAATGATTAGCCTATTCCCACTCGTGACCATCGATGTCAAGTCAGACAAATTTGCTATTAGTGTGTTCAAGGTTAGCAATTGGGCTATCCAGCGCCGGCAACCTTACATAAAACATCCTTTTCGATATCAGAACAGTTAGGTTAAGCTATAAATGCTTATATTAGGGCCTACTGGTCAACTGATAAAATTGGTCAACACAGGTACCAGCCTATAGAACTATAGGCTATAGCCGAGGCCTATACTATAGGCCTATACTGTAGACCCTTCTAGTCTATAGGCTACAGATACAGTCTGTGCTAGGTCTACTTACTTCGTCTTGTATGGATGATAGGTCATGCATTTATAAATAGGCCTAATAGGTTAGAACATTTAATCTATGTATGGAATATTAATAGCCTAAACCTAACAACATATCTGTATGCGTGTCACGCCCGCATAGGCTATCTGACAGCAGTGAACACATGCAGTCGCTGTCTCGGCAGATCTGGCAGGAGTGTACGCCTAAACCTGTCTACAGTCTGCACAATGTGCATGGACTAGCTGTCATCATGCTGGCCGTCTGACTTTGTAGGCCGTGGGCTAAGCAGTAGGGTAGGCCTAAGCATACATTAGATACACAAACACACATACCGGTAGGCCTACATGTCTAAAATGTGCGTCCATTGAAAGATTCCATCAAAGAATATACAAAAGCATCTACCTTGGATAAATCGGACCGCAAATAATCAAGTTATCAGTCATCAAAAGTGAGCGCAGAGGCAACATGGCACCAGATCAAATGTGGCACTGTCCATGATCCTGAATTAGGTCAATATGAGAGCTAAACAGTCAATACGAATGCCAAACTCGGGCAAATACGAAATTTCAGTATTTGCCCTAATTGTTCATAATGATAAAAAGTAGAAACTAGTCAATACGATGCCAGCCAAAACAACTGGTATTGCACAGGGCTAAAACTTTGTTACTAGAGCAAATAACAGCATAGGTATATAATGACCCATTATATATGTCTAAGTGCCAAGAATGATATGTGGCGTCATATATGCCTCTTCTTAATTTTAGATGTTTTCTATACTAGTCAGCCTATTGTCCAGATATAACAGTATGCTTTGCCCTAGTCCTGTTGTATTGTTTGTTTCTATTTTTTATTTTGAAGGTGGTATTGCTTAATTTTCAGCTTGAAATAACAAGAAATATTTATATTCATGGAACTGAATGATATCCCAAATTATCTAAAGTATTCTAAAGTATCCTATGGGACTTATGCCGGAGTGACATTATGGCAAGGGAGGTGATTTAGGCCTGTGGATATATGCAAGCTGATTAACATTACCCCGTAAAATTTCTAATTGTAACCGCGGCTTTAATTAGAATGAAAAAAATAATTTTTCAGTGCCCAGTGCCAAAAGTCTACTTGCGGCTTCTATTGAACGTTTTGCGTGAAAATTGAATCACAGCACGCGGCTATCAATCTCAACTGCCTGTAGCAATCACCCAACCCTTAATGTTCAATGCTCATATAAAGATATATAGGGCATATGCCATATGAATCGATTTGATGCTCACATTAGTCGGAAAGATTATTTTACATAGAGCTAATTAAACATATTTTACACTGCAAATCGTTCAGAGAATCTATTAAAAAGATACACCATGCATAATTATTTAAATAATAATGTATATCATGTCTATAGCACACTGAGTGTCAGCGTGTTGTATTCGGTATGTTGCGTTCGTATAGACAGTGCGGCCCCATGTAGACAGTGATAGACAACGTCATAATTGTGCTACAACACAGCCTGTCAGTCAACAACACCCCTCTCCAGACGTGAGCTGTCAGTCATGGCAGAGACCAGCGCGTCGTCACTTGACCAGTTGCTGACTGTACAGCTTGCACGAGATGTTGACGCAGAGTCGGCTAAATGTTGACAAATGATGTCTACAGTGAACCAGCAGTTGGCTTGCCCAAATAAGCATACGGCCACGCGCCCACCTTCCTCTCCTAATGTTGAATAACTGCGTGGGAAAATATCAACTTTAGCCATACACTGTTCGTGTAGGCCGCCATGGCTGATCCACACACGGTGATGCTTGCTTAACCAGTGTTAACGGTGAAGACCACAAATAACCATTGTATTGTATGCCGGTATATGTAATTGCCATTTGTATATTATATAGGACATTTATCACATATATGGACCTAAACAGTCAACCAAAAAATATTTCAATCTGCTAGACTGAGTAAGTAGGCTTAACATGGCAACTGTGACTAGGCCTATAGCACTTGTAGGGTTACATTACCTGAGCTATCGTCACACATTGTACATGTTGTATGTGAATATAACACCTCATGTCTGTAAAGGGTTAGAAGCTATCTGGGCTTTCATAGGTTGTGCTCTATTAGCGCGGTTAGCGTAGTAGCTAGTATATAAAAATAGTTTTAGTTCTTGACAAATCTCAAAAGTCGCCATGCGGCTTCAATTGGAGGTTTCAAAGTGAGAAACTTTTTGTAAAAAAAAAATAATTTTTTGAAAGTTTGGGGGGCGGCTTCTATTGGAGATGCAGCTACAATTAGAAATTTTACGGTATTTCTAATACATATTGAGTGTCCTAAAGCGTTCTGATTATAAAAAAGAAATATACTGATTGTTTGGCATCTGAAATGGTGATCAAAGGCCTACACCAGAGGTGCCTGGCAGAGAGTAAAGACAATAGGTGTAACATTCTGTTCACATCACGTCTGGGATAAGTGTTATCTGGTTATGTGAGTTCACACTCACAAAACCACAAAAAAACACAAAACCCAAACAATATGCCCATCATATAGCCTATGTGTCATTCGATCAATGTATGAGAACTCTGGGCCAGCATTGTACCAACACTGACGAGGTAATATTTCTTTATGCCACTTCATCACTTGTTGATGAGTTTAAAAAGGCCTGATGATACAATGAGAAACATTTTATACAAAATAGCTCATTTTGTGCCAGACATAGGTTATTACGAGACACAAGAGTAAATAAACGTTGGGCTAATTGCTTTTGTTTATTGGTTTAAACACTTGTTTGTCCAGACAAAAACACAATCAGCTACATATCCCAGTAAACGACCTCCCCTACCCATTGTTTAATTCCCGAACATGTTAAAGCACAGACGTACTGATGTGTGTGTGCACAAAGTGACGGTCGCTGATCACGCATTGTTGTTGTTCCATTAAAAGTCTTTGTTACTTATTAGTAAATTTAGATATGTCTTATAAGATGATGAGATTAAATAAATAAATTGGTTTGTGTCAGACATAGCCGTATATGAGACCAACATTGATTCAGTGTTTGGCTGACTGTTTCTGTTTGCTGGCGTAGACTTTTTTTGAACAGATAGACACAATAAGCTTCATACCCCAATTAGCCAACCCCTTATCCATTGATCAATCACAGTCAGGTTTGCCCAAACTTGTGAGTAGGAGCACTTGCCCAAACTTGTAAACGCTCAGGCCTACTGCTGTGTGTGTGCAATGAGCCGGTGCAGAGGTGGCCAACGCTCATCACGCACAAGTGTTTATTTAACAGTCATGATGTCTGCTGAACAATAAATAGGCCTGATGGCAAGATGATCGGGGGAAAATGAAATTTGGACTTTAAATCATTGGCAGATGGTGGCATTGTTCCGCTGTAATTAATATTATTGGAAATTCGTTCGAAGACTACTTGGCGGGATGTGAGGTTGGCATTATAATTATCTGGGGGCGATGCGGTCAGGGAGTGCTGTAGATATATCTAATACATACAGGCACAAGAATTAAGTGGCAGTAGCAACTGTCTTTGGAATATATTATTCACTCTTTTTATGGGTGACTTACGGTATGTCTTATATCTGCAAAATTGCTTAGATTTGGAGCTGAAGTCCCAACTAAATCATTTTTAGCCAGCCTTTTAATTTTAAAATAAAATTGTTTGGCTATTGCTATTAAAATTTGGTGGCGGTGGCGTTAACATTTATTTCTGGGCACAATAACTTTTTAAAATTTTCATGTGTCCTTCCCAAATTTGTTATGCATGTTACAAATGACCAGTTCTCGGACAAGTTCAATAATGGCTTAAAAAAAATCAAAATGGCTGATTTATTGCAATTTTTTGCATTTTATGTCAATAATTTCACCTTGTGGACACGATAAATTCAAACTTTCCATCTAAGCTGCTCAAATTTGTTATGCATGCTACTAATAAGCAGTTCTCGCACAAGTTCGATAATGGCTCAGAACAAAATTAAAATGACTGATTTAAATTGTGATTTTTCACACTTTGGTCAATAATTTGACCTTGTTGGCACGATAACTTGGAAAGTTTTTATATGCATCCTTTCCAAATCTGTTATGCAAGTTACTAATGACCAGTTCTCGGACAATTTCAATAGTTTCAGTAAGAAATGTCAAAATGGCCGATTTATTGTGATTTTTCGCATGTTATATCAATAATTTGACCTTATGGTCTTGATAACATCAAAAGTTTTCCATGTAACCTACTCAAACTTGTTATGCTTGTTGCTAATTACCAGTTCTCAGACAAGTTAAATAATGGTAAGTCAGTAAAAACTTTCAATCAGATAAATCACATTTTAAGTTAATTTATTCTTTTATGTTATTTTATTTCAGGATCCATGAGTTTCGTCGTGACCTTCAAGCTGTCATAGGTGCGAAAGCTAACCTTAATCTTGGACCAACAATTCAAAATTATGGTGGTGAGACTTTTCTATCACAAGAAGTTGCAGTGAATCTACTACAAGAAAGTAAACTGGCTTTTCAGCGATGCCAAGTGGTTAGTCAACATTTTCATTGATTTCTGTGTGGGTTCAAAGGCTTGGGTGAGTTTAAGGAAAATTTTGTCTGACAATTAGTGATTAGCAATAAACTCTGACTCACACCACATCCTTATTATTAATGTATATATTATTCTTTTTTCTAATCAAATTCAAACTTGATTAGCACATGGCCAAAACCGCATAGTGGAAAGATACTAAACAAATATCCCCTGCACTGAGTGACAAAGAAGCCTATGACCAAGCAAACACATTATTATTATGTTGATGCGTGTTGATACTGGGCCAGCATTGCAGATGGTTGTCCAACAGTAACCCTTGTGCTTCTGAATTGTTTGTTTCTATTTTTCATCGCTTCAAATGACGAAAAAGTATGTTTATTTTTGAATAAATAGACATAGCAAATTAAGTTATATGCGCATCTATCACAAAAAAATTTAGCATTTACACTGGCATTTTATTTGGTTTGAAACGTGCTTGTCAGTTGAAACCGAGCCTCCTGGAGCAGTAGGCCTAATGGTGATATTATTATTGACCACATTATATTAAGTGGTAAATTTTCAAAGGCTCTACACAATTATTTTGAGTTCACGAAGTCATACTCCATTAATAATATCATAATGCTGTGGCTTGTCGGGACAGTAAATTATGACATTTTAGTTGTATTTATAATTTGTGTTCTATTGGTTTTTTTTGACTTGGTTCATTACACAATATTTGTGATTATATCAGACCTGAAATGTTTAATTTCATACCAATATATCTGTACGTCGGTATATATGACGTTACATAAATACTGATATATTGGTACATCAGGTCCAAAGGGTTAAAACAACACAGGGTCTATGTCTGGTGTTAGCTTGGAATCAAATGGTTCCTCTCTTGTTATATCAGCCGTTCAACCAATATATCCTAGATGATACCTAATGAATGTGTTGTTTTGATTTTCAGTTGTCTGATCGTACAGAATTACCAGATAACGCCACATGTATATTTGATATTCTTATTCAACATCTTTGTATGGAGCACATTGATTATGCTTTAGAGCTTGGATTACAAGGTTTGTCAATTGTTTTTTTGCATTATCATTTATTGGCAATTGCATTACCAGTAAAAGCCATTGTATTGATAACACCTAACATTTCTCATAATGTATATCACCAGACTTCCTTGTTAAATCTCTAATTTGTTTTCTAATTAAAAAAAATTGGGTGGTGCATTAAATTATTAATATTCATGATGTCAGGTGGACTTAATGATAATAAAACCACCCGACACCTTTATGCATATAACATTTTCAGCATCAAATAATATTTTTCTAATCTTTTATTTGATGTGTCATTATAAAGTATTATACTGGACCATTGTTAGATGCTGATCTTTGTTCCCATCTTGTTATCAGGGTTGGGGTCAGGTACATGTACCTGTACCTAGGTACAGTTTTTAGGGTACCTGTACCTGTACCTGACCCTCATGAACAGGAAGTACCCGGTACTTGTACCTGGTGGTAAAGTACCTGAAAAAATCAGGTACAATTCAGGTACATGTCAGGTACATTTATGATATTCTAAACATTATTATATGTAGGAATTTAAACATTCACACCAATCAAGTCAGTGAATTCTAGGATCATTCTAAATAATCTACTTGAATTATGAAATATATTAAGAAACATATTTGGTGTCAACTACGATCTTGCACTCATGCCAGTCATGTAGGCCTACATAATGTAGGCGTATATTATTCACATTATAAATAAATCAAGGGTAGCGCCAGCCTGATAATATCACTTACTAGACCATGTGTCTTTCTGAACACAGAACATGGTAGGCCTGCTCTTGTCATCTCAGGAACTGAGGAAGCACACATTGTGCAACCAATGTTAGTTCAATGACGGGTTGATGTCGCAGATGTAGCCCAAAATCCAATATTGGCTCAATGAACACAACAGTCAGAAGATACACTGACCCAATGTTGGTTCAATGTCTGCAACGCTGGCCCAACATTGAACCAACATCAGGTCAGTGTATCGTGTTTGCCGGGATGCACGCTGGGATCTTCCGGTGATAGAGCTTGCCTGTGTAAGATGGCTATTGTAAGTGAACAAGTGTTACGCAAGCGACGCTGATTCCCGTCAAACACGAGACACCACAACAATGTTGGGTTGATGTTGTGCCGTCATCTTAGACGGGGGCCAGCAATAACCCGACATTGGCTCCATACCACGTGTTGGCCTGGTTAATTCACAGAAAACATGAGATATTCAATCAAGGTTGCTATAACATTGTACCAGCAGGGCCAACAATAAAACGACACTGGTTCAATGTCTGTGTTTGGTGGACACCGCTGTTATGCCAGCCAGGGTGGATAGCGCTGTATGAACATCCCGAAATCAGATCAAAGGAGGATAAGTTGCCACCCGCTGGATATTGACGGCCAAATCAAGAGGTCAAAATAATTAACCCATTGTGAACTGATATCGACTGTAAAAGTGTTCCTGTACGTTTTATTAGCATTTATGTAAACTGTTTCCTAAAAATAAATTACTTATAAATTTGATATTCTAATATATTCGCTGTGACATACATTTTACAAATCCAAGTAATTTTCAATTGAAATTATAGTTTCCGTAAGGAATTCAAAGGACTCAAAATTGAAATTTAATTGTTCAGTGCTCTTAAGTATTCATTATTGACGTAGTGCTGGGAGTATAATGCATTGTAACCAGTCCTCCTTATCTGATTAGTGTGTGGGATCCAGGCAGGATATGCATATCTTGTTACATGTCCAGTTTATTAGCCTTATTCCAAACAGGGCTATTGTTTTACGGAGTGGCTAATCGTACGGTAAAGTTATAGTGTTAAAGTTAAAGTGTTAAAGTTAAAATAAAGTTAAAGTGGGAACATTATTTATTATTTTACCACACTGAGCCTTCTACTAAATATGGATGTTGCATATGCGTAATAAGCGCGCATACAATGTATAACCTGACATGTTGTTTCTTTGTTATTCTGTGCCAAATTATTTTATTACCAGTTATTAAAATTTTCTAACATCCTGGATGTTTTTACTACGTTATTAATAAATTACAATATAGAATTAGTATATAAACACCCTACAACTGTTGGGTTAAACATGTAAACTGCAGTGATGCCACCTCTTGAATAAGACTAAAAAGTACCTGTACCTATGGCAAAATACCTGTAACTGTATCTAGGTACTCTGTGAATGCACGTACCTGGACCTGAATATTTTATGAGTACCTGTACCTAGGTACAGTCACCTGTACCTGACCCCAACCCTGCTTGTTATGTTATTGTCTCATCTTGCAGCCATACCTTTGTCTGATCCAAAATTGGAACCAGAAATATACTTCTATGATGTTGTTGGTCAGGCAAATACAATGTTCCATCTTTTTGAGAAACAATTTAGTGATCATTTGGTGCCACTAGTGAAGTAAGACTTTCCTTTCAAATAATAATCACTCAGTATATTGTTATTACTTATTTTTCTCAATATATAAATCACTGTTGTATATTCATACACATGATCAGCAAGGCGTCATTTGAGCCCTGGTACTTAAATCACAATACATGTTCATGGTGAATGTCTGTGTTTTAAAAGCTATTTTGTGATTATAATAGTAATACAGTAATGTAGTAATGTTTGGTCGGGCCATGTCTTAATTTGTAGCCCTTCTTGTACAATTTGAGCGGTAAGAGGGATAGTCATCCCGATGCGGAAATGAGGATTTAAAAAGCCTCCACTGAACACATTTCACCCCAAAACCATTCTAGTAATATATTCCCATGTCCACAGTATATTAAGCAGAAAACAATTACATGTAGTTAAATATGAATAATCTGAGCATTGATTTGTTTTAGCCCCTCACCAAAGCATAGTGAATGTATGCAGAGGAAACGTGAAGTGATGGAATCAATGGAGAATAAGCTGGATATGGGCATAGACAGGTAACAGTGTATTCAGCAAACACACAGCTTTGACCCAATGTTTTTTAATTTTGGCATATCATCTTCAACACCCACCAAACGTCAATAAAACAGGACTGGTGATCAACATCTTGTGTATATACTTTCGTGCAAATCTATTAACTTTATACTTGAAAAGTAAGCCTTTACTGCCTCTTGTCTGTGAATGACAGTATAATTCTTTATGGCATTGAGTGGACTTGATGTGGGCCCACATTATAGCTGTTAACCCTTTTATCGCCGGTCCAGAATATACTCGGTTCATTTTAAGCATTTTAAAGATGAAATTTGACATCAAGCAGCAAGATTTCAAAACTGTAGTCTACCATTTTGACACATCTGAATAATTTTCACTCACTTCAAGTTGTGGATCGCTTTAGCGAGACACAACTTCAAGTGGGTTAAAATTACAATCAGATAATTTGGTAGTTAAAAGGTTAACCCTTCTACTGCTGGGCCAGTATATCTACATTTTTTAACTACTGTAGTTTCAAACTAGATAAAATGACACTAAAATTGATGGATTGTACTGTCGTAGATACTCATTTTGTCGAATAATTATTTTGGGAAGGTATCAAAAATTGAAGTCCTTTTTTTATATTAAGCTGTAAATTGTGTCAGAAATTCCAGCTTTAAATGACCGAAAAATTGTTACAAGCAATGCAGCAGGATAAGAGGTAACAAAACTTCTAGTTTAAAAGGCAGTAACTGATTACTTTTTAAGTAAGTAGTTACTGCATTTCAGTTTTGCAGAGCATACATGTATTTATTGAGAGTAAGCTGTCTGTGTGTCAAGACATTTGCAATTGATTTGATTTGATGTTTCTAACTTTAATACTTTGAATGGTATACATATGTCATGTTGTTATGTTTGATACAGATTGCTCTCTGCTATGATAGGGTGGATTAGACATATACTAACGACTGAGCAGAAAAAAACAGACTTCAAACCAGAGACTGATGATATGCACATGTATTCTCCAGTAAGATATAGCGTAATATTATATTTACCCCGGTACTATTATATCAGAAATGTTGAAAATTCACATGTATTCTAAAGTGAAATATCACATTATATTATATAAACTATAATGAACATAAACTGATAACAGTTCTTTTATATATAAAATTGCTATCAATTTATTCTTAGGTAGCTTAGTGAAAACAAATGATTTAATTTTTTTAATTTTAAATAAAAAAGTCATTATAATTTTTTTTTAACAAGAGTAGACCTGCAGGAACCTTGAATTGGCATAAAGTTATGTAAATAATTTTCACCCACTTGAAATTGTAGGTACCGGTTACGATACACAACTGTAAGTGGGTACAAATTTAAAATCTAAGTTTGTAATCTAATGATTGTACATGATATAATTACAACTGACAATTCTTTGTGAAGGCTTGTGAAAAGGTGGTGAAGTACGTCAGTGTACAGTTGATAAGGCTGAATGATTGCCTGGACGGTAAAAATGTGGAAGCCTTATTGATGGAGTTTGGAATACGATTTCACCGTATCGTATTTGAGCACCTGCAACAGTTCCAGTACAATTCCATGGGTAAAAAACATATTTGATATTATAATCTTGCAAGCACCCATGTCACTTTACCAGTGTTTTATCTAGCCATTTCTAACATGGCGTAGTGCCATGTTGCCTTTTGTGAGCGCCATGTTGCCCTTCATGAGCGCCATGCTGCTCTTTGTGTGCGCCATGGCGCCCTTTATGTGCGCCACGCTGACCTTCTAATATTCAGACAGTGAAATGCCTCTTTGAACTCTTACTACGTCATACTCAACCCACCCAGGCCAGTTGCGACAGTGGCAAACACCCCAGTCACGGATGTCGCGCGTTCACACCTATTAGCCTATATGACGCAATACCTGATAACGGCCTGTGAACATAGTGGTACTAACTGCCGATGTTTACATAGTTACCTGATTCTGTCTGTACCCTTAATTAGGGAGAGTGGATGATGGAAATGCCTAACCGCGTCAACTGGGTGCCGGGTGTGCATGATAAGGTGCTCCAAAATAATAGGTGACGCCATGCCCCTGCTGAATCCTAGATGGAACACTGCATTACTAACCACATATTTATTTTGAGTAAAATAGATTTATTTTATCAAAATAAGGACGTTCTGAATTTTTTTTTGATGAGTTTTGATCTGGTATTTATTTAAATTTTATTCACCTTAAGATGGGAAAGGCTGCAGCAATTCGCACCGGTTTTTAAACTAAGATGAGAACAAACACCTGGTTATTAAGATGAATAAATTTACACTTTACATATTTTACATAATTACAAATCCTATAGTTACTGCATTACTTATTCCTTTGAAGCTGGCATTTGCATCCACAATGCCTGTTTCAAACGGTGATATTGTGCTTTTATTATGTGACACAAAAGAGTGTATTTATAAGTGTTTAGTAGTGTTACAATGGTATGTTTGTATGCGACATAAAATTTGTGTATTTATGAGTGTTTATTTGTGTTACACTGGTATGTTTATATGTGACAAAAATGTGTGTATTTATGAGTGTTTAATTGTGTTACAATAGTATGTTTGTATGTGACATAAATGTGTTGATTTCTAAGTGTTTATTTGTGTTACACTGGTATGTTTATATGTGACATAAATGAGTGTATTTATGAGTGTTTATTTGTGTTACAATGGTATGTTTGTATGCGACATAAATGTGTGTATTTAAGAGTTTATTTGTGTTACAATGATATGTTTTTATGTGACATAAATGTGTGTATTTATGAGTGTTTAGTAGTGTCACAATGGTATGTTTATATGTGACATAAATACACACCTGACATAAATGTGTGTATTTATGAGTGTTTATTTGTGTTACAATGGTGTGTTTTTATGTGGCACAAATGTGTGTATTTATGAGTGTTTATTTGTGTTACAATAGTATGTTTGCAAGCGACATAAATTTGTTCATTTATGAGTGTTTATTTGTGTTACACTTGTATGTTTATATGTGACATAAATGTGTGTATTTATGAGTGTTTATTTGTGTTATAATGGTATGTTTATATGTGACATAAATGTGTGTACTTATGAGTGTTTATCGGTTTTTACACTGATATGTTTATATGTGACATAAAAGTATTTATTTCTAAGTGTTTATTTGTGTTGCAATGGTATGTTTATATGTGACATAAATGTGTGTATTTATGAGTGTTTATTTGTGTTACAATAGTATGCTTATATGTGACATAAATGTGTTGATTTGTAAGTTTTTATTTGTGTTGCAATGGTATGTTTATATGTGACATAAATGTGTTGATTTCTAAGTGTTTATTTGTGTTGCAATGGTATGTTTATATGTGACATAAATGTGTTTATTTTATTTATGAGTGTTTAGTAGTGTGACAATGGTATGTTTATATGTGACATAAATGTGTGTATTTATGAGTGTTTATTTGTGTTCCAATGGTATGTTTATATGTGACAGAAATGTATTTATTTCTAAGTGTTTATTTGTGTTGCAATGGTATGTTTATATGAGACATAAATGAGTGTATTTATAAGTATCTAGTAGTGTTACACTGGCATGTTTATATGTGACATAAATATGTTGATTTTATAAGTGTTTATTTGTGTTACACTAGTATGTTTATATGTGCATAAATGAGTGTATTTAGAAGTGCATATTTGTGTTTATCCAGTATGCTTGGTATATTATGTGAAATATGTGTTTTGTCCATGTTTATTTATGTCACAGTCGTATGGGCATTAATGACATAAATGAGTGAGTTTATAAATGTATTTATAGGTTTATAGGCTATGTGTGTTACATTGTAGGCTTTTTATATTATGTGACATATATGAGTATATTTGTAAGTGCTCATTTATGTTACATTGGTATGCTTGTAATTATGCGATATGAAAGTATATTTATAAGTTTATAATATATATGTGTTACATTGTATGTTTGTTATTATAACATTAATGAGTATATTTACTTGTGTTACAGTGGTGTGCTCTTTATTATTTGTGCTATAATGTGTGTATTTATATGTGTTTATTTGGATTACAGGAGGAATGCTTGTGATATGTGACATAAACGAATATAGGAAATGTGTAAAAGAATTCCACCTTCCCGTGATAACTCAGCTGTTTGACACACTGCATGCCCTGTGTAATCTATTGGTGGTTGTACCCGAAAATCTGAAACTCGTCTGCAGTGGCGATCAGCTGGTAAGATGACCTGCTAAATAATTTAAACACCTGAGATGTCGTCATATTTTAATTCGCTGTGAGGTGCTAATTGCATTCCTGTGCTACAAACCATATAAAAAGCAGTTTTCATTTACATTTTGGCAGCGATCTTTTTTTGCTAATTTGTAATTTGCTAAAATTATGTAAAATCCTGAGCAATGTTTGATAAGAACATTTTTCTCTAATGCCCTCCCCCCCCCCCCTCCCCCCGTCTATGATCATGATGATTAGTTAACAGCATTTTATTACATTGTTTTTTTTCGAATTGTTCACATTGTTACTATGAAAGCCCAAGTACTGATGTGATGTGTGTGTGTATAACATAAGATGTATTTTTTGTGTGCTTTCAGTCTCAGCTTGATAAGATCACCATGCAGAACTTCATTCAGCTGCGAGCAGATTACAAAACAGCACGCCTTGCTAGTTTCTTTAAATAAAACAATCACTAGTAATCTGCAGTGCTAAACCAAAAGGTAGTAACTGCTCATTTTAAAAGTATACAGTTAGTTCCTTCTGGCTTTGCACAGCATTATTATAGAATCGATGTAATTATATTATTTATTTACTGAATGTAGATGATGTTCTAGTCTGGTTATTATGCATACCTTTATTAGAGTTATTACTGCTGGCAGTTAATCATTCAAGCTTATACATCCCCAGCAGGCAAAGTTCCATATGCTGGCTAGGAGACTATGCTATGGGACAATGAGAGATTCACAGATAGCTGACAACAGCTAAACATTTTGACAGCGAAATGGTAGTATAGCCGATAACAGTGGCAGATCCAGAGGGTGCTATTAATTGTCATGTGTCCCAAAAATACCATATTGGGTGCAAAATATTCGCAGACTTCACCATTTGAAACCTAGCTTACATAATGGCTTAGATTGCAAAATTATTGGAGCGTGCTCTATAGCATATAAGAGTCTGGCTGTGCCAGCTGTAGTGTGTAAAAATTGAGAGATCTCCCCACCTCTGGATAATGCTGTTTCATGTCTCGGTGATATATATACATTATATGTAGACTATTTTTGATACAACAATACCTTGTCATTTTGAGGCAAATATGTTCAATAAGTTTAGTGTTACCAGGGTCAGTTGATTCCGAGGCTGAGCCACTAGATTAATGGCTTTGGTAGGCAGCAAATTTTACAGGGAGAACGTTAAATTAACTCTTTACCTGATCAAAAAACACTTTTACCATTATTATCACAGCATAGATTTTCAAACACTGACATCCAACAAGGCTTAAATGACATGTATTGAATGGGCATTTACACCCCCCCCCTCCCTCTGCTGCTGACCACTTATGCCCTGCTTGTGCGTGTGGCTATTATCTGAGACTATGCCAGTAGTGATCTTATTTAAAAAAATTCTTTGAAAAAATCAGTCTAGTTACATTATGCCAAAGAGCCGCAAACTTTATCTTAAATACATTTTACATTGAGTGTAGATAGGATTGTATTTTCCCAATTTACCATTATGGTAACAGAAGATGTAAGGTACTGTAGTAGACTGGACCATCACTATTCAATGGGCAGATCTTTTTATTAAAATGCAATAAATAATAATAAGTCAAATAAGTCAAAGGCCAGTAACTGCCTACTTTAAAAGTAAACAGTAACTGCTTTTTGTCTTTGCACGGCAGTATACTGTACACCAGAATGGGTTTTTTTTTTAGACGACCAAACATTACAGGGCAAGCAGGCAGTCGGTGCAGGTGTGATAACGTAACTACGCTTGACTTAGAGACTTTTTTTTTTAATCACATGTGAAATATGCAAATTTTATTGTCAAGTTTGATACTTGGTGATAATCCACTTTCAAGCTCACGGAAACAGATAGAAATGTTTAATTGTTGGTGTTGATGGACAGAATATGACCAGGAGATGTTCTTTGTTACACGAACAGCTTTGAATTGCTATAATAGATCAAAGTAGTCCATATTATTCAGTTCCCACTGATATTGAATCTGAGAATCGAATCATATCAGCACTCTAAGCTCTCTTGTCATGTCTATGCACCACATTGCATAGTTGGAGTAATTGTGTGATCAATCAGAGTGTGGATGGACTGTGCTCTGAGACTGCCTTAAAAGTTTAGTTAAATCCGACAATGTTAAGGCACTACATATAAATGTAGGCAGAAATGCATATCTGATCCTAACAGCACTGAGCTAATAAATTTAAATTTTCAGCCACTTGAGGTTGTGTCTCGCTACGCGATCCAGAACTACAAGTGACTAAAAAAAATTTGAATTTACTTATTTTAAGTGAAAATGTATATGATTATCACAGATTTTGAGACATATTCATTTTTTAAAAGCTCGATATATAAGGCCAGACTATCAGGTTAATTTTTAAGATGTTAGAGCACGACCCCTGTACTGTCATCCATATACTACCCAGTACTACACTTTAGTATTACATGCACGTTTTTATACATCTTGAGGTGGCGATTGCAGCAGCGATTTGCATCTCAAGGTGAATGAAATGAGACGAAATATCTATATGTTAAAGTATGCTATTTGTTATGTCAACCCTTAGAACACTGATGTCGACTACAGTAGACATTCTGTGTTTTATCAGCAGCTGTATAATCAGTTGTCAAAGTAAAATATGCTTTAAATCTTGAGACACGGATATATGTTTGAACTTAAATTTCGCAAATCGCACAAAGTTTCAGTCACATGAAGTTGTGGATCGCGGTAGCGAGACACAACTTCAAGTTACCGAAAATTTATATTGAATATCTCAGTGCTCTAAGGGTTAAGAGTGCTAACCCTAAAAGTGCTAAACACGTCGATAGCTGATTTAATATTTTTGTGCTTCAAACTTTGTAAACAAATGAGAAATAAATTTGCAAGCGTGGCATAGGTCTATCTTTAGATTCTAATTCCACAGATATAACTATAACCTATTTTTATCCACTTGAAGTTGTGCATTGCGGTGGCGAGACACAACTTCAAGAGGTAAAAATTTAAATTCCATAATGCAGCGCTTAAAGGGTTAATTATATATCGGTGTACATGTTCTTACTGAGAATGTCTATGCTACTTTTTTCTATGACATAACTTTCACGAATAATCTCCTATAGCCCTAATTATTTAAGTTATTCAATTATTCTCACATGTATTTCTTGTAACTATACTTTTATGAATAAATACAAAATGATTGTGCTTATACCATGTATATCAGCTTCGTTAAGTTACTAACTGATGTTAATTTCTATACATTAAATCTGTTATAGTAACCCCAGCACTACGAAACGACTGCCGTAGTGTATTGGTTATATCAAGTCGTGGGTTCGAATCCCACTTCGGACATGATGGGGATTTTCAAGCATCCCGATAATATCGGGATGCTTATAGTGTTAAGCATTATTCTGTCTCCGACGCCGCCGCAGGCGTATCAGGAATTTAGCTCCCACTAAAAAGTTAACTTTTAGAGACATGACCTCTGTGCCTGAGTAATCCTTCCCATATATTTTTTTGGCACCAAGCGATAAGCGGTCATTTTCTAAGGTGGCTGCCTAAAAGGCTTGTGGGCACGATATCTTAATAACCGTTGGATGGATCGCTTTTAAATTTTATAAGCTGGTTCTCTGGGTATTTTCTGATGATCTGATTAACTTTTTGGGAAGAATTCATCACAAACAAGATGGCTGACGAAGGACATTTTAAAAAAATGGTCGCCCAAAAAGCTTGTGGGCGCGATATCTTATGAAGCGTTGGTTGGATCACTTCAAATTTGATGTTGTGGTTCTCTGAATATTTCTGATAATCTGATTAGCTTTTGGGAAGAAGCCATCAAGATGGAGGACATTTTGAAAAAATAGGCCCCTGAAAAGTTTGTGGGTGTGATATCTTATGAACCGTGGTTGGATCACATTCAGATATAATGCATTGGTTTTTTATGCATTTATAATCATCTGATTAACTTTTGGGAATAATTCATAGAAAACAATTTGGAAAACCGTACCAGGTAGCTAGCCTATTACTCTAGAATAAAATGTGCGGTTTCAAGGGGGGGATATGCCTTGAAAAAACTCACCTCAATAAAATTTAAAATGGCGGACTTATGATCATTGTTGACTTTAATATGCGTAATATCTGAAAAACCGTACCAGATAGCTATTAGTCCAGTTGCTGCTATTATATGTTCAGTAGGGACCTAGAAATAATGAGAAGTGTAAGGTGTTTCGATTAATTCATATTTTTATCATCTCACTGAACAAATTTAGATTTGTTGCCCAAGTGGCAACTTTGAGCAACTTGTTTTATTGGCATAATTAAATAATTAACATTATTGGCTTAATCTGCATCATGATCTAAGGTAATCAAACGTATATGGTTGCTGTTTTAAACTACACATGCATTATACCATATAAAAGGTAATAAAATTCCCGTTCTAATGATGCAGTAGATTAAAGGGTTATCTCTACAAATACGTTGAAACATGTTTTTTTACAAATAAAATCAAAATCGACAACAAAACAAGGTAGATAACATGGTCAATGGAAACGACCAATTAAAACATAATTATTGGCCATATCTATATTTGACTATATTTGTTTTCTGAACCCAGATGTGTAGCTGCTTAAAACTGAGTGGTATTTAGATTTGTACATGGCATATATATATTTAAATGCGAGAATATTGCAGCCTTTTTTTGAAAATGTGTGTATTTAGCCTGGGCTGAAATATGTGACATTGAACTTTGCTCGACATTTGAGTGCAAAATATTTTTTCCGCTTGTTTTTGCATAATTTGGGTGTGCTGAATTCAAATACATGTATGTCTGTTAACATTCAATCTTTGGTGTCATTCACCTTCAAATACGCAAAACAAGAATGGCCACCAAAACCACATCTGTTCTATATTTTTTTACATATTATTGCACGATTTCTGGTTTATGCATGATTTAGAGCTGATTAATTTATGTCTCATGTTTTGCTGTCAAAATGACCTATATTTGACATTCAAGTTCAAAATGGTTACCACCAACACACAAATAAAAGCTGTTTTCATACACGTGAACTATAATCATAAACAACATTTGTTTAATGGAAAACTAAAAAAAATAGACTATAATACGGCAGATTAGGTTGCAAGGCATTCAAAACTGTGGTTAATCACAGTATATTCTAACATGCTTTCATGTGCTTAGTACTTAAAATTATGTCATTATTTTAATAGTAAATATGTAAAATGGCATCTAGCTTGGATTTTACAGTAAACTATAGGTGAAACGATGAAAAATAAGCATCAGAAATGGGTTTTTTGGTCCCCAAGTCATACAAAATAAAAAATTGAGCAATTTCGAGCAACAAATAAAAAAAGTTTAATTTTCCATTTTGCTAGTCATTTAAATTTACTCACCAGTAACTCTTATTTCTGGTCTAATAAGTTAGCACAAATAAATCATGTTATCTTCAACATTTTTACCGGTATACTAATAGTAACAGTAAATACATACAAAAGAACGGACATCTTGTATTTAAATGTCATATAAAGGTTTTTGCCTTCCAAAGACACTAGAAAAAAAATATAATAAAAACTTTGTAGAAACTATCAATTATGCTTTCATGTGCGAAAAAACATAAAAAATATAGGTCTCTTTAAAAATTGGCAACCATTTTGTGTTTTGCTAATTTGAAGGTGAAGGTCACCAAATATAGTTTAGTCCTTTTCAAAATTAAAATGTCAGCAATAGTTAATATTCCAATATTGTTTTCTTTGACAAATTTCAAGAATTTTCTTTTTCATCAATACGTACTGTTAGAGAAAATTGTCTGGTCTCCAAACTATTGTTCACCCTGATGACATCGCAAGGCTCTGACACAGTGACCTCCATTTTTAAATGTACCCCGGTAATAGTTCCAATACGATCACAAATTTACGCCTTCAGAAAATGGCCTAGTTTTCATAGGCACTTGAAATATTCGTCTCGATTTCTTGGCATCCGAGCTTTTTGGTAGGCAGCGCGTGTGTCGTTTCCACACAGCTGGCTTCGTAAACAAAATGGCAGTCTGTGTGACTGGGCCTCGCGCAGTAAATGAGTTAGGCCGCCCAGTCATACCGGGTAACTATTTTTAGGAAAATTCATGCTGTTTTGAGGATGGTGGAATGGGCCGAAGTGTGTTCTGGTAATATATATTTCATCATTTAATTTCCCTTTTCCAATTGTGAATTGCCTGAATAACTCATACAAAAAACAAAAGTATTCAAGAACATACAAAAACTATTAAGTGCTTTGAAATACACCTGAGAAGCTCTCAGATACCACAAAATCAGAAAAAATCGGACCCTCAGCTGCAATTCAAGCTCGCTGCGCACGCACGGAAGTCACACAAATGTACTTTTGCACCCCACCTTCAAAATAATGTTGAATCCATGTTGAATCGTTTGTTTTGTTGTTCCTTTTGATTATTTTAAAATAAAAAATCATGTTTGAGCGTACGTGGAGAGAAGATTCCTTATTCTACTGCAATGTTTGATCTATCATTAGAACGAGAATTTAATTATATGTTACTATGGTATATGGAAAGTGCAGATTGGTTTATCAGAACATCAGCGACATACGTTTACGTAACCCTACCCCCTAATTTTAGACAGGCTCGGGGGTACCCTAGCTCATATAAGCGTTAAAAAATATGTTACCCAAAGTTGCCTTCTGGCCAACAAAGCAGAATAATTATGTTCATTGACCCATTGGGATCATGAATCAATAAAAAAACATTACACTTCTCGCAATTTCTTAGGCTCTATGGACGGCAACTGGATTATATAGACCATTGCTATTGAAGAAAATGTGCGGTCTCTGAGAGGGTTATACCCCTGAAAGTTTCAACAAAATTACATTTTAAATGGTAGACTTGCTTGTTTATATATTAACAAATTGGTAGACTTGTTTAATTAACATTTCCTAGTGGGCACGATTGTTGCAAAGTTTTTCATGTATCCTTCCCAAATTTGTTCTGCATCTTGCCAGTAACCAGTTCTCGGACAAGTTCAATGGCGTGAAAAATATTCAAAATTTATGATTTATTGCAATTTCTTACGTTAATATCCTTACTTTGTGGGCGCGATAACTTCAAAAGTTGTCCATGTATCCTGCTAAAATTTTTTATATGCATGTTGCTCATTTTCCCGGAAAAATTTAAAAATGGCTTGAAACAATTCAAAGTGGCCGACTCATTGTGATTTTTCACATTTTATGTCAATAATTTTACCTTGTGGGCGCGATAACTTCACAATGTTTCTTGTATCCTGCTCAATTTTGAGCTGCATGCTGCTAATAACCAGTTTTTGGACAATTTCAATATGGCCGCTGGCTATTGTGGAGTGTGCTCTTGTTTCAAATGATTTCAATTTTCAAACTATTTCCGTCGGCGACGGGCCTTGTTTTAGTTTTTTTTAGTGCTGTCTATTGCTGTTGTTTTCTTCTTCAACAATTCGAAGACGTAAATGTTCTACAGTCGGCAAAATTCATCCGATCTTCATCATTTTTTTCTGAACACTGATAGATTACCCTGGTTAAGTTAAAAAAATTGGCTAATTTGCATCCAAGATGGGTGCAACGGCGCTCTAGGCTACAGTCGCCAATATCATCCAGTCTTCACAATTTTTTACGCATGTTATCTCTTTTAAATTGATACGTTATAAAATTATATTTTTGACACAATTCAAGTATCGCGACTCACAACTTTAAATGTGTAAAAATTACTAACATATAGATTCTAATATTTGTATCGCCGATATAAGATCCAGTTTCTTGTATGTATCATTAACCCTTTAAACGTCCGTCCCGATTATATTTGGGTTTTTTCATTGGCACATTAAATAGCTGCTTTTGAACTTGTTAAAGCTTTCAAAATCGTTGACCTCCATTTAGTCAAGTCTGAATAATTTTCACCCACTTGGAGTTGTGGATCGCGTCAGCGAGACACAGCCTCAACTGGGTAAAAATTCCAATTAAATAATTTGGCGGTTGAATGACGGTGTTACATGCCAGATATTATATTAAATAATCACCATACCCTCTCCGCTTGATGTAGGCCCCTACCAGTATGTAATAATTTCATTTTAAGCATCATTAAGTCCGCCACCATTTTTAGTTGTACCTACATGATCTGCTGGCAATGTGACGTCAAATTGCTAGAGGTGATGAAGGAGAGATGGTATAAGGCAGCAAGGTTATGATTTAGGGTCGTAGCGACATTGAAATTGAAAAGGGACCCAATTCTACACCCCTACTTTCTTCAAGACCAATTGAAATCGTGTGTTTACCTGGTGGTAGCGGTTCGACTGGTGTAAGCCTGCATTGCTAATGACGCCCATGGAATATAGTCCCAGTTTAAAACCAATTGAGATGTGTTTTTGTCAGTTTAAAATACTATTTATTAATTAAATTATATATGGATTAATATGTACATTTACTCCTCAATTCTCCTTTAACAGTAATTGTGTATCTATAATAATTATGGTATATGTGTGTAATATATCATATGCTACATAAAGTAGTGGTTATCAGAACTTGTATGACATGTATTAGTACGCCTATCATGATGGAATATTGTAATCAGGGTGGGATACCAGAGCACCCCACCCCGTGGGCAATGTACACGTTACTGGTATTTGACATCAACATTAATAGACCTATACGAGAGCTGCTCATTAAACAGACAAAAAATTAAATTGTGTTTCTGAAAGATCAGAATATTGTCCATCGATAATTAAAACAATAGTCTTTTTAAATTTAGAATTGGATCGCATGACTAACACAAAACACTTTGCTCACAATGTGTTCCTTATTTATTAATACCCGATGCTATAACCAGAGGTGTCAAATATCACGGATACAAACAGCTGGTGAAATATGTCATAATCATATATGGTGTAAATATTTAATTTACATAAACGTGTAAATACATTTTATTTACGTGTTTATTTTATTTTATTTTATTTACTTGGGCAGCCTAAGGTTGGATTCGTGCGCAATATACATTTTATTAATATTATTATTATTATTTATTTTTTTCTTATTACATATATTTTTATTATTATTAACGTTAGTCTTAAATAGTCTGTTTAAGGAAGTAGTGCTTCTGAACAAAGTAGATTTGTGTGTGTCTTTTTGGTGGGGTCCCCAGTTCATTTGCACGTTTATATAAGCACAATAATTATTTAATTTATTTATGTGTGCAAATCCAGTTTATTTACATGTTTAAGTAGATACAAAATATTATTTAAATGTGCAAAAGTAAACATTTTATACACATCAATGTAATTGAAATATTTACACCAGGCAAATATGGCATTTTGTCCCCAAATAAAAAAAATGTACATTAAATACATCAATACAGTATAAAATGTTAATCACAACACGTGATATGTAGTACATTCACAACAGATACAACTTTATGTCGCTGTATTGTTGTTCAGAAACATATTATTTATCTTATATTTAAGCTCGTATATCTAGCGATATATTCTAGTTTCTGTTGTGAATGTTTCTTTGTTACATTTAATATATTACGTTATTGATACAAAACTGAACAACTGCCATTAGCCTTGTGATTCTAAATCGTTTGCAACCACAGTATTTAGCAATATACAGTGCGCGATACAATATAGGTTCCCTAATTTATTTCATAAACTTTCTCATACACTTTCTTCATGTCACTAACACAACCGTAAAGTGCTATGATAGTGCTGATAGACTTTCAATTCTTCATGTTTTACATGGGTTGATGCATCTGATAATGATGATGATCATGATAATAATAATGTATTTTATTTTAATTAGTGTTTGACATGGGGAGATACATGACAACAATAATAATGTATTTTATTTCAACCAAATTCATCTATTTCCAAATCAGTGTGTTTTGATTGAGATGTTTTCAATAACGTTTCCTAATTTGACTTTGGTTATTATTTTGTCTATTGATTTAGGTTACTTGTAAAACATGAACCATGCACGAATCGTGCAGTTATTCGTAAGAACGCTATTTTATCTTTGTGCATAACTTTTTTATCTTTATGTTTAAGTTTAGTAATAAAAAGTGATTAATGCATTTTTTGTGTCATCACAAGTGGATATGATGTGATGTAAGATGTGATGGCCGATACAGCCTCCTTAATTGTATATCTATATAAGTATGTCATTAGCTTGACTGGGAGACGGTCACTGATAGATGCGGCCATCATTTGTCTAGATAAATATGCAGCTTATCTGGCTAGATAAACCACGTGAAGCTCTTGGTAATTATGCTCTGCAAAGCCAAAAAGCAGTAACTACTCTCTTATAGGACAATAAGTTACTACCCTTTGGTTTTGCACGGCAGAATACCCGCGTTGTCAGGAATCTGCAGATTTAAGTAAATTATTATTACTTTAACACACGAATTAACGGAAATTGCGTGCATAATTAAACATGGTTTTGTTTACCTAAACGTGCAATCAAACACTTTTTTAAAAGAACTGAGAGCTCTCCAAACAGATCAACATGTCGCATGAAAATCAACATTTTGTTGGGCTACATGCTGCGACTAAATATGATAGTTATTACTAATCAACACAGCTCAACAATTTCAGCATACGTGCATGCATTAACTCCATATATTTTATTAAGTATAGTGGACAATTTATTTTGGATCAACACAAAAATTGACCTGTGCTCAGCGAATAGTGACGACGCACTTTCACTACTGTTTTTTTCTAATAAGTGTAATTATAATAATATATATAGTAACAGCAAGTGCACAAATAGAGATGTCATGTTTTTAATTAGCACTATTTTCGCAGTTACCAGTTAAATTCAAAAATACAATTTTATCCAAAAATGAAGTTTGATTATAGTGCCCGCTATTGACCGACTATTTAAATTTATATTTTATACAAAATCATATATCATATTAACAGGATTAGCAGATGATCGCCCTATTGTCACTTTCAGATATCGATGAGAAATATTATTTTTGTTGTTGTTATTAAGATATTATTTAACAATGAAAGTTTAATGGTTGATAAATGTTGATGCCCCTAAAAATGACCAAAACTATATTATGCCCTACTTATATTTTAACGTTATTGACCTTGTTTAAATACGGCCTGCAAACTGTATTGATTAGAGTACAGTGTGGGAAAATCCGGTACTCATCTATGGGATAAAAGTGTGAGCCTAATAATACTATAAAAATATAATGGTATTACATTGTTATTTTCAGAACTGAATATCGTTAATTGCATCTGCTCAGAGCTATTTAAATTACCTACAGTCCACTAATAATACATTTGTAAGGTAGCGAACATAATTTTATATGTTTTGTTTTGTATGTAATTACCAAATATAATCACAACATAATTACCTAAAATTCATCTCTGATTTTCTAATTTAAATTCTCTGACATTTTGTGTAGGTCTGGATCGTGTTCATTTTAATCTGTAAATCTAGCTCCAGGACACTGTTATCATTTCATAATCTAGTAAATCATTTGTTACATCTCTTGACTGTGCTTAGACGATAGCATGCATAGTATGTTTAATTAAGTCACCCATTTATATAGGTTAGATATTATAACTTTTCTTATAGAGCATTCTCTTGAAAATAGGTAGAAATATAGGCCTAGTCCAATAAGACACGCTGAATAATTGGAGGTGCTTGATACAGCTTTCATCCACTCAGCTTCTTTAACAGTGTTTAACAATTTGGCCTACATTATTATGACTGAAATCATTTTAACTTATCGTTATTGCTTTAAATACCGCCATAATTTTAAAAGTAAAATCAGCGAATTTAAAAATGCGTTGTCTCCGTGTTGATTGTTGCGTAATCGAAGCACACATTTAAGCTTTTTACTCGAAGGTGCACTTTTTTCATGCTGAATTTGATGCAGTTTCTACTTGTCGTTTGGCTATGTATGTAGGAAACTCTTTAAAAAAGATATAATAGTCAAGATATATATTTATCAGATTTATATCAAGGAATGTTCATCCGATCTAACATTTTTCTGGTTATTAGTAAATTACTATACTATAATAGTCCAGGCCTATGCGACAGCTAGGCCTAATCATGCATCAATTATTCAATTGATTTATTTTAAATCTGCCTACTTAGCCCACGTAAGCTATATCTAACTCTATGTATAGGTCTATTGAATCCAGACCCAGGCACCGTTCCGTATTAATTAGCGTTAATACATGTAATATTTTTTCAGAATTACTTTTTTTAATATATGAAGTTAAAATTGACAAATTTAAATTTACAAATGAAATTTAAGCAAATGAACGAAAATTTATTTAAATTGACGACATTACGGTAACGGTTGGTGAAAAAAATGAACCATACAATAATATATCACCAGCACATCATATTTAAAAACAAAATCCAGTATGCGTGCATGCCTACCCGTCCGTCTGACTGCCTACCAACCCGTCCGTTCAGGACATGCATGGGGGCCTATTGTCAGATATTAGGCCTAATTTTTCTGCTTTCTTGAAGGAGCAAAATGTTGATCAACTCTGTATTTCCGAACATGGGATAAAAACATCGCGGTTTTCCCCAACTTCTAGTTAAATGGATTTACAAAAAGTTAATATTGCATGTTATACATATGGAAATATACAGCTGTATTCAAAAGCCTAATAAAACACTGTTAATGTCATATAAATTATGGTTTTCTTATTTTTGTTAGAAAATTACAATCAACATGCAAAACCCGCATTACCTAGGGAAATAAATTAAAAAAAATTTCTATAAACTCTCATTTATTAAAGGAATATGATTGTCTCCAGTGCGGCTTCTCGAGAATCCTTATTGTTTGTTGTTATGTCTGAGTCTATTTATAGAATTACAGGCCGTAACAGGGACGATATGAAATACTGGCTGAAAGTAGGGCCAGCGGTGTAGATGAGGGGGTCCATGGTGTATTAACTATTTTTTTCAAAAGCGGCAGTATCGCTTAAAAGGGGAAACAACCTTATGCAGCCCATGCATTTAGCCAGTGTATTTTTCAGATGGCCACTAATTTGAACATTTAAACACAAAAAATGACAAAATGGTCAAAATTTAGTAGTAGGCCCTATCTTGACCCTGTGCACACAAAGTGGATCTGGGTAGGCCTACAAATCTTTGGCCTATACCAGGCATGTGATCGTCACGTGACACCACATACACTACTTTAACACTTTAACTGCCAAATTATTCTATTAGAATTTTTATCCACTTAAAGTTGTGTCTCGCTGACGCGATCCACAACTTCCAAGTGAGTGAAAATTATTCAGTTTTGACAAAATGAAGGTCAACTGTTTTCAAATATTGCTGATTGATGTCACATTTTATCTTTAACATGTTTAAAAGGTGGTACTTAATGTGCTAATAAAAAATGAAAACCCGAATATATGCGGCACCGGCGGTTAGAGAGCTAAATAGTTGTTAGCAGTGGTTAGTGCGCCTACGTTGTTGATCATAATCAGACCGTGGCATTGGAGAGGATTGTATTCTTTTATAAGTGCTGATGACATATGAGAGTAAGATATTGACTTTTTTATGACATATCTTATAGTCCCCAAAACATTTCGGAACGGAACATACAATTTTCACCAATTTCAATATGGCCGCCATCGAAATTATATTTTTCAGTTAATAATCATATTTTTTCAAATAAAAGCTGTTCTACAAGACATTATAATGTGGAATTATTAGGTAAAAATAGTATATAGGTGGAATAATATATATAATTAAAAACTGATATAACAGTATCAAATTGGATATCAGAGCGATTACAGTGGAAAAATAATGTGAAATTAGTGCAATGACATGGGACTTGTTATGATGTGATTATTCATATTGTTATTTGAAAATAATAAGACAAGTATGGTATCTCACGCCTTCATTTAATACATGACATATAGAATATTTCATTTGAGTTATTTTCTTATGACACGCTTGTATTATGCTCAATAAGTCGTGTACATTTTCTATGGCAGAGACAGAATGCGGAGCAGACATCCCCACACACATCCGCTGTAGTTTTCTGTGATCATTTTACCCACATACACGAAACTAACTGTCGCAAGGCATCCAAAACTTCCAGAAGGTCAATCCAAAATGGTAACCATCCTCCTCGAGCATCTTTTGTCCACCCCACTGATCAGGTGGTGGATAATCAGGTTCTTTGTTAAATTTCCAGATGATTGCTGGAAACCGTATCACATCCACTAAATGCATGTAAATGAGAAGTGCCAATGCACGTTCAGAGCCAAGTTTCTCAGCAATATTGTGCAGTGAAAATATTATCTAATTTGTTCTTGTTCCAAATTCACCAAATAGTTGACCAAGTCCTATTTTTGTGGAATAACGCCACATCAATCACCAACAATCAAAATGCAAATTTTGACACTTTTATCTAGTTCAGGAACACATTGGCCATTTTTGAAAGATTACCAACCCCATTGCAATAGCTACCAACGCCTCTGGTACCAACATCAAAACTGAGGTTGGGTCCATGAATACATCGGGTTTTCTGGGAAGTCCCATATCCCAGGCCATACAGTATTGTCTAGGCCTAAATCTAGAACCTATAGTCTATAATACGTATAGTATTTTAAATACTCCCCGTGAGTGATCCGGAGGAGGGGGGGGGGGGGGCTTTCGTAGTGTAGGCCCCGCTCAAAGTAGATATTAGGTCTTTTACTGTTAATTAACTGAGCTATAAACGCAGAATTACCCTGATCACTGACTAGCTGGTCTACTGTAACTTATATAAGTCTTTTGTAATTAGACTTAATCCTGTTAATATAATTATAACTATGACTACATTTTTGATTCAACAGTCCTCACACGAATGTAATGCTGTATTGGTGACGTCACAATTTATAATTAATCATTTAATTAGCTATTTGGGAAGTCAGTGAAGTATTGTTCATTGTTCAGTCTTGTGACGTCACATATTAGATTAGCAAGTGTGCCGAAAGCCCCATTTATCAGTTATTCCCGTATTTCTGCATGTCCGAAATTAGATTTCTTCCTTATTTCTCGCCTAACTGGCAAATGCGCAACACAAAATTTAAAAAAAACTTACACAATTCTAGTCTATGGACAAGCTGACATATATTACGGACATATCAACATGCTAAAATAAAAAATACTGATTTTTTTATGATTTTAGCCTGATTGTGTCGCTTTCAGTTCAATTTCCCTCGTCAAAATGTGATTCGTATGGACATCGTTGAAACAGGCTGGTGTACTGCGAAACATTTCACTTGCTGAAATACAAATCGTCACCAGGTCACCTAGCAATCAATGTCGCCCAAGTGTTATTCAAGTGACTTGCACATTATGACACCCTCGCTGCTAGGGGGCAACACTGCTCTCGGAATATCACATCATTAATTTGTAACAAATTGCAAGTGCATCATTAATCGAGGTCTTACTATTTGTTAATATAAATTGACGTGATTATGTGTTATCATAACGACCGTAGACACCCAGGTATAATTAATCAGGCTGTTCAGATTAAAGTGAACTGATGCACAGTTTGTGTCAGGGTCAATAACTGATCTAACCTGCGCAATTCTGAGACTGCAATTTTAATCAGGCCAAAATAATTTTGTCAATAAAATCATTTGGTGATGCTCTTTGGACGAGTGCGTTGTTTGCCATAAGGTAATTCAGCTTTCAATTCAGTTTACACCTTAGTGAGAAAAATAACTTTGATATCAATCTGATGTGGTATACATACATACAATAGCAAATGTAATAGTAATTTTCCATCATATCATTAACAAAATCATCGCTATTTAGTGGTGGGATTTTCCAAGAAAGATGACCTTTTTTTCAACAACATAACATAACATAACATAACATAACATAACATAACATAACATAACATAACATAACATAACATAACATAACATAACATAACATAACATAACATAACATAACATAACATAACATAACATAACATAACATTTATTTGCCATATAAACACTTTATATAATAATAAGAAACATATATAATTAATTTAGCAGGAGACCATCATTAAGACTTTTAAAGTCGCTCACATGATAGCCACCTTAAACATTGTAGGGGAAATAAATATATAATTATTATCAGTGCGGCATTAGAAATGAAACAAACAAACAAACAAACAAACAAAAAAAGACACAAACGAGTAACATTTAAACACTGTTAAATGTAGAAAAAATTGATGTGTGAATACGAAATAAACAGAAAAAGACTAACTGTAAAGATATTTTCAAGTGTGAAATAAATGAGTAAAGGTGAGAAAATTAGGTATTAATTTTTTGACATGCAAAACAATTTTGAATAATGCAGGTAGAATCATACTTGGCAAGATAATATTTTTTAACATATTGACAAAAACCAGCAAAAGAATGTGTATATATTTTATCAAGAATGATACGAGGAGAAAGATTAAAGGTATTAACAATACTGAAACGTAAACACTTTTTTTCTGAATTCGTGTTTTATTTTAGGTGTTCGAATATTATGACCATGGCGAGTGTTATGTCTGTGAACATCCAAACCAGTAGCAGATAAAAAGTGATAAAAATAATTAGGTAATGAGCGATGTACTAATTTAAAAAGAAATTTTAGATGATTTTGTTCCAGAATATCTTTCACTTTCAGTACATTATATTTTATAAACATAGGATCAGTATGGGCCAAATAAGGACTCTTATTTATTATTCGTAGGGCTTTCTTTTGAATTTTTTATAATCGCTTTGAATCATATCCCCAGGCCAGTATTCAATAATTTAAATGAGGTAAAATTAACGAGTTGTATATAGTAAGTAAAATCTGATCTGGTATGATGAACATCAATTTATTTAGCACACCGATTATTTTGCTTATTTTATTAGATATTTTATCAGTATGTTTTTTCAAACTCAAATGTTTAGTAATTGTAAGTCCCAAAACATTAAATACATCAACACAACAAATTTTCTCGTTATCAATTAAAAGCTCTGGAATAACTGTTTTCCTAGGTAGTTTATAGAAAACGATAAATTTAGACTTTTTACAATTTAAAGAAAGTTTATTTGATTTTAGCCATAAATTTATTATCTGAAGTTCGGAGTTTATTTTGCGCTCTTGTTCGTTTTTCGGAATATTATCTAAATCTGTCATGAACGTTGTATCATCAGCATAAATAATTGTTTTTAAATACTTAGTGATATCAGCAATATTATTGATATAGAAAAAAAACAGCAAAGGTTCTAAAATTGAGCCTTGTGGTACACCAGTTTTAATATTAGACAGATTCGACTTAACACCACCTAATTCAGTGTATTGACGTCTGTTTGTGAGGTAATTACGAATTAAAAAAAGAGCTTTGTCTTTAATACCGTAATATTTCAATTTATATAATAAAATTTCGTGATCTAAAGTATCAAACGCTTTAGAAAAATCCAGAAATATTGCTAACGGAGTTTTACCTTTATCCATTGAAATAATCAGTCTGTCGATTAATTCTAAAGCAGCTGATTGAGTGGAATGATTTTTACGAAAACCATATTTGCTGTCAGTCAAGATATTATTCAGAGATAAATAGTTGGTTAGTTGGTTGAAAATAATTTTTTCAAAGATTTTTGAAATACTTGTTAAAAGGCAAATTGGTCGGTAATTAGTTGCTAGTATAGGATCTCCTGCTTTTAATAAAGGATGAATTTTAGCAGTTTTTAAATTGTCCGGAAAAATTCCGGTAGTAAATATTTGATTAATAATGACAGTCAATGGCATTGATAATTATTCAATAATATATTTTATTAGTTTACTGCTAATTCCATCTGATCCACAACTGTTTTTAGAATTAAGACATTTAATAACTTCATATATCTCATTTTCGGTAACTAATTGAAATGAAAAAGTAGATGTGGCAGGGTTTCGAAGAAAATGAGTAAATTGAGTGTTTGAATTATCTGGTGCTTTTCTTGTGCATAATATTTGATCCAATGTTAGTAAAATAATCATTAAGATAATTAATACTATTTTTTTTGTTATTTGTAAGTGTGCCATTAATGAGAGACATTACATCATGTGTAGGCATACTGTATTGGTATTTTGCATTCTTCATGTTTAGTCGCCTTAACCCTTTGATCGCTAAGTTCTTTAGTTCAATTTCTCACCCACTTGAAGCCTTGGTCGACTTGGTCGCGCTCTCCACAGATTCAAGTTGGAGCACATTATTCAGATCTGTCAAATTGGAGGCCACGTTTCTTTCAAATATTACAGTTATAAGATATATTCCACATTTAAAAGATGCCTTTGTTTCTGGTGATAATAACACATTAGACCACAATTATAGTCGTGATATGTTAAAATATATTTAGCTATGAAATATATAATATTTTTTCAATTCTACATAAACCTACACGGATAAACGCTCTGAGATTGGCATGACATTGCAAATATAAAAGTCTCCCAATAAAATGGTTATCAAACGACTGCCCGAGTGCTTGTTATGAACAGTTGGGTCGATTGTTTAGTTTGAGTCAGGACACTAACGTGGTGATTAAAGATGATATAGCCTTCCTAATCAGCCTCTTGCTATTTTCAGCTGTTCTGTATCTTTAAAGAGTCACATTCATCATGTTAAATGACCACTGATTATTAGATTAGTCATGTTTACAAATATACGTATTATCGGCCGACATCTTGTGGTGGGGGCTTTGTGTAGAGGCTCATTGAGATGAGCTGTGGGGACTCGCTAATATATGTGATGGCATTGACATCGGATTTTTCCTCTGTATACCCTCATATATCCATAAAAGATCATTTTCAAGTAGATATATTCGCCGAGTACGTATTCGCTAAAAGTATTCGCCAAAATGCTTATTTAACAGAGCATTTCCCCCCCCCCCCCCAAAGAAAAGCAGTATCTTGAATTAAATCATATATGCAGCAGTTTCACTTTTCAGCCTAACTTATCAAGTAGGATTAGCCCATATTGAAGACAACTCGTGACAAATAGATTGCACCAAACATGGATGTTTTATTGCACTTTTTAATATAAAAGCACTATAGGTTTGTGCTTGATTGGGATATTTAATAATAGCAAATCAAATATGGTTGTTAGGGTACGGCAACGAAGTGCAGAAACGATTTTTAATCACTCATTTACATAGCATCGACATCCTAACTCTTTCAGTGCGGGCGACGCTGCTTTTGAACGATTTTTAAAAAATCGCTAAAAGACATTTGTCAAATATACAGGTGTAGGTTACAAGTAGGCCTACTTCACAGTGCGGGAAAATTTTACAATATATGGATACCTGAAATAATATTTGAAGCGAGTCTACTACGTATTATCTCTTTAATTAATGTTTAATTAATGAACAAAATGTGTGCTTAAAGTTGTAAGCACAATTAATAGAGTATTAATATATAAATAATTGTAAGCAAGTCAATAAGTCATGCAATCCTCGTGTTAGGGTATATTAAAAAATAGAAGTTCACCTTTTATTTTCGCGCAGTTTTATTATTCGTTTCATACACTTTTATTGAGTACCCCAGAATCGAAATCCCTATGTTTTTGTCAAGTGGACAACAACAAAGAATGGTGTTGATCCACTATGCTAGGCATTTCTAACTACATCTATGGTGGCCACAAATTCACACAGCGAATTTTATAGGCATTTTTTTGTCAACGACCCCTCATTCTCCCAACGTACCACGCCATCAAAAGTACCGAAATATCCTGAAATACCTTATTAATCATTATATTAACCTTCAACTTATACAGAAATATTACTTTATTAGCTAATCATACATGTTCATAGTAAACATGAAATCGACTAACACTATATATACTTTTGATTGACAAATAATAATATTTTTGTGTAAAATCCAAAATAGCCGACCCAAAAAATAACGAACTAATTAATATAATGTTAATATACCCTCAGAACACTCCATGAGTGGTATCATTTTGTTCAGTGACCTCTCCTGGGTGAGAATCAGAGACGTGATCTAAAGAGACAAAATCACCGATATGTCCGTTTTTCAAAATGACCGCCATCAATATAGCCTACTGAATTTCCTGAAATACATAAATGATTGTATCTTGGCTATTAATCTACTTAGAGAGATGATTTTAGTGCCTAATCATACAATGTGATAGCCAATGAAGCGGTTAACACTATTTGCAATTACCAAATCATAATATTATCGTGTAAAATCAATCGTCAAAATAACGAAAAATCAATTGTAACCTACTCTATCATCTTGTTTAAGGATCTATCCTGCTTCTGATTAGCCTATTGACACGTCATCTTTATTGACTAAATTTCCAATATGGCCGATTTTTAAAAAAGGCGCCATCGAAATTACAGGCTGAAATACATAATAATTATCTACATATATAATTATCTTCGCTATTAATCTACATAGATACATTATTTTTAAGGCTAACCATACCTTGTCATAGTCAAGGAATCGGTTAAAACGATTTTCCGATTGCCAAATTATAATAAATCTAAAATTGTCATAATTTTGTTCAGATACCTCTCCAGGGTGAGAATCATTCTGTAAACACTTGATTGCAAGCACAAAGCTGCCAATATTGTCGTTTTTTAATGGCCGCCATCAACAAATCTAAATCTCCTGAAATATATTATAGCCTAGAAAGGTTTTAGTGATTAATCATGCATTTGATTAGCTAGTTAACACGATTTTCGATTGCCAAATAATAATATTATTGTACAAAATCCAAGATTGGCGCAAAAATAACGAAAAATATGGGTCAAAATCAGCCTGTTAATATGGCTAATTTAAATGGTCGCCATTAAAATGATCATACTCATTAAAAATCATACTCATTAGCAACTGTTATTATGATAACATGTAAATAGGAACAAATATCACTGATTCAAGGATAAATAAAACTAAAAGTGAAATAACGGATAGAATAAAAAAATGTACATATATTTCTACGCCACACCATTTTAGGATATGAAAGTATCGTATGAAAATAAAAACTTATTAGAAATAGGTCATATCAAGGTTATTTTGCCTTTTAGGGGCCCTAGTATCATTTGTCAAACTGTGACTTACGACTCATTCTGCCAGATCGGGTCACATATATCAAAGGCCAAGATATGATCTATATGTATTTAAGGATATTTCAGTACTTTTGATGGCGGCCATCTTGACTTCTTGACTCTATCAACTTTCGTGTGGATTTTGCAGAGGTGTGGCCACCCTAGAAGTTATTTATTAGGTCCATGTTAGTAAAAAAAGAACATATCCCTTTGACGGCAGATGTTGTCCACCTTAGATATTAACCCTTTAACCGCCAAATTATTCAATCTGAATTTTCACCCACTTGAAGTTGTGTCTCGCTGACGCGATCCACAACTTCAAGTGAGTGAAAATTATTCAGATTTGACAAAATGGAGGTCATCTGTTTTCAAATATTGCTGATAGATGTCACATTTTATCTTTAACATGCTGTGCTAATAAAAAATGAAAACCCGAATATATGCGACACCGGCGGTTAAAGGGTTAAGGCTCCTGTGTAATAGTGCGGTAATACAATAGGCCCTATATGTCACAATTTTTTGCAGCGCATACCTATCAATACCATATTGTACATAATATTATATTAATAGACCTGATTTCAGCATATGTCAGGCAGCACTAGAATATGATCAGATATATAGGAATTCTTTGATGAGGTTTGATGTTTTTGAGATGGTTTCTATCTCCACCGAGGGGTCCTGTACTGCGAACAGCAGTAACTGTTTACTTTTCCACTAACCCGTTATAGTACGATCAAAAAATGCAGGTGAAAAAAAAAAGATATATTAATGCTGTTTGTCTTTGCACGACATGGTGGCGCACAGTGCCCATATCAGACTGCTATCCACTTCAGCCACCCCGCGCCGACAGCTTAATCAACCAGAAACAAGTTATTGTAATCCTATGTGGGCTTATTCCTTTCTGTAAATCTATTGTTCTCATTAGTCACCTGCTGATTGATAAATTATAAAGATACACTGTCATAGGTGTATATTTATCTATAGCCTGACCAAGAGTAGGGTCTCATACCATGATTCCGTGTCCAACCTACGGCAAGTAAAGTTTGACGATTGTTTTAGGTAGCTTGAGCTATTTGTCGCACACCTGGCTTCTCATGTCCCACAGCATCCTTAATAAATTACCTTGCTGTTCCCTTGTCAAAAATAAGCTCATACACCTCTCCAGAAAAGGTGGGCGGAATTTGTAAAGCGTAACATCCAAAATGGCCGCCATCGATCACAATGAAAAGCAAAAATTGAAAATGGCCGCCACCGGCCTTTTAAAAAATGAAATCGATTTTTTAATAATATCCCATAATCAACTGTGGTATGTCATTTCTGACTAATTTTGGGGCGTGGAATCCATTTCTGGACCTCAAATTACAATTAAAGCTTCTGCGATCTTTAAGTATCACACGAAGGTCAAAACATGATCAGTATAGCGGTTATATAGTGAAACACAATTAATAGTGGTCCAATAGATATGTCTTTTTCGGCTAAATGTGTGGGACATCATCGATTTCTGGTATCCGTAATGTCATTCTTAGCATCGGTGACCTTACAAACCTTATTATGTGATTTTCAAACACCATATTAGGGTAAGAAATTACCAATACTTGTCACAGTGAAGATACAACTTTTTCATAAGTGTGCGATAATATCCCAGCAACATAAAGCATTTATATAACATTTATATAATGTTGGACCAACGTCAAAGACGTTGGGCCGACGTTGTGTAAATGTTATACAAATGGTTTGTGTTTGTTGGGATGTGATATGTCGTTTCTGACTAGCTTTGTGGCACTGAATCCATTTCTGGTATCAGCAGTGTCATTCTAGGCATCAGTTATTCGATAAAAATTAGCTATAATGTGTCATTGTAGTTGAATTTGGTGACTGTGAATATATCTGTGGGCATGAAAGCACTTTGTGTTTTGCACATTTTATTTTTTTGTACATTACAAATATTACCGAGAAGCACATAAATGTTTACAGCTGCTTGAAATTATGTCCATCAACGACTGGGGTGGTTACCGGACAACCGGATTTTAAGGGTATACTGGTCACACATAAGTTTCAGATTGGCTTAAGCCTGTATAGTCTGGGAACCAAGTTTCAAAAAGCTGCTAGTTTTTGAGTCTGCTTTACCCAAAAAGTGGCAAAGGTCTGATATTTGCATATGACAGGAAAATATCCCTGGGACATTAATAGGGTGAGTGTAGAAGTTGATCGTGGCTGCAAAGTTTTTCAAATGAGGGATGTTCAAGGGTACCCTCGAGCCACAAAGACTGTACATTTTTAACCCCAGGTTATTAAAAACCCAAACCACAATTGCTATGAGCAATTTTTAAATCACTGTCGTCCATCTTTCTCTTTTATTAAAGATAAGATGACAAATTATTAAAGTTTCCATTTTTTCACAAAACATAAATCCACCTTTAGAGCGCTGAAAAAAAACAATTAACACAGTTCGTGGAATGTAATTTTGTCGTTTCTTGTACATGTCTAAGATTATGATTATGCTAATGTCTGTTGACTTCATTTGGTACACCGGCCATCTGATAACACTATATCAAACTAGAAAAACTCTACCTTGTTGCTTGAAGGACTTATGAGGTCAAAAGAGCGGATGGGGTACTTCAACAAGTTACATTTTTTCGACCCCTGTAATAACATAATCATCATTATTATGGTTATAAACAATTTTAATACAACTCTGGCCACATTTTGTCATTGGATATATTCAGGATGAAACAGATGTGGGGTTTATTCATTAAATATAAACCCACCCTTAGGGCACTGAAAATCAATATTTCCAAAAACTTGAACACAGTTCGTAGTATGTAACTTTCCATTTCCTGTACATTTGTATGATTTTGAACATGCTAATGTCTGCTGACCTTATTTGATAAATCTATCATCTGGTACCACTATGTTAAATTATAAAAATCACACCTTGTTGCATTAACCCCTTCACTTCCAGGCCGAAGTGCATACCAGGATCCAGGGATCCTGGTGTAACTATAGTAAATCCGACGGAAATTTCCGTCATGTATGGTTACGTAACATGACGAATGACGACGGAATTTTCCGTCATGTATGGTAGTGAAGGGGTTTTTATGAGGTCAAAAGTCCAGATGGGGTACTCTCACTAGTTACATTTTGTCGACCCCTTGTAATAACAAAGTTGTCATTCTTATAGTTATAAACAGCTTTATTTCCATTCTTGCCACATTTTGTCATTGAATATACTCCGGATGAAACATATCTGAAGTTTATATTTTTTTTCAGAAAACGTGGACCCACCCTTAGAGCGCTGAAAGTCAATATTAAAAAAAATAATAAACACAGTTTGTAGTATGCACACGTTTCAATTTACTGTACATCAGTATGATTATGAGCATGCTAATGTCTGCTGACCTCATACGATAAATCTGCCATCTGGTACAACTATGGCAAATTTAAAAAAGAACTACCATGCTGCATTATGGACTTATCATATCAAAGTCCGGATGATGTATTCTTAGTTATATTTTTTCGACCACTTTGTATTAACAAAATTTTATTTTTTTATAATTATCAATAGCTTTATTACCACTGTTGCCACATTGTGTCATTGAATACATTCCAAACGAAACATACATACAGTTTTGATATTTTTGACAAAATAAATCGAGCCTTAGAGGTCAACAGGTGCTGGATTTTTTAATATTTTCACTGTTATCCAAGACGTAACATTTTCAATTTGTATTTGAACTAGTCCCATGATAACTTCACTAGGCGATCTTGAGGACATAATTATATTTTTGTTAGTTTATTATATCCACAGGTAAAAGAGAGTAAAGTTAATTTGCATTGTTAGCCAATTTGTAAATAATAAATCAAATTTTAACAACACCTAGCAGCGTATCTGGTGCAGCCATAATTGTGTTTGTCACAATGATATTAGCCATGTAGCTTCGTTTCTCAAAAGTGGGTTGTTTTGAAATGATCCTTTTTTCTCAGACAATGCAAAGACAAATTGACCACCTTTTGATATCACCATAATAATACCCAAAGATTCTATAATGCCTTGAACTGTTCAACATCTTGGATTAGTATATGAGGTGGCATCAAGCAACATTTGTGGGGGGAGGACGTATCAAGGGTTAAACTAGTTCTGCTAAGTGCAGCATAGTGCCAGTTTCTGAATATGTCATGTCATAACTAAAATCAACTGCAGCATATATTCCAGAAGTATATATATAGATATATATATACAGCAATGGTGCAATACATGTTTGTATCGTAAATGCATGTCTTTCATGCTGAATCATATTCACAGAACGTCCTGTTCAATTCACTTGAACACTTGACACCATACAACACAAGTATTGCCGTTATCCAGAGACACTGCTAATAAGCTGATAAGCCCAGTGACTTAAAGTGGAATAAATGTGGGCCTAGTGTAGCATACCGCTCAGCCAACGATATAAGTACTACTACTACTATCTGCATTATGCCTCTTCTCATTTAGATATGTTTCACTGGTGTATGTCTTAAATTCATAATGATGGCATCAGACATTACTTTTCTTCAGACGTTATTCTCAATATGTGGGTTTAATCTTTGCTAATAACTGCTGTCTTCGAAAGTTTATCACGAGCAGCGTCCTAAAACGCTAAGCGTTAGGAAAAGTTAGAGCAACGTCTTAAAACTCTAAACATTATGAAAAGTCAGTGATTGTTCCTAGCTGTTTGCTGCGGGTGGGGAAGGACTTCTAGAATGTAACTGACTTCTCGCTGGTGTTCGCCATTATGTGCCCATAGTATCATATAGTTTATATATGCCAGCAAGTACATATACGTGTAACAGTACTATACTAACAATATAAATATACTTGGCTAGTATTATCAAATTTTATCATGTACTATATTAGTATGAATATATTTATTTTTAAAGTAACAAAAAATAATCAGAAATATTACACAACATTTTAAATCATCCATTGTTTGTTTTTGTGCGTTGTAGATAATTATTTATTATCTATAATTATGTATTTATCATTTAGTATTCCGAGACACAGATAAGAATGTAGTAATAGACCATGACAAAGTCGACATAAACTCATTTGATGTGATTGTTATGTATATGTCATAAAAACAACTTTAGGCCCTGCCTTCCCTTTGCAGGCAGATCACCCATATTACCCAACTTTTGACCATTGGCAACACGTCACCATATGTTATGGGCCTCAATGAGCTTGTAATGCACATTCTAACCAAGGAATCTAAATTCCTTGTTCAACTATCAGTGGGGCAGATCTATATCAGCTATCATTGACACCCCTTCTAATAACTGAAATATTGCCAACAATCTAAGTATATCAGCCTGCGGTCCCACACAATCCACAACACATTACTGACTGTGACGTAAGACATATTTGCATGCCACCTGGCGGTGAATAGCGTCTTTAAAACATGTTCGACCAGTGCTCTAGCTGTGTTAAGTTATTTTAAAATATCGTTTTTAGCGATACAAGGGTGGGTTTAATACAATAAAAATTGTACTTGTGTTTCGTCCTGAATGTATTCAATGACGAAAGGTGGGAAGAGTGGTAATAAAGCTGTTTATAACTATACAAATGAGGATTTTGTTGTCACAAAGGGTCGTCATTCGGACCTTTGACCTCATAAATCCTTCATGCAACAAGATAAGGTTTTTATAACTTGATATGATGGAACCAGATGACAGATATACAAAATGAAGACAACAGACATTAGCATGCTCATAATCTTACACATGCAGAGCAAACGAAAGAGTTACATTGTACGAAATGTGTTATTTTATCTGGGAAATTATGACTTCCAACGATCTAAGGGTGGGTTCATGTTTTTTGAAAAATATTATTACTTCATCTATGTTTCATCCGGAATGTATTCAATGACAATATGTGAAAAGAGTGGTATTAAAACTGTTCATAACTATAAAAATAAAGATTATGTTATTACACGGGGTCGACAACATTTAACTAGTACTAGTACCCCATCTGGACCTTTGACCTCATAAATCCTTCATGCAACAAGATAAGGTTTTTTCCAGCTTGATATGGTGGAAACAGATGACAGATATACAAAATAAAGACAACAGACATTAGCATGCTCATAAACATGCACATACAGAGCAAACGAAAGAGTTACATTCTACGAAATTTTATTTAAAATATTGACTTTCAGCGCTCTAGGGGTGGGTTTATATTTTTTGAAAAATATCACAACTTCACATATGTTTCGTCCGGAATGTTTTTAATGACAATATGTGGCAAAAATTGTAATAAAACTGTTTATAGCTATAAAAATAAAGTGAGAGTACCCCATCCGGGCCTTTGACATAATAAGTCCTTAGTGCAACAAGATAAAGTTTTTCTAACTTGTTACGGTGGAACCAGATGACAGATATACAAAATAAAGACAACAGACATTAGCATGCTCATAATCATACACATGCAGAGCAAACGAACTTTGTGACTTTGTTTAATATTGACTTTCAGCGCTCAAAGGGTGGGCTCACGTTTTCTGAAAAGTATCATAACTTCACCTATGTTTCGTCCAAAATGTATTTAATGACAAAATGAGTTGAAAGTGGTATTAAAGTTGTTTATAACTATAAAAATAAAAAATATATTATTACAATGGGTCGACAAAATGTAACTATTGAAAGTACCCCATCCCTACCTTTGACCTCATAAGTCCTTCATGCAACAACTTATGGGTTGTCAAATGGGGCATAGTGGTGCCAGATGAGTGATGGACCAAAATGAGGTAAGCTTAACTTTGCATGCTCATAACCATGCAAATGTACAGGAAACGGAAAAGTTACATCTGGAGAAAAAACTACCTTCAATTTGGAATATTGACTTTCAGGTTTAATTTTTCTGAAATTTTTCAAAACTTTAGTAATGTGTCATTCTGTACGTAATAAAAGCAAAATAGAATTTACAATGATTTGAAGATTGTTTAAAACCTTTGAGTTTCGAGTTTGGAATTACCTGGTGTTTTAAAAAATGCAATATTTAGGCTCGAGTGTACCCTTGAACATCCCTCATTTCAGGGACTTTGCTGCCACAGTAAAGTTCTACACCCACCCTAATGATGTCCCAGGGATATTTTCCTGGCATAATAACAACTCAGACCTTTCCCACTTTTTGGGTCAAGCGAAGTGACACGTTACAGGACTTGGCTCTCAGACTATGTATCTTATATGGATCGGTGAGACGATTGCACCTGGAAGTACTGAATCCGATCGTCAGCCAAGGATGGAGATTATGCTCAGGGGCGTTTAAAACATTTAATTGCCTATCGCCGGTTAAAGATGAGCCTGTTAATAGATTTGCTGACAAAATGCATGTAAATTCTGTTTTCATTTGCATATGTTGCCTCAACATTGACATTGACCCAAGCAAAGTTAAACCAATGCTGGTTTAATCCTGTCCTAGTGTAGCAACTCAACGGGTCCAGCAAACATGATACCGGGAACATTACACGCCTCTAAGGAAGCGAACATATTGGGAGCAATTGGTTATCTAGATTTAAAAATACTATTGCGTGTATTCACAATATTTGAAACGCTGTAACAACTATTGTATTCATATTTTCATCCTATTCGCTCGGCAAGTCTGATATAATATCCACTTTGGATTCGTATGCCCACGCATAGATCCACAGTCACCAAATTCGTCTAAAATAACACATCGAAGTTAGTCTTATATGCTATCTGATGCCTAGAATCACAGTAATGATACCAGAAATAGATTATGTGCCACAAAGTTATAGTACAGTCGCTAATGTATTTATTATCTGATAAATCACTTACTACTAGGTAACATGGGACTGAAAAGTGTTGGTGCTATTTGCACAGACAAAGGTTATGACCACTTTTACGCCATATTTCGCAATATAAACCAGACAATTCATATTGAAATTAAATTAACATTTTTATGTAGGTTATACATGTTCATCCCAGGTCGTATTACTGTAATCATAAACTCTTTAAATTAAGAAAATAAGTCAAATGTGGTCATTTTGGAGTCATTTTCGGTAAACCAAGTGTTGTTCACATTAAAATTAAAATACTAAATAAAAGAAACAAGCCTGAACATAATCAAAAACGTATCGTTTATTGTAAATACAATACTCAATGAATATATCATGATTGTTCGTCATCGTCAACTCCCTCTGCATCAGAATCATGCCCTCCATTACTACTTTCAACATTTTCACTATCGTATTATTCACTGAAAGCACATTTGCATAAATCTGTACATGTTCAATCACCATGTTCATTTTTTACATGGGCATCGGTTTGTAGAACAATTACTGCTACAGCAATTGCATCGCACCAACTCTACCACAGCTACTGGTGCTGGATCAAGCTTGGTCACAAGAGGAGATAAAACAACTGCATTTTTAATTGCTCATGGTGGTTACTTGACTGAGCTTGATTGCAATCAGCCATTTTGTCTGCTTCTGGAGCAAGGGGAGCTAACTAAGGCGCTGCTAAGAAATACCTTGCCAGAGTATTTGGCCTCTGGGTGATGCCTTTTAGACCACCCATCACTTTCATAGTTCTATTAGCTTGCTCCAGATCGTGGTCTACGCCAATGTTGCAGAACTCTTGCCCAGATTTCTTGACAGTACTCTGGTATGTACTGGGTATATTTAAAGCGGTTTTGGCTTAAGAAGAAATGACACAGTATTTCCAGGGATACCAAATACAAGTGCTCCAAACCATATCGTTGTTTTCTTAGAGATACGTAGCCTAACCGCAATATAATGCACCATATTCGTCCTTTTATCACATTTTATCTTTAGAAATAATACCCCTATATATAGTGAGTTATTTTTGTTATCATATTATAAAATGAGCCCCTCTTTTTTAGTAGACTGGTTATGGGTCCTACATCATAACTGAGCCATTGCAAGTCGATGAGACCTCGAAAATCATATCAACAAGTCTACGTAAGACTCAACGTAGTAATGATTCTCTATATATAGGCATATGTATAGCTACGGAATTTTCCGAAGTGAGAATACCAAAAAATTATTAAAAAGACCACTTGTAATGTGTAAAATTAAAAAATTGTAGTAGAATCAAAATCCTAATTACTTTCTTAAAAATACACCATAGGGTACGATGAACCTATATTAAAGTGGCAATGGCATTTCATGATCAAATACGCGAAATAAAACAGTAAAATAGCTAGATTATTTTGGCATAAATATTTATTTGTCATAAGTTTACATGAGAGTGTCATAACAATGTATCAGCAGGTACATCTGCCGGAACATGAGAAACATAGTATTATCAGTATGTAGGGGTACTGTCGCGCATACACCAGCTTGGCGTAAATGGATATTTACGCTCTGCGTGTCACATATTTGCCTCGTAGTCAAATCTCTGTGGTTGATGTCAGCGTTTGATCGGACTATGTGTTAATTTGAGGCCTTCTTGTACATTTTGAGCCGTACCATGGCCATTTGATCCCTCGGCTCCGCCGATGAATCAAATGGCCCTGGTACGGCTCAAGTTTCCAACCGGGCTTCAAATATGAATATTACCTCCCCCAAAACACACGATATTGTTTGTTATAACAGCATCAAGATACACATTGTTCAAAAACAAAATCATGATTAATGACATTTCCCATAGTTTGTAACTATTTGTCTTCGATGGGTTTGTACACAAGCAATCGACATGTTCCAAGTGTTTCCATCTCCCGTGACCTGTTCATCAGCTACAGTTCAAGCCCTCATGTAGACAGTTATATTATATACAATTATATACATCATATATATAAATATGTCACTATATTATTATATTGAAGATATAAAAAAAACAGTCTTTAAGAAAGCCTCTTAGTCATATTGATGATATCATAAAAAACTTTCTTTTATAATTCATCCCCTAGCAGTCAAATTACCTTATATGCCACTCAAAAGAGTGGTATATTCGACACTTTGACTGCTGGAAGATAGTATAATACAAATATAACTACTTTGGTTTTATCAGTCAATGTGGCAATTATTGTACACAGCCATCTGTGGTAGACCCCTATTTATCAGAGTAATGATACACAATGTCTGTAGCGAAGTGAATCTAGCCGAATAAATGTTGAGCCGCCAGTCCCAGACATCTACAAAAACAACATTACAAGACCAAGTTACACCACTTACTAATGGTAATCATAACTAAATAACAACAATTTATTTGTCGTAGCATTTAATTAAAGTATGAAAAGTTATCTTTCTATTTTACACCAAACACGAGACGCTGACCCAATGTTATTCCAGTGTTAGACCACCGTCCCCCAGCAAACACAAAACATTTGTATAACATTTATACAATGTCGGACCAACGACAGTGCATAATAATGTTATAATAAATAATATGTTGTGTTTGCTGGGCTGTGCCGCAGGCCCACCACCAAACAAACATTAGGTTAACATATTTCGTGGCTGCTGGTGAAAATGTTGTGGATAATAACCATGATGAACAGTAGTCGACATACTTTTATTGCATCATTTAGGCAATTTTTTTCAAAAAAACACTCGTATAACATTTGTACAATGTCGGCCCAACGTCTTCCACGTCGGTCCAACATTGTACAGATGGTATACAAATGTTTTATGTTTGTTGGGAAACAGCTCGACAAAAAACATTTTGGCGTTCCATATTATGTGAAGCATAATTTGATTTGACTTACATGAGAGACATTGAGACAAGCTGTGCTGAGGCCGAGTCTACTTCGGGACTGTTCTTGTTGGTGAATATGTATGGATTCTCCTAAACGCAATGGAAATACAATTAAACAATGATATTTTGCATTTTTAACAAAGTCAACACTTAGTCATGCGTATTATGGTGACAGTAAGCAACGTTTCCTTTTAAAATATTCTAAATGTCATTTCTCGTGCATGATAGCTATGGATACGCAGATATTGAAAATAATCCTCACCTCTGTTGGACAGTCATATTGAAATGGATATGTTTCCGGCTTGTAGAAAAGCGGCTTGTCTCCATAGGGTATTAACTAAATAGAAGAACACCATGCTGTAATATCAGTTCACAAAATAAGTCAGCTCCTTATTGTAAAAAGTTTAACTATGCATTATTTATCTTTTTAGCATTTTTTAATTCATGACTGACTTTATTAAACTGTATGGCTTGGAGTCTTTATTTCATTTTTATTCCCATTGAGGTGTGAATTTCGACGACAATTCACACCTCAAAGTAAATTAGTTTTATAAGTTCTTATATGTAATTTATGAAATAAACTTTATGAAATAAATGTTCTTTATGTGAAGAATTGCAGGCATAGGCCTACTGTGTTTTCGTATGAAGTTTTTCTCAATATATGCCTTGTGGTGCTTAAATGCAGTAAGGACTCTCAGAGAGGAAATTGGTGACCCATACAATATTATGCTTATCAGTACTTCAAGCTTTACACTATAAGTATGTGTATTGCACAACATATTGTTCACTATAATTACCATGGTATTCCACAAGCCCAATGCCATTCCCTGGTGCCCCTTTCTGTTGAGGTGAAAACAGTCGTGAGCAAACATACTGTTGTCCCAATCTCCCGTCTCGGGCTGTAACCAATTAAAACAGTAATTACAACAAAATGTTATCGAGGGATATCATGATATACAGTAGCATATTGGTCTGATATTGGGAACGACAATGTGTTCACTGATTCTGACTACATGTACTTAACATTTAGGCACATAAAAGTGTTTTAAAATATCAGTTCTTGGGGGAGGGGGGATTTCAAAGATTTTTATTATTATTTTTATTTTATGTCAGTTCTTATGGGTTAGAAATAAATGTACTGGCAGCTCTGTAGTGAGTTATTACAATGGCAACAAATAATCAAATACTGCTGAGCGTATTGTCCGAAGTAGGCCTACTAAAATTAGATTTTTCAGAGCAAGCATATTATTATTATTATACGAATAGTTTTTAACAAAAAACTACCTCCAAATAATATCGAAGGAGTCACAAGAATCCCTGAATAAAGATACTACTGTACTTTGAACAGAATTGTTCTTTCAGTGGTGACATTGAATTTTCACCCACTTGAAGTTGTGTCTCGCTGCCGCGATCCACAGCTTCAAGTGAGTGAAAATTATGGCAAATGTTTCATTGGAAAGAGATTGAAGACGTACATCTATCCAGGGGGTGAGTTCCACCACATAAGGCTGCAGTACCACAGTGAAATCATCTCTAGAGTCATATTTTCCACTGTCTACCAGTTCTTTCAGACCGTAGTAATAATCCATCTGTAAATCTTTAAGGTAGATACGTGTAGCATCATCTGTAGCACAGCTGCATGCGGATCTACGAAAACAAAACGAAATATAACATATAACAGACAAAAGGAACAAGTCGAGCCTTCCGGGGGAAACGTAACAAGACTTTAATGTCCTATTTTGGATGATATGATTCAATAGAATATATTTCATCAATTGATCAGCATTCACGATTCGTTTAATGCACCAATATGTAATTATTTCATTATAAACGTCATTGAACACATCTCATGCCGGACCCTACTTTTACTTGTATCCACAGAATATGCTTGTACGTGACGTCCGATTGCTATTTATACTTTCAAGGGTGCTAAAAGGGTTTATTTCTGATGTATCCTCCCTGCTCCCTTCTCCAATAGTCTACACTACAGTTAAAGCGACACAATCAGGCTAAAATCACCAAAAATCTGTATTTTTATTTGGGCTTTATATGACCATATGATATAAACATGTCCATAGACTAGAACTGTGTAAGTTTCTTTAATTTTTGTGTTGCGCATTTATCAGTTAGGCGAGATATAAAGACAAAATTACCAATTTCTCATTTCTCATGCTTGTTCAAAATAAGAAAGACGAGAATTTCGTCTTTATATCTCGCTCAACCGGCCCCTGGAGACATTTGAATATATGTGGCTTGCTTTCATACTGTGGGCCTTCACTTTGGTGAACATGATCCCTGATTATGGGTAATGTATTAAAACTTTGTATTCAAAGTTCGTCTATGGTCGTCCCCTACACTGGGAATGCACGACTATATTCTCCTGAATTATGCTGTGCTTATTTTGTGCTTCTAGGTTCTGTTATGTAACACCAATCCGCAATTCAAAAATCAATCAATCAATCAATCAATCAATCAATCAATCAATCAATCAATCAATCAATCAATCAATCAATCAATCAATCAATCAATCAATCAATCAATCAATCAATCAATCAATCAATCAATCTATCAATCAATCAATCAATCAATCAATCATTTTTTCAATCAATCAATCAATCAATCAATCAATCAATCAATCAATCAATCAATCAATCAATCAATCAATCAATCAATCAATCAATCAATCAATCAATCAATCAATCAATCAATCAATCAATCAATCAATCAATCAATCAATCAGCGTTTACATCATCAGCGGATCGACACAGACGCACACATCCTTAGAGTGAGCATGTGTCATATATTAATCGAGGCCAAAGCAGGTTCGTCAACATGGAGCCGGGCTACTGGGGTGCTAGGGTGGGAAATTCTACGTACTGGCCCAAAATTAGATAACGATTAGCTTTCAAAATAAACACATTGGTGTACACATGTTTGGCGATCAATCTGTCTACCTGCATGATTATCATTGTCAGAAATATATAAAACTTGTGCACCTGGCTTGTCAGAGCTTGTCTGACCAAAAGCTCAAAAATACATAATAGCATATCGTACCTTCTGTGTGACAGCTCTATCTCTGGAATAAACTTCCATCAGATATCAAAGTATCTGATACCATTATCCCTACAATTGTTTAGAAAAAACGAAGACACGTCCCTTTGCCGCCGCCAGCCTAGGAAATCAGACCTCACGCTGCGTCTACTGTGTCGACACTTGACCGGTAATTGTATTAAATATGGAATGGCTTTGAGACGCTTATGAACTTGTGTAACATGGATTTAGGCGCATTTATATAGAAATTATACATACCCTATCCTATATATATATATCATATCTTATTGTGTATGTGATTCAGTCAGACACTGGGAACTACTGGTAAATATGTCAAAATTTGTAGGAGAGGACCGAGAGAACTGTGAGTTTCTGGGACACCATTTCATTTTCGTCTTTTGCTTCTATTTATGTTTTACTAAGATCAATCGATATGATTCTATCATAATGCAGATCCTGCTTTTGCATCGTAATCCCGATCATCTCCAAAATTTAATCGATTGTTCCTTGGCCCGAAACACACTTCTGGTGAAAGTTTAATGCAAGTCTCATTATTTCTGAGTAATCAGGAGGACAGACAGAACAACAAACAAGACAAAAAACATAACCACCTGGCGGAGATCATTAGTTACCATTTTAGTGAGATGTAATAGCAAGCGCATTTTAAATATTTAGTATTTGAAGAAGTGGGATACTTGCGTGGAGAAGTGGAACATCGTGCCCTACTTCTCCCCATACATACCATTACATATAGTCCCAGTTTTCCTCATATATACCATTACATATAGGCCTAATCACAGTTCTCTCCATGCCTACCAGATTTATAGCATAGTCACTTACTCAATAATCACAAAAAAAACATTTAACTTATACATATCTACAGAAAATGTAACAAGGATACCTCAAACACAGTAAATATAAGCTAGGCCTACTGCACATATTCAACCTGCTTTATACATCAACACAGACAACACAGGCAGAAACAACATTTTTCATAGTGAAAATCTAAGTTTTGTCACAGTACTAGCAAAGTTAACTGCAATTTGGTTCTGGAAAGACATTTGGTGAAGGCAGAAGCGTTTCCTAGAAGCGGATTGACTAAAAACAAACGGACGCTGTCAAAAGTGTCCCAGTTCCCCCTTGCCCCATCCTCCTCTACATCGTTTTGAGCGTCGCAACGAAAACTATTACCTGTGTAGAACATCACAAAATAGATTTCTGCTGAGGTTGGAGAGGGGACTGACGTCAAACATTGGCACCACGTTGACCAGGGTTCTTGGTAAATTCTCGTGCAGCACATCCAGGCCTCTCTCGACACCAGCCACATAGTTCTCAGCCGTATATGACCCCTGAAAACAAAGTGGTTACAGGTACACGTTTTAGCTGATTAATTTACATTAAACAAATATATTTTTATATTCACAATCTTCCGAAAAACAAAAACTCAATATTGAAAAATGTTAGATACGATGTAGATCTGACATTACTAGTATACAAAACTCACATCGACAGGGTCTCTACATGACCGACAGAGATCGTTGCCTCCAATGAATATAGACACTATCTTCCAGTCGTTGTCGACATCCACTATGCTGTTATCGCTGTTTATGCGTTCCACAAGAGTGTTTGCTTGGCTTTCCATGCCCCTGTAACCCATGCCGGTGTATTATATATCAAAAGGTCAATATTTCTGAAAACTTTACCTCATAATAGGGTGTGATAAATGCTTATAATGTTATACATCGATATGAAATAAGACAAATTATTGCAATAAAAACGGAAATACTAGTAGCTATCAATTTCACAGAAACAATGTGTCCAAAAATCGGTAATTATCATATTCTTTGTCAATGTAGCCTGTACGTACTTGGTCATGATAACTGTAATAACTTGTTTTAATACATCATTTAGCCTACATAGTCAGTTCTCTTGCCAATACTATCACTAGGCCTATATTATGGAAACATTTGTTTTGCTGAACATTACTTTACATGTTATCAGTTGTCTATCTAGGCTATATCACTGTAGATGGGTTTTTTAGATTAAAGGGACATGTCCACGCTAAAATCATTAAAAAATCGGTGATTTTATTTTGGCTTCTCATTATGACCATATGACGTAAACATGTCCATAGACTAGAGCTGCAAATTATTTTAATTTTTGTGCCGTGCATTTATCAGCTAGGCTAGATATAGAGACGAAATTCCTGATTTCTAATTATTGACAATCATGTAAAAAATAGGAAATACTAGTATTCCCTATTTTTGACATGGTTGTCAATAATTAGAAATGTAATGTTTATTTACGATATGACGTTTATGAGATGTATGCTTCATATTCTTCCAATTATAACTGTGCATGTAATTGCTCGTTTTCAACCATCAATATTTACTGTACATGATATCAATGCGTTTGTATTGACACGTTTGGTATTACTATACATATCATTATTTTTTACACACCATGAACTATACACCATTATACACCAATGACGTTATTATTTGAGGTGATACACCTATTGTACATATAATTGTACATGTAATCAGAAATGGATAATACACTTACGTATGTATGTATTTCTGGTATAATAAAACGTGTTTTGATACACTAATCAGTACGGGATGCAGTTTATGTGTCGTGGTCCATTCTAGTGGAGGAAGATTCTCTGTCTGTCTGTATGTCTATCTGTCTGTCTATATTCCTAAAAGGGGGTAAGGGGGTTTTGAAGGGTTTGGCGATTTTTTTTAAATTTAACGCCTAAAAGGAGATACGGATCCCCTGACCGATCCCCCCCCCCCCCCCGGGTCCGTTCCTGAATGATGTGCTGGTAGTGATCGACTGTACTGAAATGATGCATACTCACACGTTCGTGGCGCCCCCAAGCGCAACATTCAGTTTTGAGCGTTTTTCGTAATTAGCAAGTCCCACACAGTGACTACATCCCTTCTGTTCAGGATTAAACTCCTTCAGCACATCTGGTTAAATCAATCAGTCAATCAATCAATCAATCAATCAATTCATTTATTCATTCATTCATTCATTCATTCATTCATTCATTCATTCATTCATTCATTCATTCATTCATTCATTTATTAATGAGTCGAGCAATAAATCTATTGAACAAATTACAAATTATGAACTATAAGCTATGTTAAGTCAATCAATGAATTAAGCAAACAACTAGTTAGTTAAATAACTAAATAGCAATAATAAACCAAAACGTCCAAGTTAATTGTTACATACTTGGCAGAGTGAGTACATTCCAATCTAAGTTGTAGTCGCCACCAACACTGCAATATAAAGTTAATAATTCAGAACAAATCTAGCTCATATTATTATATAATATACTTTACTGATTAGGGTTATAACCTAAATTGGGGTGGGGGTATTTTCTGCAGAAAGGTACATAGAAAGTCTAATAAATAAATAAACAGAAAATAACTTGAACACGACAGCGAAAAAAACATACACTAAAATATTATTATAGCTGTGATTAGTCAGCTACATACATTACTAATAATGTATTATACATGTAGTAAACGACGTGTAGTTATGTTTGCATTCACCTCCACACTTCTCCTCTGTTCTCTAAAATAACAGTCAAAATATCTGTCAGGCTGTTACCAGTCAACATTGAAGCTAGTCCAGTGCCTGCCTGAAAATATTTGAAAAAGTTTTTTGAAATTTCAAAAATTAAGAGATATCATAATTATTGATAATAATAAAAAAAGGTTAATACCAATAACTTTAATAAAATAGTTGATACTATTAGTTATGATTATATTTGCTATGTTTCCATATTGATAAACTATTCCTCTGGGCACCTTCTAGGGTCTCCAGACTAACACAATGATATAGATAACAATTGTTCACACATACTGTGATGGAATCACCAAGAGCACTTGTTACTTTGACGTCTCCTGGTCTTAACTTGTGCACTGGAACAAAAAACAAGCATAGTTCACATCGTGTCATTATTTCAACAATACTCTATATATTGAAGGAGAGATTCATGCTCAAAATCCAAATATAATGTCATCGCTATATCCGACCGCGTTGCATGACACAGTGCGAAATATCAATACTATGATTCAGAACAGTATCGTGAGGGTAACAACTATATCTACCAAAGCTGTAGCAAATTTCTCGCTTAGTATTATCTGGTCAACTTTAATTATACTAATTATATAAAGGACCTTGAATCACTGACTCGGCTCAAAAACGACAAAAGCAAAATTTAGCATCAACTCTTTAAGTGCTAATCTATAGCCATTTTTAACCCTAATTCCGTTTGTCCTTCAAAAAAGAAAACGTAGAAGAGAAATGAGCACTGAATTTTCAAGTTTGTTATAGCCCTATCTTTTGATTCAAATTGTACCGTTATAAGTATGTTTTACCCTCTTGAAGTTGTGGGTCGCGGTAGTGGGTAAAAATAATATGTAATGTAGCGCTTGGGGGATTATTATATACCTGATTATTTAATTCATTGTCCCTCAAGAAACAAATCTTGAGAATATAAATTCTATAAAGAAAACCTCAAGTAAATTCCGCCCAATGCCACGCATTCATTTACGCTGCGCTATTTTTCCGACCAATTCATGTTTTGACACAGCTGTCTTTGGGCCTTATTTGGATATTACGAATAAGACAAAGGCATATTCAAAGTTCCCATGTTTTATTGACGCGTTTCGCTTATTTTCGCTTCATCAGAATAATAATGTACAGCAGAAGTCAGTTTGTATACTGGTATGGAAGAACAGTGTTGTCATGGTAAAACAGACCTGATGTTGAAATCGCATCCACAATCCTCCCTGCTACAGTTTGTACACGGGAATGCTCAAACTATACAAGTCAAATACAACGTGGTGGTAAACTATATAACCTCTCAAGGCTACTTCACCTTGGTGAAGATGCTGCGTCAATAATCAACTCACCGCTCGTGGGTACCTCATCTGAAGCCTGGACGTCACAATCAAAATCCTCTACGTCCAAATTCTAAACAAAAAAAAACAAATGCAGATATTTATCACAAACAAAGAAAAGAAAAATTGTACAATTAAAAGCCCGGTGGATGAAGTGATTTCAACTTAAAAATATAATCAATAACATTTCAGGTTTGCTGAGAGTGTATACATGAACTGATTTAGATTTCCATAGGCCGAAATGGACAGGGTGATGCAGGCTGAGTCAATGCCACACGTTGGCCTAGAGCGGTGACCAGAAACTGGTGACGGCCAGCATTTGTAGTGCTATAAAATAATGTACTCGGATAATTTTGGACCGGCGATTGTGTTCACTTTGGTTAGTATTTCAATTTTTTTTTTGTACAAAAACAGTAACATGTTAATGTACATGTATTAATTACCTGCCGTGCATAAACCTGTCATGCTCTAGGCCTATGTCTATGTCGCCGACTACTTTTGGGTTTGGGAAAATCGATCCCAGTGGGTTAAAACTGGCGGCAGAGCATTCTGAGCTTTAAAACTTTTTTTAAAGTAGAATGATTGATGACTTGGTGAAGAGTAGGTCAGGGGACTTTATGGTGCTTTTAATCTAAAATTGGAACATAAATCTTAGACTAATTCTGGTGGGTTTTTACTCCTTAAAAATTAAAAATGACTTCTGGCAATGGAGACCTCAGATCGGGTGATGCTCGATCTTTCACAATTGTTACGATAAACACATGTAGTCAATATATGAAAGGCAATTTTGTAAAATATCAATCTAAGATCTAATGTTTACATGTGAAATGATATATGGCCACCATTTGTTGTTTAAAACTGGCCGTACTAAAATAGCTGTTACGTGTGCTGTGCACCATTTACGTACTAGGTTTGAGTCAGTGGATAAGTTCCGCTCGTTACATGTATGTAGCACTCACCAGGTTTGAGTCTGGCGGCCAGTCCCGCATGTGGTCGTCCAGAGCTTGGCGGAAATCGGGATCGTCGTAAAGCCTCTGCTCCATGTCCAACCACATCTTTCGCCATTCAAACTCATTATTTTGCTCTTCAATCGGCTTTGGTATGTTCTTCAGTGCTGATACTGAAATCAAAGACACATGACAAATATCATTGATGTACAATGCAACCTGTACATACCGGACCCTGTGCAAACCGGAATCCTGTCTATACCGTAATAATTATTTGGTCCCGAATTAATTACACTCAAAACAATACTAATTAACCCTCTCAAAACCGGAACCTGTCTACTCCGAATACCAGACTCATTATTTTCCCCAAATGCATAAATTGTATTGTATTTCACCAGTCCAAACCGGAATCGATTTTTTTATATTTTTTATAAAATCGCATGCGGTGCACTAAGGGTTAAACAGGTGGCGGTAAGTGACGTAACATCCTGCTTGTTACCTGGTTATGCAGTGGAGAATGCGAAGTTTTGGCAACACCCTTCCACGTTAAAGAACACGCCTTTACTTTGAGATTGGTAAGATATTTTACAACATAATGGATAGATTGTATTAAATGACATAATTATACATTATCGGATCATTTAATTCAGTGTGATACAGCGTCATAATTGGTTAACAAAATATTAAATATTAAATATTACAAATATTGAAAGTTTGTATCAATTCATAAACGTACCAGTGCATTTAAGATCATAAAGAATTTTCACGAAAGTTGGATTGTGTTTTTGGATAAATTTATTCTGTTTGTGATACTTAATGACCCAATAGATAATTAACTAACGGTAGGTAAAATATAAACATATATTTTACTTATTCTTTCATCGCTGGATTATTCCTAAATTATTTTTGCTTCCTAGTCAAGACATTAATTGTATCAAATGACATGATTATACAGTATCGGATCATTTAATCCAGCGTCATACATTTCAGAAAATATATAAAAGTTACCAAACGAACGAGTGTTGTCGTCATAAAACAGTTTAAAAAAACTGCTGCAATATGATGACGTTGTTAACAAAATTAATATGCTCCTTGTTTGAAATGTGTGAAGGACGATTACACGAATGTAATGTTATTTTAGATTAAGCGCTGAAAATAAATGTTTATAAAATGACAAATGCGCTCCGTGTGTGAAATATGTGACACACAATTACAAAAATGTACTGTTATTTTAAGTTAGGTGCTAAATTTGTAAATACATTGATAAATTATCACGAACACAATATGTATATCCGCTACTAGTTTTACTATGTATACTAGCTGTATTATGTTTTTTTAAATCGAATAATGTTTGAAAAAATAATGTACGCATTTATTATTATATGCTTATTATTTTAATATAGTAAAACATCTTTAAAAAATGTATCTTTTATTATATCATTTTATTTGAATTCATCCACCTATCATTAGTAGTCCTACCGACGACACATCCTGAATTATAACCCTCATGTCAATACAAGTTATCGTTGTTTGTTCCTCTCCAAAAGCAAAAACCCTGTCTAAACCGGAACCTGTCCAAACCGGAATAAAACTTTGTCCCCAAGGCATCCCAGTATGGGCAGGTTTTACTGTATAACACAAATAATAGTCGTCTAGTAATTAAATGTGGTGGTATACAAAATGCTACAGTGATAACACCTTACCTTCTATCATAACAAACTGATGTGTATCATTTACTTTTCAACTCATTTCAATAAGTTCAGTAGTTTTAAGTGTGTGTACGATAAGGCCATGTGGAACAGAATCAAAGGCTGTTTTATAACAGAATATTTTCATCTAGCTGTGTGGAAGTGGAACCACTGTTTGTAATACATGGGGCAAGGGGCTCCCACAAAGCACCGCGCCGTAGACATTATAAACTTCAGTTATATTTATTGTATAAACTACAGAACGACTTCTATCGCGAGAGCTATATACCATTTACGATGCAATACCTCAATATTTTCAGTCGATAGCCCACATGATTTTTTTATTTTGAAATTACCGAATGAAAACAATAAGGTATCACATCATAATTGTAGATCTCTCACGCTTTAAAGTAAATAGGGCAGTACATATTTCGCATATTAAAATCGCTAATAAACATAGACAAGCCAAGAATAACAAAGGTCATCTGATTTCCTTATCCCAAAATCTATGATTATGATGATTAATGATCATATCAGCCATTTAGTGTTAAAGTGTGTGTCAAACAATCTAATCAACTGAGACCTTACCTACCTTACCTACCTGAGACTCCTTACCTACTCAGATCGAATATAATTCAACTCAGTCTATATAACTTTCCGTTTCAGCACCAATCACGTCTAGTAACGTTATAATAATTATTTGGTTAATTAACCGCAACAGCAAAATTTATTTTGTTCAGTTTAACAAATGTGAGCAATGTTTATCAACTTCAAGTTTTAGGCCTCATTGGACAAAAACCGATTGCATATTATTTGTCGTTTTGTGGGTAGGCCTATATGACAATCGATCTACCAATGTCAAATGCAGCGAACTCGATACAGTTTGCTACAAAAGAGGAAAAATACCCTAAAGACCTGCCTTGTAGATTTAATATTTCTGGAGATGATGTTAACTCTTGTTGATGATGACCATGCTGCGCATGTTGTTGAGCCCGCAATGTTTACTCAGCGGATCATGACGACTCACCTGGTGTTCAAATTAAACAAATATGACTAATTATCACCCACTTGAAGTTGTGGGTCGCGGTAGCGAGACACAACATCAAGTGGTTGTAAATTTAAATAAATTAAATTAACAGGATAAGGGTTAAGCCTACGAGGTGTTTTCAATTAAAAAGATTCTTATTCTTATTTGAAAACACCTGCCGTACGCAGGTTATATTTAAAAACGGTTTCCTGGAACTGGTGTGGACAGATGTTTTCACGTTAGTATGCACACTTAAAATATTTGAAAATAGTTTAGAAGTTTTAATTTGATATCAGTGAATAAATAATAATGATTCAATATGATGATTTTTAAGAATTATAATCAGCTAACGTTTTTTTCTTAATCAGTCACATCGCGCATTCGTCAGAAAATCAGATACATGTATACTGTAATAGAGAACAAGTGAACTATCTTGTGATCCAAATCTTTAGACATTATCTTTATTCAAACCAAAGTGAAAACCTTTAGATAAGATTTTACCCCCCCCCCTCCTGTTTATTTGTTAGCATTGTAATGATTTTATCTAAAATATGCATTTGTACATGTATGTAACGATAGGCCTATTATGTATTTTTCTTTTGTACTTTATTCTGTCATTTCTGCACTGTTGTAAATTGCGCTGAGATTGATGATGTGCAGATGGGTCATGAGTAAAAAGGGTACAAACTAAAACAATAGACTGTGCGTTCAATTCAATAAGTTAATATGCTGCCTTTATACCAGGTATGTGACGGAAAATTACCTACACATCTCGTGAATTTGTCATTCATCAGGTGGGTTATTAAAGCAAATCATGGCACGACTAAAATATTGTGATGACAGGATATCTTATTGGTAGCGTGATCGACTCACAGCCCAGGGGTACCGGGTTCGAATCCCGCTGCGGTCTATATTATTTCCTTGCGCACACGCATACAGGGACCCTAACTGTTCAAATACATCGGTTGAGATAACGACAACCGCATAAATAATCAATAAACGAGTCTACGCAAAAACATTAAATAATTCCAACAGAAGATTTTTTTTTATTTCGTTTCCACCACAAAAAGTGCAATATCTTTCGTCAATACTGGGGACTTGTCTATAACGATGTAAATATTCTGAAGTCTGATTGCACATTCAGACACACACATTTGGAAAACGTGGCAGACAATAACGGAGCCTCTGCCAACGAAGACGTTATAAGCAAGAAATAACAGACTTACCAGTACTCAGAAGTACCAGCATCAGTATGCCTACCGCCACACACAGCTTCAACATCTTGTTTTCCGATGTCAGCTATTTACTGCCCCGATATAAATGAAGCTCTTTAAGGGGAAAATGTTCAGAGTGTTAAGATAGCTGCCATGTGGCAGGGTCTGGGAATGACTGACGTGGGCTAATCACAGTAAAGTGGGCGTACCCCTTCATCCTCACCTATCAGATCAGGTGTAGAACTGGAGTCTAGAGGTTTGCTGTAGATTGTCTTACAGGGTTAGTTTTAGTGCCGATCTCGCTGGACCTGACAAGTGACTCTCCTAAATAAGGTGCGTACCTTACTGATTTAATAATATGTTAAAGTATTTCAAGAAATAAACAATATATCACAAGATAAAATACTATCCCACATATAATTAGTGCATAGCAATTTCGAAGTTTCTATTGAATCTATTATTTGTGATATGCGACTGGAATAAGTGCGTGCAATATGTATATTGTGAGTGAACCTTAACATCTACATATACAGAGCAATGATACGTCTCGTTCCTGAATGATTGAATGAATGAATGAATGAATGAATGAATGAATGAATGAATGAATGAATAAATGAATGAATGAATGAATGAATGAATGAATGAATGAATGAATGAATGAATGAATGAATGAAAGAATGAATGAATGAATGGCACCTTATACCACATTAAACATACATGTATAGCGGCTAAACTGGGCCAGGAGGACCTCCTGGAATAAGATAAATCAGATGCGCAGCCACTGCCTCTCACTCACGTAATATTGACTTTTATGAGGGCTTCTTTATAACTCAATACGAGAGCAAGGAAGAACTTTCATGCTCTGGGCTGACATGTAGTGCTAACCACTACATGGCGCTAATTCCGCGCTGAAAATAAGGATCACTGCATGCCCTGTCACGCAAATGTGAGTAACCGCTTACTTTTCAAATCAGCATTTATACTCTCTCACTTTGCTGGCCCGGCTCAGCCTATATGTGCGCAAAGGTGGCCTAAAACTTCATTCATTTCATTTCATTTTTATTCGTCTCACTTTGCATGGCAGTGCTTTTTCACTTTTGTTACTTCCTAGTAATAATGACAACCGTGTAAAATTTTAATGTGAAATTGCAGATCGTTCAGGATAGATACCGTAGCTGTTTGTATGTGAAGAGGAAAGACTGTGTGTTATCACGACAATGAGGGGTATGATGAGCTGGGCTGTGAGTCTACTCATCCTGTCACTGACAGTGACACTCACGGGTGAGTCCCCTGCCTCATATATTTCATTTACTTTCAAGAAATTACTTTATGAAATTTCTGTAATACTAACACCCATCATTAGACTGCAATTCCAATTCACAGGTTAAAAAATGCGGTTTGTATTCATGGTTTGTATTTATTTTTATGAAAGTCTCATTATTACGCAGTCAAGCGATGTGGGTGAGCTTTAGGAATTTACCGTGTCACTGTCCCTCCTTTATGGTTAAACATGTGAAACTTACTGATCAGTATACTTTTAACAAAACCATTAAGCATCCTTCATTTTTCAATTATTTTTATATTAACCCTTTAACCGCGAAATTATTCAATTGGAATTTTCACCCACTTGAACTTGTGTCTCGCTGACGCGATCCACAACTTCAAGTGGGTAAAAATTATTCAGATTTCACAAAATGTAGGTTAACTATTTTTCAAATTTTGATGATTTAATGACACATTTTATCTTTAACATGTTCAAAATGAGGTACTTAATGTGGTAATAAAAATATGAAAAACCGAATAATTCGGTACCGGCGGTAAAATGGTTAAACGTAGGCCTATGTTTGACAGTATGTGAGGAGAAACAGACGATGGATTTTGAGACTCGTCAGGACTGGGTCGACAGATGGCTAAGTGTAATGGATGAAGTCCAGCAAGATCCGAAGCTCATGGAGCTCTATATGAAAGAGAGCAAAAATGACGATTTCGATGTACGTTAGTTTACCAAGTCACTGAAAATGTCGAGTAAATAATGCATTGAGGTTAGAATAACTATGTATACTGAGCCAGCACAAACAAAAAGGAAGTAACTGTTTGCTTAAAAAGTCAGAAGTTACAGTCTTTTGACTTTGCAGGCAGTGCTGATATAACATATGCAAGTATAGGGTTTACACAATGAGCAAAATGATGAAAGACTGACTGCAGTTAATAATCTGACATATTGGTTAGTTGTTTTATCTCTGGGTACTCGAAAATCTAAATAATTCACATAAATGTAACTGTGGAATGGCTTTTTATATATTGCACCCTCCCCTCCGTTTACCATGCTCACGATAGTATAATTTGTTATATCTTAGCATGTCTCTATATCAGTGCTGGTCCATGTTGAAGATGCAAAAATGAAAATATGATGTCACATATTTTTCATTGTGAAAACATTTCAATGTGTAAAAAATACACTACTGATGGCTATCATCTGCTAAACGCGGTTATAAAAGGACCATGTTTTACCCGGTCAGAAAATCGTATATTCACAAAAATAAGTATTCATGGCGTAAGCGACAAACAACACAGTACTAATGGACATCTAGCTTATGTCAGTCATTTGAGCCCTGCGAGTCAAGTCTATGTGGTAGATATAAATGCTTTGAGAGGTAGATTGTAATAACAATAGTGATAACATGTGTTTGGTCGGGAAATGTGTTAATTTGATGCACTTCTTGTACAATTTATGCCCTATCAGGATCGTTTCGTACCTCATCCTCAACTCGGGATCAACGGACCCTGGTAAAGCTCACTTTTAAAAGTCTGGTCACATATAAACGCCTTCTCCTTCTAACATACGCTATTGTTATATAGTACTGTTCCAGTAAACATTTGTACATCATTCTTTTTGTAGCTCCCTGACTGGGTGTGTCCCCAGATCGACCACGAACCAGCTGCAAATGGTAGGTATCACATATTATGCTAACCGTTGTCCTGCTGAATTGTTTGTTTTTACTTTTAATTCATTTGAAGCTGGAATTGCTGACGCTATTTCCGGTCGCAAATGACAAACATATTTATGTGTATTTATTTGACCAAGCACCATTGATTTGACTAGCTGAGCATATGCCATGAACTATTTGATCAATTTCAGTGATATATCACATGCGTTAAAATGTAGGCTAACTTTTGTCTTTGCATGGTACAATAGTTTTTTTGCTTTCATCACGTGCAATCACACAATGGTTTTCATACGCTGAAGATTTTGGCAATAATCTTCTGTAAATGTAAGCGACATACATTGTGTGTTAACAGTGAGAGAGCTGTCACCTTATGATGTCAATGTGGTGGCTGCTTTTGGAGACTCTATAACTGTATGTATTTTAAGCTATCCTGTTTGATAGTTGATTCCAATTTGTGTTTAACACCAGTATGTACTCGTCTACATAATACCTGAATGGAATACACAATAAATGAAGCAGTATTTCAATGAATTATTAAGGTATTAGGAAACATGATTAATCTATTAATCTATTATTTATATACATTTATGTTAGAATTTTAATCATCATATCAGCTGTTGTAATAGCATACTTAAACTTTTTAATATATTAGATATAAAAGGATATTAATTGAAAGGGTAGCTATTGACAACAGAGATGCGGCCGTTCTTTAGCATGTTTTTTCTTTCCATTTTTCAAAGACTTTCTACTTTCAATTACCATGTTCATAGTTTTTGTAAATAATAATCCCACGGCTCAACATAGTACCGACGAAATAAGTGGTATTCAGGCTAGCCTAGCTGACATGCACTTTGTACCACCATATTCTAGATGACATATTCCAGCAAACAGTTCGACTTTATTCCCTGTAAACATGCTGGGTCAGCGTCTTAGACGCTAGCTCAACATCAAGCCAGCATTGGTTAATTGTCTCGTGTTACTGGGATAAGTGTTGATCTCTCATCTATGTGGGATATCATATATAGGCTAGGATTCCTTGAAAGCTGAATTCATAATAGAATAATTAGCTTGCAGCTTGTTTGATAGAGTGGCCTATATTGATATATCGACATATCATAATACTAAAAAATATACTGTTGTTCAAAAATCAACAGACGTCAAAAAAGAGAACATATCATTGTTCATGATTTTTATGCCACCGCAATTGAGACGATCGCATTCATTTAACATCATCGGTTTGTGGGTGATCCAAACTTTATTTTTTTTAGGCTGGAAATGGTTTGGGAGCAAGAACGGCCCTGCATATCATAGCTGAAAACAGAGGAGAGTCATGGTGGTAAGTAGTGCTATGTTATGTCAAGCGGCAGTAACTGCTCACATTTTCAGTAAGCAGCTACTGCAATCCCAGCAAACACAAAACATTTTAAAAATATTTGTACAACGTCGGACCAACGTCTTTGACGTTGGTCCAACATTGAACAAATGTTATAAAAATGGTTTGTGTTTGCTGGGGTATGGCTTTTCACAAAAGAATACCTATCAACGTGTTAAATGGTGAACCTCTATATTTATTAGTCAGACCAAGTAGTTTATCTGTGTCACCGCGTCATGTCACGACGAGTGTTATCTATGTCACCAGGTCACCATCACGGGTCATGATTTACTTGGATCAGCGACAAAAAGATCCAGACGCGATTGACTACTAAGTAAACACAATACTTTGTCCCGATATTGGCTTCATGCTGGGCCCACGTTTATGATGTTGGTTAACGTTGATAATTTTGTTTCCTTGGTGTAGCTGACTTTATAGATTTATGCCTTGCTCACATAGCGTGGATGAACACATGTTTTGACATGCGCGGATGTGGGTATGACTATGAACATCTGATGCCATTCTTAAAAACAGGGCTAAAAAAATGTTGGTGATTTAATGAACACATTATAATAATCCGGTATAAATCTTGAAAATTGTATTTGTGTCCCATGTCTTTCATTACAAAACAAATAATTCGTTTCAGGTAGAATTGAGTTTAATTGATTGTGATCCGAAATAACACATTTTTTAAATTGAATACATTTACTATAATTTTTTTTATTTTTTTGTATGCAGTGTTGGAACTGAAGGACATTTGGAAGGCGGCATTTTCACCATGCCTAGTACGTTCACGTTCACTCATCACATTCAGCTGAGGGCATGTATACGCCAGTATTCAATAGGCCTGCACTTGTAATAAGCAAATAAATCAAATTTTGTTGGATTGCTACTGTCTGAAATTCCAATGAGCAAAATATGTATAGCGGTATGCAGACTATGGTAAATCGATTATAGATTGACAATGGCATTGCTTTGAATGCGATGCAATACATCTAGAATTTTTCGTAGCAAATATGTTTTTGTAGATATATTAAAGATGTACAACCCTGACATTAGAGGTGGCGCTGTGTGCGGGGAGCCTCGTTATCATCCACTGGCCAGACTTGACAGAGCTCAGCCGGGAGGCACCAACAGGTTTGATCTCATATTACTCACCAAAGGGAGCTTAGCCAAACAAACACAAAACATGTGTATAACATTTGTACAATGTTGGACCAACGTCGAAGACGTTGGGCCGATGTTGTACAAATGTTATATAAATATTTTGTGTTTGCTGGGAGCCATCTTCTTGTTTCGTATCATACACATAGTCTTATGTATGATAGGTGTTAAAATTTAAGTAATGAAGTGCCGTTTTAATATCCCATAAAATACTGCAAGAATGGTAAATACTAGCAATCTAGGTATGTGACATACATAAAAGTGATTCAGAAACAACATTATGTATAAGGACGACTATGATTATTTTTTCTGTTTTGAATTAGAAAAAAAGCAAAATCTAAGAAAGCATTTAAGTCCTGGAAAAAATAATCTGTTAATGAGGGCCCAAAGAAACTTAGGACCTACTTCGGAAAAAGTTAGTGATGGCGTGTGTATCGCATTAAAATATCATATTAACAGTAAATTATAGTAATACGCAAGCGATTCTAGACCTTATTGAACGAACATTTGACCTGAGAACAAACAATCACGTTTTTGTCTTGCTTCTCGTGTGTGGTGCAGAAGAGCACACTCTATTTAACTTAACTGGAATCAACTAGTTTTATCTACAGAGAGTCTGCATGGGCTGATTTGATATATATTTTTGTGTTAATATTGACGTTTTGTTAACAATCACTAGCTATTCACTTACGTTTAGACGGTGTTGTTTTGAAATTGGGCAAGTGTCACACACGCTTGTCCAACATTATGAAAAGCACTGTCTCATGAACATGAAAATGTCAACTTTATATGGTGATGACACTAAAATCTACTTTTAAAAGATACAATTATATTACTGTGACGTCTGTGGAATATGCCCAGTATTTCATTGTTTGAATAGGTTGATGTTTCATTCTCTTCTTACTGTATCAGGCATGTGATGGACCAGGCAGAAGAGATGATCGGTTTAATGAATAAACTGGATGAAATAGATATAGAAAACGACTGGAAAGTTATCACTATGTTCATCGGAGGGAATGATTTGTGTGGCTACTGTAGATACGGTATTGGTGATCCAGAGGTAAGTGATCAACTATTACAACAAGGAAACTAACCAGCTAATATAACCATATAAGAGACAAACTAAAGCTGGTCAAACATTATACAACGACATGCTAAAACCGACTGTTGCTGTAGATGTGGTACTGGCGATGAAGGGGTGTTATTTAAACAAATCACCGTGCTTTTTGTGTACGCTTATATCGTACTAAGTGCTAGCAATTTTTTTCTCCGAATCTTCAAAGCTGTATCAACCGGTTAAAAAGGCTTGTATCTATTACAATACAAACCTTGGTATGAGACAATCTGTAAATGTATTTTTCGTCATTCGTCAAATGACGAAAATATGTAGATGTTGATGTACAGCGATTTTTCAAAATATCGCTCCCAGTCAGCACGAATGTCTAAACACTGGCACCCGTAGCTATACTATAACAGGCTGAACAGCAACATATTGTAACAAGAATAGCTTCCCATAAGCAGCACTACGTGTTATGTGCCAGTTAACCCTTGTCCTGCTGAATTGTTCCAATTGTATTTTTTGTCATTTGGAGCTGGAATTGCTAACGCAATTTCCAGCTCCAAATGACAAAAAAAAATTCAATTTTTTTTGAATATACATCTTCTAAATTGCCTTATTTGACTTACTGAGCATCTCCCACAAACTATATCATCCATTTCAGTGACATATTATTCTGCTTAAATTTTGCTTAAACCCATATATAAGTGTCTAAACAGCATTAGGAATAATTGTGGCCTGTCACTGAGCAAGCCCCTTGCCGCGATCACGCATGGCTCGGTCTCAAATCCATGTCACTCGGTCTACCTATAGTGTCTACCTATGGTGAAATAGTTCGCGTCCAGCCATGAAACCATAAAAATAAAATTGTCTGCCTATTTAAAACCTCCAAGTCTATATTCTAGCCTAACGTATCACGAATCATGTAGTTCATGTAGAATACAGTACGACTTTGCAAAGCATTTTCCCTGTATTTATAGCTTCGTATACGGCATAATACTTGGTGACAATGTGAATTTTTTTTCAGAATCGTTATTCGCCAGAAAAATATATCGAAAATGTGGAAGGAGCCTTAGATATCCTATTGGAACATTCACCTCGTACCTTCGTCAATTTGGTTCCAATGTTTGATGTGTCGCCTGTAACCAATCTGAGTGACAGTCTGCTGTGTGATATATTACACAGGTAAGGCAAAGCCATCTTCCCTTTAGTTCCAATGTTTGATGTGTCGCCTGTAACCAATCTGAGTGACAGTCAGCTGTGTGATATACTACACAGGTAAGGCAGAGCCATCTTCCCTTTAGTTCCAATGTTTGATGTGTCGCCTGTAACCAATCTGAGTGACAGTCAGCTGTGTGATATACTACACAGGTAAGGCAGAGTCATCTTCCCTTTAGTTCCAATGTTTGATGTGTCGCCTGTAACCAATATGAGTGACAGTCAGCTGTGTGATATACTACACAGGTAAGGCAGAGCCATCTTCCCTTTAGTTCCAATGTTTGATGTGTCGCCTGTAACCAATATGAGTGCCAGTCAGCTGTGTGATATACTACACAGGTAACTAACCAATCTGAGTGACAGTCTGCTGTGTGATATACTACACAGGTAAGGCAGAGCCATCTTCCCTTTAGTTCCAATGTTTGATGTGTCGCCCGTAACCCACAATATTAAATCATTACAAATGAGCGGAGAAGAAACATTTTGTTTCTTTGAAACTTGAAGACCAGAGTGGGTTTCGAACCCGCGAGCTCCGACTTTCCAAGCAGGCAGCTTTAACCACTGCACCAGGGCCCTCGCCCTACCTTGCCGAGAGATACGTGTAAAGGTCCCGGGACAGTGCCGGTGCGGAGATTATGGCACTAATTTAGTTCACCAGCCCAACCCTGCGGGGCGCAGACTGGTAAACTAAGCCAGTGCTAGAATATCAACACCCTCACGATACGACTGATCTTTATACATTTTCTTGTACAAAATTATACCAAACATGATAAACAGCAATCACGACCCACATAGGTCTGCGCAGTATGATGTTGTGTGAGCCGGGAGTACGAGTGTAGGATCATCTAGACTTGGTCTCTGCAAGGAGGTTATAATTATATATAACCTACTTGGTCTCTGGTGGACCAATCACAGCTAGAGTGTGAGAAATAGTACATTAATTTTACTAGTACCTACATTTATAGAATGTGGAATTGAATCATAATAATAATAAACATCACTCTGTTTTGTAAAGTATAGAGTCCTGTAATGTAGTAGGATGGATTACTAGGTTAGTGTTAATGTTGATTTAGCAAATCGTCACCTCTGTGTGGGTTGGTTCATTGTGGTGTTTGTTACAGAGCATTCTGTGATTGTGCTGTGAACGAGACAACACGACAGGTGTTACGAGATATACAGCTGGGATATCACGAGAAGATGGTTGAACTAGTGGAAACAAGAAAGTACGAGAAAGACGACTTCACTGTCGTCGTTCAACAACATTTGGTTGACTTAGCGCCTGTCTCTGATGTAAGTTATAATACTACATTTTCATCTTCCGTTTTATTTGGCCAGTCGTCGGACCAATCAGTCTAAATCATTATATAAGTTGTAATATGGGTGTGTCCAACATTCAAACCTGATTGGACCCTCCCGCCTTCACACAAGAGTGACCTCTGACATGTCTGATTGTCTCTGCATAAATGTACATACACGCCCTGAACGCGTGATGTAACGTTAGCATCATTCTGCCTGCAAAGGCTCAATTCATTAATCCTTTAACCACCGGTGCCGCATATATTCGGGTTTTCATTTTTTATCAGCACATTAGGTACCGCATTAAGGATATGTTAAAGATAAAATGTGACATCAACAAGGAAGATTTGAAAAAAGTTCACCTCCATTTTGTCAAATCTGAATAATTTTCACTCACTTGAAGTTGTGGATCGCGTCAGCGAGACACAACTTCAAGTGGGTGAAAATTCAAATTGAATAATTTGGCGGTTAAAGGGTTAAACAAAAACATGATCATTCAAGCAAGGCAGTCCCATGGGTTTCCACGATAGATTTATTAACTGTCTGAGCCAAATATTTTGCTGATAAAACTTTAGTGAGCCCCAGCTAGGTATTGCTATCCTGTGAACTGTTCTAGTGAAAAGTAGTGGAACGGTGGTTTCAGTATAAATTGAAAAAAGACGAAAATATTTTTGTTTCGCCTGTGTGGCATGTTCAGTCAGATGTGATAGATAGCATAGTAATAAACTACCTCCGTCGTCACATCGTTTTAAACACCCCCTTTTTTCGTTAGAAGTATTTTTAACAAATTCACTTACAAGCCAAAACTTACTTACAACTTTACAACTAAAACACCCCATTAATGTTTAGTATTGCGTCTCAAATTGTTCCAAAATGGCGGCCCTGGTGAATATCACGTGCAGCATTCCTATAACATGGTAAAAAAATATGTTTATTTATCTCGTCATTCTTCATATTCATCTAACCAGTAAGCCTATTATTTGCTTCAGGAAGATGGAAATTGGGACAACTCCATGTTTGCTCAGGACTGTTTTCACTTAAATCGGAAAGGACATTATGGAATGGCATACATGTTATGGAACACTATGGTAAACGTTACAAAATAAACTTACAAAATATGCAATGTAATACATGTATATTGATTATCAATTTTGAAAATACTATGCGACCATGGAAAACACAGGGTGTGTGAGATGTGTGTATCATATGGATACGTTATCATATACTGGTGAAATCCGCATCGGCCCAATTAATACAAAATGTTCGCCAGTATTTTATCCAGCTTAGTTTAAGGCAGTGATAGATAAACGATTTTTGATAATTGTGAGGGCTATAAGTATATACAGGTATATGTGCGAATATTATATTTATTTCAGCTGACTCCAGTAGGCCAGAAACCTCGAGTGTATGACTACAGTCAAGAAGATGGCTATTATTGTGTCACTGAGGTGAGTGGGCGACGTATGAATTGAAGCCCAATCAGTAAAATATAAATAAAATATTTATTTTAGAAGAGTACCCAGAAATAAACATGAGAATAGGATGCGTATATTACGGATTGTTATATTGTTTTCGTATCTTGTTTCCAAAATATATGTAGAGGGATACAGTGGCGCCCGCAGCGCGGATTTTTTGAAAGCTCTTCTTGTTGCTGATATACTGCTTATTAGCCTGGTATGAGGTATAAAGAAATCTTAAACTTCATGTCAGGCTGAACAGCATCATTTTCACAACTAGATCAGCTTACGAAATGCAGCGCCACAGACACCTGGTTCAGTGGAGGGACTATGTATGATCACATGAGATGTAGGGACTACAATACATAATATGCGTGAAATATTTGTCTAGCACCTTCAGCCACTTTTCTTTTTATACAGGAATTCCCGTACATTTTCTCAGCCGATAACAGTGACGTAGAAAATTGGAGTCCTGAACTTAATAAAGCTACCACCAGAGGTAGCAGGTGAGTGTGGTGACAATATAGTCGTCTCGGAGTTGAAGGGTCGACCTGCCACTCTTTAGCTCCAAGGTGACGACATGTAGGGCCTATAGTGACAGATATGCAGATATGTGATGTTAGCGAATCAATATTGTAATCGATGTCTCGTTTAATAAGGTGTATATAATTTTACATAATTACTAACATAAAGGTACATGTATATTATGACCATCTGCATCATACTATTTAGTGATATGCTGTTTAAGTATAGATCGATACTACTTAATATGCCCTATTCATATACCGCCCACCACATTTTCACCGCTGGATTCTGAATGATAGGCTGGTAAATGGAATATATCAAAGTTCACAGACACGAGGCTATGTTTCCTAACCATGCATGTACATAAACAAATTTATATTTAAATGACAATATTGTGATTGTGTCGAGGGAGTCATTTTATCGGCGGCTATTTTAGATTGTTCTGAATTCGAAATATGCATATATTGTAAGAACCTTTCAATAAGTGATTTCATTCGATTCTTTGACCGTAGAAACATAGCGTAGACAATAAAATTATGATTATATGTCAAACATAACTCGAAATATCGCCTAAATTAGATTTTCATGGCGACTGAAACCTTTATTGAGTCCCATTTTTTTCTGGCAACATCTCCAAACAATATGTCTCCCGAACAAAATGAAAAGGATCGCGTTGCGTGTGTATTCTTGCCCACAGACCAGGGAGCCTGTCAGAATTGCATGATTTTTATTTTTTATTTAATTGTCATGCTGTCCTTTTTTCTCATCGTTTTTTTTTTGCATCGTGCGTGCTCATCGGTGGGTAATAATGTTATATTTCAAAGTCAAAATATTTTTATATAATCTACAATCATCATCGGTAAGGGAAATTACATAATTATTTTAGCCATTGAAATTACAAAACATTGACATTATTGTATATTGTCCATTCAGGAAAAACTGTTACATTTGTCTTTTGTTATTAGGGTGGGTAAACATTGATGCAGAAACCAGAAGAAAATAGAGGAACAGAGAGTGACGACCCACATGTGGCTGCAGGTTGCGCATCTTCTGTTCACATCTGATTTTCAGGTGGCTCTGTTTTGTTAGTGACAGTGATACATATTCTGTCGTGCAAAGTCAAAAGGCAGTACCTGCTTACTTTACAAGCAAGAAGATGCTGCCTTTTGGCTTTGCAGAGCAGTATTGTGATACTACATTAATGTACCATAGACATAAGCTGCCATCCAACTTGAAAAGACAGTTACTGTTTTTACTGTACATGGCAGTCTATTTTATTCACCTGACTTATATTACGTTCATATTGTTATCTGATACTTATCATGTGTACTTAGCATAATTCTGTCATGAGTCGGGAATGATGATGTGTTTCTGTTATACGTGAGAAATACATTTGAGCGTGGACTACATGAATGTATATTTCTACTGTCAATAATTCTAAAACAATAAAATCTATATTTCAGGACAACGACAATTCAACTATGAAGGAACCTTTATGGTTTCTAATTTTATTGTGTCGCTTGTTGCTTAGTCATTAGATAATGTATGTTACATATAGGCCTAGTATATAACTATTGTATGCCCCAGATGACCAAATTATATTAAATACCATTATATAAATAAGTAAAGGTTGTAATAAATACAAATGGTGACGTTCTGAGTTCTACTTATATAAATAGTGAATAGTGCTATATTTTTTATTATTAGTAGCACGAACTAAATAATCAATTAACAGTACGAATATTTTTAACTTGACATGTACAACAATCAATAAAATATTTTGTATAATATGTTTATACATTACATTTTTATATATAAGTCTAGTAATAAATGTTGATACAGCTACTGGCTATATCTGAGAATAAATGAGCTAGCTAGAAAGAACATTATTATTGTTTTGCTTTTGAATGGATCAGTTTTGATAACCAGGAAGGTAGGAGCAGAAATGTCCTACCTCAAACGAGCAGATATAAAACATTTAACGGCTTAAAGTATCGCTATGTATGCTACTTAAAAATCTGGACCTGCAAAAAAATAAGATGGCCCCTAAAATCCCCTACACACCCACACTTCACTGAATATATGACAAAAAAACATGATCGAGGGAGAATAGTACGCTGCTTTTTGCGATGAGATCTTTGTCAAATTAAAGATATAGGGAAGAAGAAAATAAAGCCACGATTTGCATTAATAGGCAATATAAAAACATTTTAGGAGGTGTACCGCGTTCAAAGAATGCAAATACAAATTAATTTATAAATAATTGTGTGATATGGTGCATATGATTTTGATGCACAATTATGCTTATGCAATATATACGCAAAAAATGATTAAAGTTTTAAATGATAATTAGAATCGCTTTCCGTGACAGATCAAAAGGGGTCTACCACGCACACAGCCATACTTAGAGGCGCTTTCCATGAAATAACTATAGGGGTGGAAATGGCTTCTAAAATTGTTTTCTTGTGACAAAACTATAGCAGGTATATACTCAGTTATAGTATGTACCGCGTTCAGAGCCATGCTTAGAAACGTTTTCCATGAGAGAACTGCAGGAGGTGTACCACGCTCACAGCCATACCTAGACGATTTCCATGACATATCTATAGGGGTGTACCGCATTCAAGAGCAATAGCTAGAGACGATTTCCGGGACAGATCTATATAGGCCTAGGGGGTGTACCGCGTTCAGGAGTCATACTTAGAAGCGATTTCCGTGACAGATCTATACGGGGTGTACCGCGTTCAGGAGTCATACTTAGAAGCGATTTCTGTGACAGATCTATAGGGGGTGTACCGCGTTCAGGAGTCATACTTAGAAGCGATTTCCGTGACAGATCTATACAGGGTGTACAGCGTTCAGGAGTCATACTTAGAAGCGATTTCTGTGACAGATCTATAGGGGGTGTACCGCGCTCAGGAGTCATGCTTAGAAGCGATTTCTGTGACAGATCTATACGGGGTGTACCGCGTTCAGGAGTCATTCTTAGAAGCGATTTCTGTGACAGATCTATTGGGGTGTACCGCGTTCAGGAGTCATACTTAGAAGTGAATTCCCTGACAGATCTATACGGGGTGTACCGCGTTCAGGAGTCATACTTAGAAGCTATTTATGTGACAGATCTATAGGGGTGTACCGCGTTCAGGAGTCATACTTAGAAGTGATTTCCGTGACAGATCTATAGGGGTGTACCGCGTTCAGGAGTCATTCTTAGAAGCGATTTCCGTGACAGATCTATTGGGGTGTACCGCGTTCAGGAGTCATACCTAGAGGTGATTTCCCTGACAAATCTATACGGGGTGTACCGCGTTCAGGAGAATACTTAGAAGCGATTTCCGTGACTGATCTAAAGGGGTGTACCGCGTTCACTAATCATACTTAGAAGCAATTTCCGTGACAGATCTATTGGGGTGTACCGCGTTCAGGAGAATACTTAGAAGCGATTTCCGTGACAGATCTAAAGGGGTGTACCGCGTTCACTAATCATACTTAGAAGCAATTTCCGTGACAGATCTATTGGGGTGTACCGCGTTCAGGAGTCATACCAAGAGGTGATTTCCGTGACAGATCTATACGGGGTGTACCGCGTTCAGGAGTCAGATCTATAGGGGGTGTACCACGTTCAAGAGCCATGCTTAGAGGCGATTTCCGTGACAGATCTATAGGGGGTGTACCGCTTTCAGGAGTCATACTTAGAGGCAATTTCCGTGACAGATCTATAGGGGGTGTACCGCTTTCAGGAGTCATACTTAGAGGCAATTTCCGTGACAGATCTATAGGGGGTGTACGCCGTTCAGAGCCATACTTAGAGGCGATTTCCGTGACAGATCTATAGGGGGTGTGTCGCGTTCAAGAGCCGTGCTTAGAGGCGATTTCCGTGACAGATCTATAGGGGGTATACTGCGTTCAGAAGCCCTCGATCCGCTATGAATTACATAACATACAGCAATGACACTGACAGATTACGTGTATTTTTTATTCATATGTGTACATGAGAGGGTCATAGCAATGCATTAGAAGGTACATCAAGAGGTACATGGAAAACAGGTGATGGTCGAAGAAATTTGCAAAAAACAAGAGCCACAGTGATAATTACTCTTGTATAGTTTGTTAATTAGCAAAAAGCTAGATGAATAAAAAAGGTTCCATAAACGGTAGACTTATTCCCACTTTTCCATGTCCTGTGATTTGTTCATCAGATACAACTCAGCCAGAACGAGACGTTGGCTCAATGTTGGAATAATGTTGGGCCGGCGTCGCGGACGATGGATCAACATTAAATCAACATTGGATCAACGTCCCTTATCTGATGGGAGTTCAAACACTCATTTATATATACAATAATGCACATCACCCATGTCACTGGATAATATTTACTAAATATAAAAAGAATAATATAAGGAATATTTAGGAAGCTGATCTGTCGTATGGTAATGGTATCATGAAATTTTTTATCTGTGTACAGTATATCTATTAATATATAGTAACAGTCATATCATAATATGTCATACGGAGTTATAACGCACTTATGTAGCGTACTTACATAGGGACAGAAAGCTATAGGCTCACATAATTTTAGAGGTCGTCAAATTCTATTAAGAGATATAAATCTTCAATTGCGTGAAATGGTTCCTTGTATATATATGTCTTAATTCTGGCCAATATAGCACACAGCTACAGCTAATTGTTAAACTTGTTTTTTTCAAAATATGTTTTTGGTGTTAAAAGACGACGAGGTGGATGATCTAGATGAAGTGGGTCCACAGCGCCAGCAGTCTGAAAACAGAACAGACCATTAGTTTGAGATCAAGAGCAAAAGAAAAATACATTCATTTCGTAAACAATTTCCATCTAAGGAATCTACTGGAAATTAAGTCAATTTTCAGAGATTCAAAGTGTTCCTGTGAGGCGCCATGATAGGGCTTAACCCTTTAACCGCCAAATTATTCAATTTCAATTTTCACCCACTTGAAGTTGTGTCTCGCTGACGCTATCTACAACGTCAAGAGAGTGAAAATTATTCAGATTTGACAAAATGGAGGTCGATTGTTTTCAAATATTGCTGATTGATGTCACAGTTTATCTTTAACATGTTTAAAAGGTGGTACTTAATGTGCTAATAAAAAATGAAAACCCGAATATATGCGGCACCGGCGGTTAAAGGGTTAAGGGCTTAAGTTTTACTTACACCAGAGACAGTGACACAACTTGTGCTGAGGCCGAGTCTACTTCAGCCGCGGGCGTCGTTGTTTGCATAGGATGTTCTGTGGTTGTTTGTACCGGTACTTCTCCTTCAGGACTGTTCTTGTTGGTGAATATATACGGATGCTCCTAATATGAAGAAAAACATATCGTGTTTAAGCGGATGAGATATAGGCCTCTATTATACATTTGACATTCAAAACGTCGATCAACAAACACTTGCATCCCAGTAAGCAAGGGACATCAACCCATTGTTGGATCAATGTTGGGAAAGCATCGTAGATGGTTGACAAATATTGATCTAACAATAGGGTGAGCAAGGAATTTCCTTGGGGTGAGTGGCTCGTGTTTGCTGTGATAACTCCTAGCTCATCAGAGGATCGAGCACATACCCAGCAAACACGATACATTGAGCCAATGTTGTTTTAATGTTGGGCCGCCGTCGAAGACGGTGGTCCAGCATTAAAACAGCATTGAACCAATGAGCCACATTTTCTTAGCTCACGGAAACCTTTACTTCATTTAGGTTTATAAAGTAAAAAGAGGTGGTCCTATCAAACACTATATGAGACCAGACATGCATAAGAAAGCTCTTATGCATGTCTGATGAGACGCATATCAAACATATATCCCGTTTTTTTCAATTTAAAATGTTAACTCTTTCCGCTTCATGTAATTATATGCTTCATATATATAGATATATAATAGGCGTCAGATTCTCACGTCCAAAGTCGATCCTCGCACTGAAAGAGTTAAAAAAAATTACAAATCAAACTGTGGTAATCATTATTTCGGCCTTTTCGATCGTCGCGACTGGCGACCACAGAATATTCGTGTATAGTCTATGAAGATAATTTAATTTAAGAAAGTTATAAAACCAAGTTATGCAATCATGTGTGAAATAACAGGTTTGTACCACTAATTGCAGCCAGGTGTGAAAATATATTATATAACTAAAGTCCAGCTACAATCGCCCGCCTATGTACCGGCAGATAAAATACTACTTTTTGTGCTATTACTGTCCTGTGTGACATTTTAAAGGTGATCTATCACCCCTTATATGGTATGAATAATTATGTCCTTATATGGGTTGATTGGCTATCATGTGACCCTCTGAGAGGGTCACATGATAGCCAATCAACCCATATAAGGAAACACTTGTGCCACGTCTTGTGGCAACTTTGCTTTATTTGTCACAAAATTATTCATACTAGATAAGGGCTGATAGATCACCTTTAACGTATACATTAAAATAATAGTGTTATTTTGCAGGAAACCGCCTCCTATTTGTGGTTATATCTGGTGTGATACACGGCAACAAGAAACAGCAGACGTTGATCCGAGGTCAGTGTAATGTTGGGCCTGCGTCACAGACGCTGGTTCAACATTAAACCGGCCCACATCACCGCCTCGTGTTTACTGGGATGCCAAATAACAAATCTCACCTCTGTTGGACAGTCGTATTGAAATGTCTCCGGCTGGTAGAAAAGCGGCTTGTCAGCATAGGGTATTAACTAAACAGAAGAACCACTAGATAAACACTATACTATAGTATATCACCAATCAGACAAACAATGACAGTATTAAAGACATTTTGTTTACAGTTCCTCATATTATTTTTTTCTGTAATTCGCATTTCTGTAATATGAATCATGGTGCTCGATTCAGTTTTCAATTATTGGTATGACCCACAAAAAGTAATTTGTTTTGTTTTCTTATAATATTACTGATCTGATGTCTGTCTTAAGTAGGTGAATCTTACTAGACATGTTAGTTTACTGGTTTATATAATTATATATAACTATAATTTAATTACCATGGTATTCCACAAGCCCAATGCCATTCCCTGGTGCCCCTTTCTGTTCAGGTGAAAACAGTCGTGAGCAAACATACTGTTGTCCCAATCTCCCGTCTCGGGCTGTAACCAATTACCACAGTAGTTACAACATGATAATATTAATGATTGTATAGTTAAAACTCTACACTACTCGCTTGCTGCACCCTACATTTACTACACAATCAATGACATAGCAATAAGAAAACAGCAACAATAGGCTGCCCAATAGAAAGACAACTCGAATGAAGAGCACGCTCAGAAAATGTCACTTGTTATAAAATGTCATCTTTCGAAGAAATAATTAGAAATAATTATATAAATAAACACATCAATATTTTATATCAATATTAAGCAAATTTGTAATGGAAGGGGGAAACGGCGTTTAGGAAAAATAACGAAATATTTGCAAAAATCCATAAATAACCCAAAATGAAAAAAATCCGCCTGCAAATTTTATAACATGAAACGGAAACGGAGAAAACCGTAGAAATCCGCAGCCTGACTAAACGATTCAATCAATACTACTACAAATTTAAGTTTTAACCCATGGATTAGTATTAGGTGTAAAACTTACGTATACAATGCTTATGAGGTTTCGCCAATAAAATGTAACTAAAAGGGTGTGAAAACTTACATCTATCCAGGGAGCGAGTTCTACCACATAAGGCTGCAATACCACAGTGAAATCATCTCTGGAGTCATATTTTCCACTGTCTACCAGTTCTTTCAGACCATAGTAATAATCCATTTGTAAATCTTTAAGGTGGACACGTGTCTCATCATCTGTAGCACAGCCACATGCGCCACTGTAAATAACAAAACATTAAAATACCATATCAGAATAAAGCACTAAAACAAAGAATAAATAAATAAATCTTATTTATTCTTGTAAATCCTTTATTTACTAAAATCAAACAAGTTTTAAAATATAAAAACACATACAGCACAACGAATGAAAATTTAAAATACGATTAGTGCGCCCACTAATTTCGTCATTATTCTGAACAAACTGGCAAATTGATGACAATTATTCAGCGTGTTGCATATAAATCAGGGCTCGTATTCTCGTACAAGTTACGATATATCGTAACTTGTACGAGAATACGGGCCCAGGTACACACTCATAATATAGCTAGTCATTTTACACTCGCTCGGCAAGTGAGAGAATCACAGTGCTAAAGTTAAAGGTGGGTGCTAATTTTAAGATCCAGTCACATATAAACCATGCACACAGCCCATGGATAAATTCTTGACCCGATCCTATTTCTCTGCTGGGCGTCAGTCATGGTGCTGGACCAAAGATATGCATTTATATGTGTGTGTGTTGAAAACGCCGCAATTTTTTTTCAATGCCCAAATTTTACACAGAGCGTCAAAAACATGCCACATGTAAGTCGCAGGTGTATATAGCCTATGTACGTTATGATATATCTACCGCTACTTTTACCTATGCATTAAATCACAGAAAAGATTTCTGCTGAGGTTGGTGAGGGGACTGACGTCAAACATTGGCACCACGTTGACCAGAGTTCTTGGTAAATTCTCGTGCAGCACATCCAGGCCTCTCTCAACACCAGCCGTATAGTTCTCAGCCGTATATGACCCCTAAAAACAAAGTGGTAAAGGTGGCACGCTTAGCCTGTACAAATATATTTTTGTCTAATAATATATTCATATAATGTTCTAAATAAGAACAGCTTTAATTTGTAAGTATTTCAACAAAGCTGATACGGCACATATAGCTCACATTGACAGGGTCTCTACATGAACGACAGAGATCGTTGCCTCCAATGAATATAGACACTATCTTCCAGTCGTTGTCAACATCCACTATGCTGTTATTGCTATTGATGCGCTCCACAAGAGTAGTAGCTTGGTCCTCCATGCCACTAAAATATATATGCATAATATGCTATATGTAATTATTTGTTATGATATATGTACATGAATCAATCATTTATCTTGATAACCAATGCTAATAAAATTATTGTATGTGGAATGATGCGTCATTATAGGCAGGTCTTTACTGTACATGTGCGCAATTGTCCTGATATGGAATCATTACTGTAGCCTACATGTAAGCATTTGTCTGCATACACCAAATACTTAGACTTGCTGTACATGTACGCATTCGTCTTCATACACATGGCTGTGCATATAATCATCCGTCTTCATACACCAATCATTGCTGTGCATATACGTGTATAATTTTTCATTTTCCATTTGTCTTGATACATCAATCTGTAGTACTGTGCATGTTGTCATTTGTCGTTAACCATCTGATATTTATTGTGTATGTTGTCATTTGTCTTGATACACCAATCTTTATTACTGTACATATGCCACTTGTCTTGATACATCACTATTCATTACTTTATTACTGTGCATGTTGTCATTTGTCGTTATACATCTAGTTTTTGCTGTATATCTTGCCATTCGAACTCTCAATAAACAATAATGCTTCATGCAAAAATGAACGAAACATACAAATTCTCATTTGATAACCTACCCCATTTCATTTATATTTTGTATACAAAGTAATGTATACTCACACGTTAGTGGCGCCACCAATTGCAGCATTCAGTTTTGACCGTTTTTCGTAATTCGTGAGTGCCACACAGTGACTACATCCCTTCTGTTCAGGATTAAACTCTCTCAGAACGTCTGAATAAAACCGGTTCACATTACAGCAACAATTCGTAGCGTTCACATGATTTTACTTATCTCCATTTTGTATTGTAATATATATTTATATGCGTCATTTACTTCAACGAGTTTAACTAATGCCAATCAATCAATCAATCAATCAATCAATCAATCAATCAATCAATCAATCAATCAATCAATCAATCAATCAATCAATCAATCAATCAATCAATCAATCAATCAATCAATCAATCAATCAATCAATCAATCAATCAATCAATCAATCAATCAATCAATCAATCAATCAATCAATCAATCAATCAATCAATCAATCAATCAATCAATCAATCAATCAATCAATCAATCAATCAATCAAACAATCAAACAATCAATTAATCCAACAATAAAAACAACTAGTTACTAGATATATTAATTTATCCCAATAATTAATCAATTAGCTAAATAATCAAATCAAGCCATCTCTTATTTAAATAATTATTTGTATACACAACTATCAGCCTACATGTAATTAATTTAATTGTTACATACTTGGCAGAGTAATCACGTTCCAATCCAAGTTGTAGTCGCCTCCAACACTGTAATAACATGTTGATAATTCAGAGCGGAAATTTCATATGAGAAACAAATACAGATGAAAGCAAAAAAAAAGCTAAATATAATATCGATGAGATTGGTCTGCTTACAAGTGTATTTTATTCAACGTGGGTGAATAAAATATTGTTTTCCTTACCTCCACACTTCTCCTCTGTTCTCTAAGATAACAGTCAAAATATCTGTTAAGGCGTTTCCAGTGATCATTGAAGCTAGTCCAAAGCCTGCCTGAAAAGATTTCAGGGCTATTGAGGCTAATACAAATATATCACTATATTGAGTAAATGTTTTGGAATCTCATCAAAAACTTTTTGTTGATGCTAGTAGTTCATGTTATGTTTGCTATATATGTCTTCCTGATTTATAATCTACACTCATACATCTGGAAGTATTACTGTTATTTTAAATAACAATGTAATAGACTATCAGTATTGAGGCTTTTATCTTTCAGCGTTTAGGTTAGCAGAATACAATATATAACAACTGTTCACACATACTGTGATGGAATCACCAAGAGCACCTGTTACTTTAACGTCACTTGGTCTTAACTTGTGCACTGAAAAGAAAGGAAAAACACCAGCATGTCATTATTTCAAAAATACTATAAATATTGAAGGAGAGATTTGTGCTCGCAAATACAACTTAATCAGAAATGGACTTGTTTTTCAGAGCTGTGTTGTAGAAGTGCGAGATTAATATGGTGGCTATATGTCCATAAGCTGATATATCCCGCGGAAAAGGGCTGAATCGAGGGGATACCAATTTTAAGCTATACTCCTTTCAAATTCAAATTTTTAACACCATCCTAATAAAATTAATGTGTCTGTAATAATGCATTCCCCTGGCTTTCAAGAGACTAATATATTTTTTGTTTCAGTACATTAAATATAGCTTTTACAACATTCTGACGAATGTCACGCTTTCTCTTTCTACCTATATAGCAGTCACACCCCGGCCACGTACACATCTGTCTTTGGGCCTTTTCTGAATGGCAATTGGCAACAAGTCTTTCGCTCATTCCAAGGGAATGCCTAAAGACAGGTGTGTCTGTACGCAGGCAGATAATGCGGATAGAAGAGCATGGCTTCCTTCACAATATCCACAATTCATGCAATTCACAAAGTTGTCCGTTACAGTTTGTATGTCAGTGGTATGCCACATCCCTTTGTACAAGGACGACTGTTATGTTGGTACCACCAATCAACTGGGCCCCGTGGTGGTAAGCAATATCATTGTTAGAGGGTAGCTCACTGGTTTGCGAAGTTTTGCCAAATCTGAATAATTTTCACTCACTTGAAGTTGTGGATCGCGTCAGCGAGACACAACTTCAAGTGGGTGAAAATTCAAATAATTTGGCGGTTAAACGGTTAAGGGACATTTCAAGAAAATAAATTTCAACTAATAGTATTTAATTGGTGGGCCCCAAATGATTTGGCGTCCACTAATTAATTATTTGGATTATCTGGTGCGCCCTAATCATTTGGTGCACACCAATTAATTGTTTGGTGCACACCAAATGATATGGTGCGCACCAAATAATTAATTGGTGGGCACCAAGTGATTTGACGCGCACCAAATAAGCTAGTAGGCCTACATGAGAAAAGTGACACTCTAGCCATCAGAATTAAGGTTCAGATAGGAGATTTAAGATAGTCTAGCCCCAGAATGTAAATGCATGATGCATGTGATACTCTAGGCACCAGAAAGTTAATAATAAGAGCTAGGGTGGGAAAGTCAGATCAAACAGGTGAGATTTAAGTAATTTCTGGACTGTTAAAATTGTTTCGACATTACGTATTGGCTGGGTTAGCTCAGAGAGCTCTTGATCCAGTCTTGGTTTTTATACGAGGAACAACAAATCTTTTTGAAAACAAAATATTTAGAGAAATGGTGACAAAGTGATTTTACTGATGTGAATTCTGGCAGAGCCGGCGGTGGAATTCTATACAGAAAGTTATTTATGGAGTTCCACAGACGACGAAGATTGTCCGATTTTTTTGAAATAACATAAGCTAAATATTTCGATTTAGCTTTTGTCATCATTCTATTACACGGATGGCACTGATGTTTGTAACAAGAACAATCTAGATGTGTGCGCGATCTGCGCCATGTTCGTGCGAGATTGTGGCGAAGGGTTTTAGCCTTCATTATTTCTTGAGTCATCCATGGAGTTGGTGGTTTTCTGGGTGGAGTCTTTGTACTGACAGGACCGTATTTGTCTAAAATAGAGCTAAGGTCAGAATCATACTGCTGATTTGAGTGCTGAGAGATCTTTCTCTGGTTTCTTTATTAGATCCTAATTGAGAATATCTGAATTAAACGATTCATAATCATTTTTTTTATTTTGAAAAATATTTTTTCTTTGTTCCATTTCGTCTTACAACCGTAAATTTCTGATCTGATGCTCTAGCCATCAGAAGGTTAATATATGAAACATACGATAGCAGCCCTCAGGAGGTTATTGCATGAGACATATGTAACCCTAAGCACCAACTAATTAATAATTAATTGTTGCGCATCAAATGATTTGACGCGCACCAAATAATTTAACGAATTCATTTGTAAGCAGCAAATGATTTGGCGCCCACCAAATAACTAATTGGTGCGCTCCAGATGATTTGGTGCGCACCAATTAATTATTTTGTGCGCACCAAATCTCTTGGCGCTCACCAATTAAATACTTTTAGTTACAATTTATTTCCTTTTATTTCCTTTCCATTTATTTTCTCTAAAGAGTCTTATTATGACTAGTCGCCACGTTGTTTCAATTAATAAAATAATCAACTCACCGCTCGTGGGAACCTCATCTGAAGGCTTTATGTCACAATCGAAATCGGCTACGTCCAAATTCTGAGCAAAAAGCAGATTTATCAACATCGAATCGTACATTCAATCTAACGTACATTTAAGCCAGGAGCTTAATTATAACTAATTATGGCAAATTTTTCTATTTAAGAAAATGACAGTGGCTTTTGCAGACGGGAATCTCACAGATCGACTGGGCCTACTAGGTGGAGCAATCTTTCATAGTCGATAATCACATAATCGATAATAAAGACATTATGTCAATGTGATGTATTCTGTAAAATGTCAGTGCTTATATAAATTTTGCGCAACCTGTATAACATATTGCATATTTTGCTTTCTATACACCAAGATCTAATGAAAAATTTACATCTCACATTTTAGACTAGTGAAAGCCAAAATAATAACAAGAAGGGAAATAAGCACAAAGATGGCAGATTTTACTTTTCTATACATATTTTAACATATTCTGAAATTAGTCAAACAGAATTAGGACAGTTATTAAATATGATATTTATATGAAGTATAAAGAGTAACAGTCCCAAAATGGAACCTAGTGATAAACCATATGTGCTCAGATTGCTTAACTGCAACAACAACAAATTGGATTCTGTCTGACAGATAATCAGTGAACAGCGAGGCTTGAAAGTAAAATCGAAACTTTTTATTTTGGAGACTATGTATGCCTTCAGAACACGATACTGCCATCCCAGCAAACACAAAACATTTGTATAATATTTATACAACGTCGGCCCAATGTCTTTGACGTTGGTCCAACATTGTATAAATGTTATGCAAATGTTTTGTGTTTGCTGCAATGTGCTTGATATTACCGCATAATATTTACGTACTCAGTTTGAGTCTGTAGATACAGTTCGTGCAAAATGTTCTTTCATTCGCTGGTATGAATGAATGAATGAATGAATGAATGAATGAATGAATGAATGAATGAATGAATGAATCAATCAATCAATCAATCAATCAAACAATCAAACAATCAATCAATCAATCAATCAATCAATCAATCAATCAATCAATCAATCAATCAATCAATCAATATAATTCATCAATCAATCAATCAATCAATCAATCAATCAATCAATCAATCAATCAATCAATCAATCAATCAATCAATCAATCAATCAATCAATCAATCAATCAATCAATCAATCAATCGATCGATCGATCGATCGATCGATCGATCGATCGATCGATCGATCGATCGATCGATCGATCGATCGATCAATCAATCAATCAATCAATCAATCAATCAATCAATCAATCAATCAATCAATCAATCAATCAATCAATCAATCAATCAAACGATCGATCGATCGATCGATCGATCGATCGATCAATCAATCAATCAATCAATCAATCAATCAATCAATCAATCAATCAATCAATCAATCAATCAATCAATCAATCAATCAATCAATCAATCAATCAATCAATCAATCAATCAATGAATGAATGAATGAATGAATGAATGAATGAATGAATGAATGAATGAATGGCGGTCTGAGACCGAGCACACTACCTCTCGGTCACGGAGGCTCGCCACAATACTGAATTTGACGAGTGAGCAGAGAATAAACATTTGTTTCTTTGAAACTTGAATTTGAGCCCGCGATGTACGGATTTACAGGCAGACAGCTCTCATCACTCCACCAGGCCATCGCTCTTGATTATTGAATTAAAACATAATACTAACCAGGTTTGAGTCTGGAGGCCAGTCCCGCATGTGGTCGTCCAGAGCTTGGCGGAAATCGGGATCGTCGTAAAGCTTCTGCTCCATGTCTAACCACATCTTCCGCCATTCAAACTCATTATTTTGCTCTTCGATCGGTTTTGGTTTGCTTTTTAGTGCCGATACTGAAATTAAATAAATGAGATTTTAATTGTTAACAAGAAAATTTGTTATGTTGATGAATTACATTTTTTCGGGCTTACATTTACTAAACATTTGAGTTTGAAAAAACATATTGATAAAATATCTAATAAAAATAAGCAAAATAATCGGTGTGCTAAATAAATTGAAGTTCATCATACCAGACAGACAGACAGACAGATATTTTATTGACAGAAATAAAAGTCATTACAGACTTATTTGTCATAGTAATGAGAGATATATTATGTATATATGTATATACAAGAATGTTAATTTGTTAAAATCATATGACAATATACATGGTATGAAAAACAACTAAAATCATGTTAAGTGGCATTGCCATAATAAAAACTGGGCATTTCGGTAATATAATTGGCTACTACTTGAAATAAAATTAAAAGGCATTGCCAAGGTAACATGGGGATCATTTTGTTTCCCGCACCAGATCAGGGTTTACTTACTATATACAACTGGTTAATTTTACCTCTTTTAAATTATTGTATACTGGCCTGGGGATATGATTCAAAGCGATTATAATTATAAACTTCAAAAGAAAGCCCTACGAATAATAAATAAGAGTCCTTATTTGGCCCATACTGATCCCATGTTTATAAAATATAATGCACTGAAAGTGAAAGTTATTCTGGAACAAAATCATCTAAAATTTCTTTTTAAATTAGTACATCGCTCATTACCTAATTATTTTTTATCATTTTGTATCTGCTACTGGTTTTGATGTTCACACACAACACTCGCCATCGTCATAATATTTGAACACGTGAAATAAGACACGAATTCAGAAAAAAAATGTCTACGTTTAAATATTGTTAATACCTTTAATCTTTCTCCTAGTATCATTCTTGATAAAATATATACACATTCTTTTGCTGGTTTTTGTCAATATGTTAAAAAATATTATCTTGCTAGGTATGCTTCTACCTGAATTATTCAGAATTGTTTTGTATGTCAAAAAATCAATAACTAATTTTCTCACCTTCACTCATTTATTTCACACTTGAAAATATCTTTACAGTTAAATGCTACTTATATATATGATATTTTATGTTTCATAGTTTGTCTTTTTCTGTTCATTTTGTATTCACACATCAAATATTTCTACATTTGAATGTTACTCGTATGTTACATTATTTTGTCTTTTTGTTTGTTTGTTTGTTTGTTTGTTTGTTTGTTTGTTTGTTTGTTTGTTTGTTTGTTTGTTTGTTTGTTTGTTTGTTTGTTTGTTTGTTTGTTTGTTTGTTTGTTTGTTTGTTTGTTTGTTTGTTTGTTTGTTTGTTTGTTTGTTTGTTTGTTTGTTTGTTTGTTTGTTTGTTTGTTTGTTTGTTTGTTTCATTTCTACTGCCATACTGATAATAATTATATATTTATTTTCTCTGCAATGTTTTAGGTGGCTATCACTTGAGCAACTTTAAAAGTCTTAATGATGGTCTCCTGCTAAATTAATTATATATGTTTCTTATTATTATATACTGTGTTTATATGGCAAATAAATGCTATGTTATGCTATGTTAATAAAACTTTCAACCTGTTTTTTTTTGCCTGTCTCATTCTGATTTCATTACAATACAAAATTCGTCCAAGAAGTTATTTATGTGTGGCATTGGAAATAATATCTACGCAAATAAATTTGTTTGTTATTGGCTTTAGATTGGCAAGAGTCATGTTTTTTGGCGAGAAATTTTGAAAAAAATTAATTTGTTAGTTATCTATGCAAGCTGGTTTACTTATCTTTCGTCTACGTGTGGCGCTGCTGCGCTCAGCAGATCACCCTACCCTTAGTTAAAGTTGTCCTATGGTCAAAGATAATCTATTCCTAATCACTATATGTGTCACAATATGTGTCGAACAACCTGAGAAGCAGGCTAAATATAACGCTTCTTAACCTGTTAACCACTAGTAGGCAGTATATATTATCACAAATTGATACAGGTCTGTAGTTTGATATATCTAAATTCTATAAATGAATGAGAAGACGTCTTAAGCATTAATTTGAAGCCAAATACATGTAAACAAAAGGTCATATTCTAGGAAGCTTATAAACCAATGGCAAGTAGCCTACCGTCGTATTTATTTAACCCCTTCAAACAAATAAAGTCTGCTTGTTAAGTTTTCTGTCGTTTCAAATCCTAACCTTTACCACTGTTTTTCTCCCCAATCCATGAATCAAAGTAAATGTCTGGCAGGGCCTAGATAATTATTATACGTGCATGCCTTTATTTTTATCTCGTAGTAATATTTTCATTAAGAAAAATATATTATCTTCTCTTGTTATTTTATTATACGATTATAATTATAAGATTATAATTTTCTTCAAATGATACCGCCGACTCCGATGGCTCATTCGACTGAGGCTTGTAACCTGGAGGTACCATGTTAGAATCCCGGTCGGGCCGGATATTTGTCATCATGGATGTGCATAAACAATGCTCCAAACTGTTCAAATGCATGTAGTGTACAGTGCTGCCTATGGTACTGTGCACCATAAAAAAACCCTTGAAGTCATTCGAAATAAGAGTAGGGCATAGTCTCGGCTTCACGTTTCCTTCTGTCGCGATATTGCCATGATTGTGCAGAAAGTTATTGAGATATTATATCAATTAATCACCATTCACAATGCACTAGTCTTGATACACAATTGTGTAATAATTTAATTAAAATTTATTAAACACATATCTCACGGTCGTTATTTCCTTTATATTTCAGTCATATTCCAATTGACTATCGGTTGAATATTGCATAAAATATATTTTTTATCATTGTAAAGTTAGCATGGTTAGGTGCAGTGGATGATCCAGAGAGGGGGTAGGTTCTGGTTTTAAATCGGGCGTCCCCCCCTTCTCGTTTGTCAAATCCTGGATATGCCACTGAAATGACAAGTAGTTACATGAATTTAAGAAAAGTCTTGTATAACATCCATTTCTTTGTTTCTAAGAATTTATTAACTTGGGAAGCATTAGGGTATTAGTAAAAATCTTGAAGTGATTATACATAATGAATGAGCCGAAATTCTAAGGAGAGAAGCAGTTATTTGTCGCATACTTATGGCTTCCCACATACCGTTTAGATTTGTATCTGAGTAACAGTTTAGTTTTGTAATATATTATATCTTTCAAGCCATTTATCTTCCTCGGGCAGATACTCGGCTCTGTATATTGTATCTATGATACCCCGTGGAATCTACTGTAGCTTTGACCTTGATGGCTGTATTATTCTTACTACCAGGTTCTCCTTCTGACCGTGGGGTGTGAGTTACTGACATAATTCCATCCGCAAGACATCACATGATTTTAATAAATGCACCAATGTAATATATTTAATGATAGATCTGGCCTTTAATTAATTGATGGCTTATGAAACTTCATTTTCAATTAATTTATATGAAAATATTTCGCATATTATAGAAATGCGACGTGGGTACACACAGATGGCTTGTTGCATATTTCGTATTTAAGAAAGCCCAATCATTCACAAAATGTACGTGTACAATTTATTGATACTGTCTGATACTTTGACTTTGAGTAAATACTCCAGCAGCCCTCCATTGTGGAGTATCAGGCTGGAGGGGGGGAGGGGCAAGAGGCTGGCAGATCTAGTCGACCAGCTGACTCTTGAATGCTGCCACAGTTTTCGATTCTATGGCAGCTGCCGGAAGAGAATTCCAATCAGGGATAGTTCGATGCCAAAAAGAATTTTGTCCCAGTGTGGTGTTAGCTCTGATGTGTTTATAAGCCTGATTGTGCCCACCACGTGTTCTTCTATCTGCTGGGATTAAACGGTCATTGATAGGAATTTCAACTAACTCATTTAAAATTTTGAACATACATAAAAGCCTAGAATTTTTTCGTCTTGTTTTCAAGTCAGTCCAGCCCAAGTTCTGAATGAGAGATGTCACACTGGCTGTTTGTCTATAATTTTGGGTGACAAATCTTGCTGCTGCTCTTTGAATTTTTTCTAATTTATCAATGTCTTTTTGTCTAAAGGGGTCCCAAACTGCTGAAGAATATTCTAAGGATGATCTGACCAGGGATAAATAGGCAGTCTCCCTTAATTTAGGGGGACATGCCTTCAGGTTCCGAAGGAAGCCCAGGGTGGAATTCGCTTTACTTGTAATTTTGTTAATGTGGGCCTCCCATTCCAGGGTCTCGCTAAGGCAAACACCAAGATATGGTGTTGATGAAACATTTTCTAATGTTTCACCTTTCAGGGTGTACTGGAATTCCAGGTTTTTTTATTTCGGCCTGGACACCCTCAGGACCGAGCATTTCGAGGGGTTGAAGCACATCCCCCATCGATCTGCCCAGTCCTGTAACGCAGATAGGTCTCTCTGCAGTTTCTCCTGATCTGCCCGACATTTTATCGGGCAATACAGGAGACAGTCATCTGCAAAGAGACGAACCTGCGACGAAACCGTGGAAGGGAGGTCATTAATGTAGGTCAAGAAAAGTAGGGGTCCGAGAACAGTACCCTGGGGCACACCGGACTTTACACGGGCTGATTCTGAAGAGCTGCCATCAACTACTACTTTTTGGGTTCTATTGGTCAAGAAATTTTGAATCCAATTAAGAGTTGTTCCCCGAATTCCATAGTGGTCGAGTTTGTGTGAGAGACGTTGGTGGGGGACTTATTCCTTACTAAAATCTAAGACAACAACATCTGTTTGTGTCTTGCCTTTTAAATTTTGAATAAATTCATCAGCTGTAATCAAAAGCTGGCTTTCGCATGAGTGTTTTGAGCGAAAGCCATGTTGTACAGGTGTTAAAATTTGTTTTCCGAAAAATGGGACATAATTTGTTTACAAATGATGTGTTCGAGTAATTTGGCACAAACACATGTGAGGGATATCGGCCTGTAGTTTGTCGGAGAGTGCCGATCCCCTTTTTTGAAGACTGGGGCAACATTAGCCTCTACCCAGTCATCTGGTAATTTGCCCGTCTGTAGAGAATGATCAAAAATAATTTTAAGAAAGGGAGATATTTTGTTGGCAGCATTCTTCAGAATCAGATTCGGGAGCTCGTCTGGTCCGGGTGCCTTCCCGCCGTTTAAGCCCTCGAGTAATTTAGTTACACCTTGAACAGTAATTTCAAATTTAGGCATTTCAGTATTCGGTGGTCCGGGTAGTTTAGGTATATTTGTGGTGTCTTCCGAGGTAAAAACTGAGCAAAATTGGTTGTTTAATATTTCGGCCTTACGTCTGCCATCTGAATGCAGCTGGCCGTTTTCCTTCAAAGGAGAGACACCATTTCCATCCTGACGTTTTGATTTGATATAACGGCAGAGTGGTTTTGATTTTTTTTGTTCTAAAGATTCAGAAAGTTTGTTTTTCAAAAAAGACCACCTGGCAGACCTGATGGCACGCTGGGTCTGCCGTTTACATAATTTGTACTTTGCCCAAAGGTCAGCTTTATTCGTACGCTTGGCTTTATTATATAGAGATGCTTTTTTCCGAATAGATGCGAGAAGTGATTTGGATAGCCAAGGTAGATTTTCCCGAGGGGAAGTCATTTTGGTTGGTATAAATTTGTCCAGGCATTGATTTAGGATGGATTTTAGTTTCAAACAATTTTCATTGACAGAACGGCTAGGACTTTTTTTTGAAAAGGAGGTCCAGCAGCTCCTAATTTGTTGCCTGATAGCTTCCCAATTAGCATTTTTGAACTGACGCACTGGGCGGGATTTTGTACGGCGGTAGGGCGGGTCAATATCCAGTTCGGTCACCACAGCACAGTGATACGAGATTCCAGGTACACTATGAGAAGATTTAATTAAACCAGGTTTATTTGTGATCAGGAGGTCCAAAATATTTTCTTCTCTAGTAGGTTCTTTGTGAATTTGGGCCGAGGCATGTGTATCTAGGCTTGACAAAAGCAGCTCGCATTGGGATTTGTTTGCCGCTTTAGGATTTACTACCCCATTGTCCCAGTCAATTCCAGGTAGGTTGAAATCACCTCCCAGGACAATGGTCTGATTTGAATTTTTTGGCATCAGGTCTAAAGATTTCATAAGCTCTTCTGAAGTACTAATTTTGGAGTCAGGAGGTCTATAAAAACAACCGAGGGTTAATGATTTTGATGCCGATATCTGAACTTTAGCCCATAAAATTTCGCAGTTAGTTTGTAAATCAGGGAGGAGGGTCATGTCATAATGTTTTTTGTCAGCAATAAAGACTCCTCCTCCACGGGCTTTTGAATTTCTATCTCTACGTAAAACTTGGTATTCAGGAGGGAAAATTTCGCTGGTAGTGGTATCCTTGTCAAGCCAAGATTCAGTGCCGAGGATGCAATCAGGTTGGTAATAATTTAGAGATGCTAAAAAATTTGCTACTTTCCCCTTTAGGCTTCTACAATTTATCAATAAAGTACGCCAGTCTCTTTGACGGGTTTTAGGCCTAAAGGGGGGAATCGGACTACTGTGCTGTGTGGGAGCAAAATCTGAATTTGGTGAATTGACTACGTTCTCAGAGCCACTAGAATTTAGACTGTCAAAATTATTTGTGGTTTCGATTTCAAACGAATGGAATAAATTTCTATCAAAATTTGAATGATTGCATTGACAGCATATCCACGAGACGTTAGTTGTGGAATACGCTAGGAAGGTGAAAGATCCCATGTCGACGCAATCTTTGTGAAACCACATATCACAACTATCACAGCAAATTCCACGCTGCTCCCATGTCACCGGGTCTTCGCAATAGCCACATGGGAAGATAGATGACAAATTTAGGCTTCCAGACATGGTGGACCTGGATTTAATTCAACCTGACCTAAAATAAAATTAAAAATAAGCCTGAACCAAAATCTAATTTAGGTGGGCTGGGCTGACTTGACACAAGACTAGGACATAGCCTGAAAATCGGTTTTACCCCAAGAAAAACTCGAGACTTTAGAAAAACATGAACATGTATTGCCGGCGGGCCGAAATAAAATGCCGGTGAGGTAAAAAGTATATCATGTTCCCTGTACAGAGTGTAATCATGAAAGGGGATTTCGTGAGGGTAATTCACACCTCTAACGTCTGACTCAATTCGAGTGAGGACTAAACTGGCTGCTAAAACAACCAGAAAGTGCTTGATGACGGCGAAGCATCGCAGATTGTTTTGAAAGTGAGCCGCCATTTTGATTTAAGATGTCATGTGACAGTGTACAGGTAAATGAGCTAGCGAAAACGTCTCAATAAAGACCAAAAATTTACAACTTTAGGATCGAAAAAATAATCTAATTTGTTAATTTATAGCTTCAACACAGGTCTAATAATTTAGATTAAACAAGGGAGCAACAGTCAAGTGGTTCTAAATGGTGAAAAAAGGATAAATTTCGTAAATCAGCCGGGAAGCGTCTGACGATGTTGAGCCTCGATTCTGTCCATACACTATGTCACAAAAAAAATAACGAAACATATCATTTTGAATTCCATGAATTAGATATAGAATATTTCTTACTGTTTATACAGCAACGCCACTGAATTAACACTGATATAATCATAGATGTCTATATTAAAAATGAAATTAAAAAAAAAATAATACTTAATTAGTTCTGTTGTGGAACTTTGATAGGAATTACCGTCGCATGACAGGCACATCAGGTATGACATGCACATTAGACATAGCAGGTATCTCAGGCATGACAGACACGACAGCAATGTCAGGCATATCAGGCATGACAAATACGACAGCCTTGACAGGCATATAAGGCATGGCTGACACAACACACATGGCAGACATAACAGATATGACATGCGTGACACACATCACCTGCATATCAGGCAGGCTTGGAGCGAGTACTGATCAAAATTACTCGAGTACAAGTACTTGAAAAAATGACGAGTACAAGTACAAGTACAAGTACTGGCTTTTCAAAAGTACTTGAATACAAGTACAAGTACTTTGAGAAGTACTTGAGTACAAGTACTGAGTACTTTTGTTGTAAACTCTAATTAATTACATAAAATTTATTAAATAAATAATTGATTATAATATATGTTACTTCATGTTGATATATGTGACCTGATCCGGCAAAGTGAGTTTTAAGTCGCACTTTGGCAAATGATTATAAAGAAAATATTTTATCTATTTAGTTTTTTTTAATACAATTGTGAGGTATTTTCCAAAAGTGCACAAATTGCCTTTTTGAACTTCAAAAGCCATTCTCTCGAAAAAACACAATATTTTCGGAGTTAAACACTTTACAGAGTTCTGTGATATACCATTTTAAAGGTAATTTTGTGTAGGTCCGGGATATCTTAATAACCCCAATATTTAAATATGCGACTGACGATTCATTTTGTCAGGTCGGGTCACATATAGATATATAGGCTATGAGTCGTGAAAATAATATTTTATGGGACAATATTGCATGATGCCATGTCCCAGCCAATAATATGATATTGCATTTTCCAATCAGTGTACAACGTATTGTATGCTATATGTAGACTTACTATTTGGCGAATCATAATAAATAAATAAGCGCATGCTAGTATACAAATTGTCTGTGTCTAAAGCTTTACGTTGCAAAACACGCTAGTTTAAAAACTTTCAGTAGTCCTAATGATGGTAAAATTTTAGGCCAGTGCCGCCAACATTTGGCCGCCACTGTAATACACGTTTAAATGAGCCTGAACACACATCATGTCATGGAAAAGATCAAGGCTATTAAAGGTATACGGATCACAATTCTGCCCTGAAAATTCAAAAGGCAGTATCTGCTTACTTGTATAGTATACAGAACTGCCTTTTGGCTTTGCATGGCAGAATGGCTTTGCGATAACAGGCCCACTTTAGTTGCTGGTGACTGTGATATCAAATCAAATGTATTACCATAATACATGTATATCCGTACAAGATTCAGCCCGGGCATACACTGGCTGATAAATTAGCCTATTTCTAGTTTAAAAATATATTGGTATGCAATTTATAGGACGAGCACCTCAGTGTTGTATCTATTTTTATACTTGGTTCATCATCAAATTTCGGGGACGGAGAGGGGTTTAGAAAGCCGCCGTAGGCCTACAATTGACTCAATATGTAACCTCACACCTTTAACCCTTACGCGACACTAACGTGTCACAATTATATTTTTCTCTAATTTGTAGCTATAATTGCTGACTCAATTTCTAGCTTCAAATGACAAACTACATAATCACGATATTAAAAAATAGACAAATCATAAAAATAATTTTTTTGACTTACCTGCTGCTTACTGGTGCTTACCCGAATGTATATATATTGTACATTTTAGGGTAGTTTAATTCGCTAGACACCTGACGTCTTGTAAACTTGGCATAATTTCGTCTACTTTTATTTTTTTATTTTCTTGTTTTTAGTATGTACAGCGATCCGATTTTTTTTGGACACTACTGTTAGTTTGTTTGAACACTACTGTTATATCATGTGTTAATCCTACGTACTTGCTGGCTAATTTTTGACCCAAATGTCGTGGACATTGGCCCGGCATTGTGAGGTCTCTGTAGATAAGACGTCGCGTTGTCGCGGTCGTGTTTTTTTATATTTACACAACACTGGTACTGAGTTGTATGAGCTATGGCAGTTTTAATATATCTTAGTCCACACGGAGTCTCAACTGCTTTATAAAGATACCAGTTATAAACTACTTGTTCACTGAAGTGATATTATTTGTTCGGTGCTGGGGAAATGTCGGCTAAGTGTCTACGCAATTGGGAAAATACCGATCGATCGTCCCAGCAAAAACGATATTTAATTGGACCTATAGTAAGCTTGGTACATAGTCTTCAACGTTGGCCCAGCATTATACCACCATTGTTTCAATGCCTCATGTTTTCTGGGGCTTAGCTGCGAAGAACGAGGTGTTGTAAGTGTGATTCTTAAATCTCACGACATCATTGTTAAAATCACGCCCCCCCTTCGATGATTACTAGTCCTACTGTATAGCATAGTCACTTGTAAATGTTATATATCAACATATATTCCTGTTTTCCAAAGAAACGTCTCTTTTTTTTTTCAAGAATAATTATTTAATTATCTTGTGAACTACACGAGGATACTAGTATATACAAGGCAGAACAAGCAATTAGCAGTATGATATTGTAAAAAAGTGTACTTTTGTTAAATGTTGATGTAAGTGATTGGACTAGTTTTGAAATAATTTCAAAGTATTTAATCAATTATTTTTTAATATAATAGCTAAACGGATGGTAAAAGAATCATTAACAGAATGTTTCATATCCTGCAATAATGATTTAGGATTTGTCTGTGAGCTATTTTGAATCAATTTAAGATGACTAGTACTCGTAAAGTACTCGCAAGTACTCGTTAAAAGAACTTTAATTTTTAAAAGTACTTGAGTACAATTACGAGTACAAGTACTTTTTAAAAGTACGAGTACTGAGTACCGACGAGTACTGCAGATCGGTACTCGAGTACCAAAGTACCGGAGTACCGAGTACTTTGGCCCCAAGCCTGATATCAGGCATGGTAGCAATGCCAGAGATGAAAGGCATATCAGGCATGGCAAACACGACAGACATGACAGGCATATCAGGTATGACAGGAACGACAGCCCTGACAGGCATATCAGGCATGGCAGCCACGACAGACATGAAAGGCATATCAGGCACGGCAAACACGACAGAGATGACAGACATATCAGACATGGCAAACACGAAAGACATGACAGGCATATCAGGAACGGCAGGCATTTTAATAATGGTGAGCATGACATGATAGACTTACCAGTACTCAGAAGTACCAGCATCAGTATGCCTACTGGCACACACAACTTCAACATCTTGTCTTCCAATGTCAGTGTGTGGATTCACTGCCGAGATATAAATGAAACTCGTCCACGGGAGAATGTTCAGAGTGAACAGATGAGAAGTAGCTAACCTGTGGCAGGGTATGTGAATGATTGACGTGGGCTAATGATATCACCGTAAAGTGGGCGTACCTCATCCTCACCAATCAGATTAGGTGTAGAGCTGGAGTCTACAGGTTTGCTGTAGATTGTCTTACAGGGTTAGTTTTAGTGTCGATCTCGCTGGACCTGACAAGTGATTCTCCTCAATAAGGTGACTATCTTACTGATTTATGTATTTGAAGCGACGCAATCAGACTAAAATTATAAAAAAATCGGTAATTTTATTTTGGCTTCTTAATATGACCATATGATGTAAACATGTCCATAGACTAGAGCTGCAAAAGTTTTTAAAATTTTTGTGTTGTGCATTTACCAGTTAAGCGAGATTAAATTACCGATTTCTTATCTCGGACATGCATGTCCAAAATAAGAAATACGGGAATTTAGTCTCTATATCTCGCTTAACTCTCAAATGCGCAGCACAAAAATTAAAAAAAACTTTTGCAGTTCTAGTCTATGGACATGTTTGCATCATATGGTCATATTAATAAGCTAAAATAAAATTACCGCTTTATTGATGATTTTAGCCTGATTGTGTCGCTTTAACAAATATCGCACAATTTATTAACTGAATGATTAAATTATGATCATCTGATACGACAGTGCCAATTGACTGATTATTGTTAATAACGCACGTTTTTGCGCTGTTTTAACAAACTATTTGTTTATCAATTCGGCGCATAACCGAAATATGGATATCTCACTAGAGTAGGCCTGATCATTAATTACACTAACAGTGAGCTAATATTGCTGTATGTCGTTTTCTGTATATTGTTGCGCAATATCGCGACAGAAGGTATTCCGAAAATTGGGATTATATGCAACACTTTTATGGAATGACTTCAAGAGTTCTCTGTAGGCCCTTGAAGGACACCATAAGCCGCCCCGCACAATCCAGGCCATTGAACAGTTTGGAGCAGCATTGTGCATGTGCACAGTCACGATGATAAACATTCGACACAGTTGAGACTCGAACAGTATCTCTGAGAGTCTGAGTTTCGAGCCACAATCAAACCGAATGATCATTCCCACTGTACCCGTTTTTGCTCCCGCATCATTGTGTATGGATGCATAGTAAAAATGAAATGAATCGGGCTTTAGGCCACCTTTGTGCACATATAGGCTAAACTGGGCCAGGAGAACCTCCTGAGGATGGTGAGATGATTGAGATGACACTGTCCTCCAGACACAGGATTCGAAATTCGAGCCCTGGCGGTCTGAGGCCGAGCACGCTACCTCTCGGTCACGGAGGCTCCCCACAATACTGACTTTCACACGTGGATGGGGAAGAAACATTTTTAGTTTCTTTCAAACCGCCGAGACCGGGAACCGAACCCCGGACTCTGGCGTGAAGGGCAGCGGTGCTAACCACTACCCTAGGGCCCCCGCCCTGGATGCATAGTAGGCTAGATAAAACAGCAGTGTTTATCGCTGCATGCGCAACACTAACCTGCTATCCCCGTTAACCATCAAACCATAATGTTGCATTGATCCTATACTTAGTATAATAATACACATCATAGCAAAAATTGTCTAACCCATCAAAATCATGAGTAGAGTTCTATTTGATATATTAAACCTCACCTGACAACGGTCTAATGTGAGTCCGACGTCTACTCAGCTGGCCTAAAAGTAAACTAATTTAATGTGTATTGATCATAAATATATTCTATCCCCAATAATGTTATTTGAATTGTGATGCGTTTAGTGGCTTTGTACGGCTTTGTACGAGCCTTCTTAGATTAATATATATGGCTACAATGTAGAATTTCTATGGACTGATTAATCAATCAATTACGAATATTTTAGATAAGTTTTAGATGATTTTCGTAGTAATATAGGCCTATACAATGTACAGTCCTAGCACCCAATTCCCTAGTGTCCCAGATCCTTCCAACATCAGTGTCAAAAGTTAGTTTACCAATTGAAAGCCTTCGTGGGCCCACATGCGCATGCTCCCTCACGTAGCCTCTTGTTTTTTTCACGGGCTTTTTACGACAAGTAAGGACGACAGGCATCAGGGGTGAATCAAGAATATTTAATAAAGGGGGGGGGGTCAATGTGAATTTAGTTCAACTCAGGCAATTTGTTGTTAATTTAAGTAAAACACTTTTTGGGGTCTTCTCAACTGATCAACACGAGGTGAGTTACGAGTATACCACCCGGTAACATTTTGAGTATCAAATATTCAGTTTAAAGCGATTGTTTTGACAGTTTATCTTCTTAAATTACAGATTGTGCATTATAAGTAGCTGTTTGGACTTCAAGTGAAACCTTCTGCACAGTGACGACAATGAGCTCGGCTGTGAGCCTAGTCCTCCTGTGCCTGACAGTCACACTCACGGGTGAGTCACCTATATTATATGTTTTACTCTGCACGAATCATTGTGATATCAACACTTACATGTATCATCTAGATCCAGGTTTAATATCTAACTGTCAAATTATTCTTTGACAGTATGTGAGGAAAAACAGACGATGGATTTTGAGACTCGTCAGAACTGGGTTGACAGATGGCTAGGTGTGATGGATGAAGTTCAGCAAGATCCGAAGCTCATGGAGCTGTATTTGAAAGAGAACAAAGATGACGACTTTGATGTACGTTACCACCAGGCACACGACGTTGTTGCGACGTTGAATCAACGTCATTGACGTTGATTCAACGTCGCAACAACGCCGTGTGCCCGGTGGGTTATCGCCATAGAAGCGGTTATAGCCTAGTTGATAAAAATATTTCAATAAGTGCTTATAAGTGCTATATATATATATAATTATGCTCGGCATTTATGCATTCTTGTTTTTATTCTATTTTTAAGCTTCCGGATTGGACTTGTCCCCAAATTAACCATGAACCAGCTACTAATGGTAAGCACAACACAATTTGAAATATGAGTTGATCAGCAAATATCGGAGCATATGTTAAAGGTGTGGTCAACTGTGAAAATTCGCGGGACAAGGGTCCCCCAGAAAGCAATAGTGCCCGTTGGTAGGCCAAGCCCCTATTCCATAATAATACTAAATATGCGTTTCATACCCAAAGCCTCATTAAGAGCAAGTTCTCAAATCACAGCAAGTTATTATATACTTGTGCGACATCTATGAGTTTATAATTCAAAGCTCTTGGCCCTTACCCCTACTTGGTCGCTGGCTTGCAAACAAACTGACTGTATTACTGCTGGGATGTTGAAACTGAAATGAAATGAATCGGGCTTTAGGCCACCTTTGTGCACATATAGGCTAAACTGGGCCAGGAGAACCTCCTGAGGATGGTGAGATGATTGAGATGACACTGACCTCCAGACACAGGATTCGAAATTCGATTCGTGGCGGTCTGAGGCCGAGCACGCTACCTCTCGGTCACGGAGGCTCCCCACAATACTAACTTTCACACGTGGATGGGGAAGAAACAATTTTGTTTCTTTCAAACCGCCGAGACCGGGAACCGAACCCCGGACTCTGGCGTGAAAGGCAGCTGTGCTAACCACTACCCCAGGGCCCCCGCCCGATGTTGAAACTGCTTGACCCAAGCTTGTATTGATATGCCCAGTAAACACAAAACATTTGTATGACTAAGTTTAGGCAATGGTGGACCAGCGTCGAAGACGTTGGGCCGACGTTGTATAAATGTTATACAAATGTCTTGTGTTGCTGGGCAGGAGGACTTTCTCTCAAACATTGTCCATTCATTCAATGCTGGCTCAATGTTTGGCCAGTGTCGCAGACGTTGGCCTAGCATTAAAACAGCATTGGATCAATGTCCCGTTTAAGTAGTATCTTGTAATCAGTTCAGTGGCTATATTAATGCCGTCAATCTGTACTCAATAGGCTACTGTTGGCCTACACTTGACTGTCCCAGGCATGCGCGTTTGGCAGTTGAATCATTCTTTAATCCTATTTTTTCTCCCATATAATTATTTGGACTTTTTCATTTTATATTACTGTCTTTGTAATTTGATTCGACATACGTTGTGTGTTAACAGTGAGAGAGCTGTCACCTTATGACGTCAATGTGGTGGCTGCTTTTGGAGACTCTTTAACTGTGCGTATTTAACCCTTTGAATCCTGAATTTACCATAGTCATCTTCATCCACCACAAGCCGCGAATTGCTGCCGCAATTCTCGACTTGTAGTGGATGAAGATGACATGATGTGGTTTAAAAATTAAAGAAAATTACCTTGGATTCGTAAATCAGTTGCATGGAAATTTTCGTTCTAAAACTTTTAGTTGTAGGAAAATTAATTATGTTTTCAGGGATGTAAAATGATGCTTCAATGCATCATGGGGGCTTAAAGGGTTATTATTCCTACACACTTTTCTTAATCCCCATATGCATGTATTATTGTGACAACTAGATAAATATGATTTACGAGGTAATAGATGAAATCGATATCATTTATCGTGTCTAATGTCTGAATAAATTCACGTTTAACACGCTGGGAAATAATATTTGCCGAAATAAATAAATTCGAACTAAAATTCCCTGATTACATTAATTCCCTCTTGAGAGGGAGACATGAAATAAGGGGGATGCATTGAGTTACCTTAGCCATGTCAGTGTAAAGTACTAGACTAAGTGTGAATTATTTAGTACCATATATAAATAAATAAAAAATACTGCCAGTTCGGTCAGCTTGTTGATGTGTAGTTGTGTCTATTTGAGCAAGTAAAGATTCAGTTTAGTTATTTGGCGTATGAAACATTCAATCTTTTCTGGTTATTAATATTGCTGATGTTTTTCAGGCTGGAAATGGCTTGGGATCAAGAACAGCCCTCCATATACTGGCTGAAAACAGGGGAGAGTCATTCAGGTAAAAATATGGGGAACGTGACATTTTTTTATAGCTGTGTCACCGTGATCGTAATAACAAGGTTTTATTAACACACAAAGACAATACATACTTCAAAACACAAGTATCCCAATAAATTAAACAGTGGATTGGAATGTTTCAGTCAATAATATACACAATGTCAGACCACATAGAGTGATATATCTTGTGTCCAAACCGAGTCATATATGTGTCACCATGGTGAGGGATATCTGTGCCACCATGTTAGGTCATGCAGAGTGATATTTATGTCACATGTCAGGTCATGGAGAGTGATATCTATGTCACCATGTCAGATCATGGAGAGTTATATCTATGTCACCATGTCAGGTCATGGAGAGTGATATCAATGTCACCATGTCAGGTCATGGAGAGGGATATCTATGCCACCCTGTCAGGTCATGGAGAGTGATATCTAAGTTACTATGTTAGGATATATATAGATTGATATATATGTCACCATGTCATGTCGTAGGGATTGATATCTGTGTCACCATGCCAGGTCATGGCAAGTGGTATCTATCTAAGTCACCATGCTAGGTCATAGAGAGTGATATATGTGTCACCATGTCATATCATAGAAAGTTATTTCGCTGTCACCATGTCAGATCATGGACAGTGATATATGTGTCACCATGTCAAGTCATGGGGAGTGATATTTGTGTCACCATTTCAAGTCATGGAGAGTGATATGTCTGGTACCATCTCAGGTCATACATAATGATATCTGTGTCACCATGTCAGGTCATTAAAATTGATTTCTGTGTCACCATGTCAGGTCATAGAAAGTGATATTTGTGTCACCATGTGAAGTCATAGAAAGTAATATCTCTGTCACCATGTCAGGTCATGGGGATTGATATCTATGTCACCATGTACGGCCATGGAGAGTGATATCTGTGTCACAATGTTAGGTCATAGAGAGTGATATCTAAGTCACCATGTCAAGTTGTGGAACGTGATATCTGTGTGAGCATCTCATGTCATGGAGAGTGATATATCTGGCACCATGTCAGGTCATAGAGAGTGATTTATCTGTCACCGTACACAGTGATATATGTGTCACCATATAGTGATATGACTGTTGCCATGTTGTCAGGTCATGGACAGTGATATCTGTGTCACCAAGTCAGGTCATGGGGATTGATATATGTGTCACCATGTCAGGTCATGGACAGTTATATCTGTGTCACCATGTCAGCTCATGGACAGTGATATCTGCGTCACCATGTCAGGTCATGGAGAGTGATATCTGTGTCACTATGTCAGGTCATGGACAGTGATATATGTGTCAGGTGATATATCATATCATCACAGAGCGTTAATCTTTGTCACTATGTCAGGTCGCACATATGTCATGTGACAGATAAAAACCTATGCAAATGGATTATTTTCTCCAAGGCATATTAAATATAATTAATGATCTAGTTGTAGTTTGAAATAACGATATGTCATTTTTAAACTAATTGAATGCATTGATATTTCCTCTGAATTCCTTTTCTTTTTTTGTTTGCAGTATTGGAACTGAAGGACTTTTGGAAGGCGGTATACTCACCATGCCTAGTACGTTCACTTTCACTTAGCAATGTCAGAAATATAAAGCATTAAGATTTGTAATAATTTAAACAGAACAGAGATAGTAATAACGCGGAACCATGCATTTCAAACGCCTGTGTAAAACGTAAATCTATGTGTGACATTTGATTCTTCCACAACAATACAGGCATATTAAAGTAATTATTGTTTTTCTAAAATACTTTACTATACCCGAATCCACTGGACGGTATTGTGTACTCTCTGAAAAGTGTAATTAAGTAGAGACTCTAGTAGCTACACATTATTAAAATTATTGACAAAAGCTCAGGTTATATCTTTTATTGTTCTGTGTACTATTTTATTGTATCAAACTAGTATGGTCGTTTACAATGTTATTGCATTTTATATGTAATCCTCATGTAATGAGAGTTGAATAAATAAATAAATAAATAAACGTATAGCGCCATGTGATATCAACCGACGATATATATTTAGATCGTTGGTTGACCATGGCGCTATATACACTAGTGTTACATATAATAAAATTGTTTTCGGAAGACATAATTTAATAAAAAAAACGCCACCACTCTTTAGGCCCCTACATGTAAACAATGTATATATCAATTTATATGATGGATATTGTTCACAAGCAAAGAATTGTGAATTTATTATTAGGTGTACTATCACATTCAATGTGATACACTTGTCTAAGAAAAATTGTCAAAAATAAAGATTAGTTGTTTTTCATAGATATAATAAAGATGTACAACCCAGACCTTAAAGGCGGAGCAGTATGTGGGGAGCCTCGCTATCATCCACTGGCCAGACTTAACAGAGCCCAGCCGGGAGGCACCAACAGGTTTGTCCAACCAGACATTCTGAATAGGATAAAGCCCGAGGAGCCCTACATTCTTAGCTGTGGAAAAGGCCGAGGCCGAAGGCCGAGGCTTTTTCCACAGCTAAGAATGTAGAGCCCCGAGGGTTTTAACTGACTTAAAACACATCCGACCATAATGAGGATCCTTCATTATCAACAGCTCGGTCACACCTGACTGATTATATCATGATAGGCCTACCATAATAATTGGTCTGTACTTGAACAACAATAACTCTCCATTCCCGGCTTAGAATGTAGTGGTCGGACAAAGAAAATAATGTAGTGGTGTGTTTTAAATATCATTATGTATACAATATGCTAATGTTATACAGCTAGCAAGTGGAATGCATACAATACTCACACAAAATATGGAAATAATATTGCATGATCACGTCCGTTCATATAACACCTTTAACTCAGCAAAATATAAACGTTCCTACATTGTAAACACACAACCCCGAAGAAATAATAAAACAACGCTATTTACAAAATATTGTGATATAAAATAGGCAGTGTTAATACCTTTAAAGAAAAATTAATTTATTTCCAGAATGCCATAATAAATTACTGATTTCTAATATAGGCCTATAATAAGAATATGACGGTGCCTTTCTTACTATATCAGGCACATGATAGCACAGGCAGAAGAGATGATCGATTTAATGACTAGACTGGATGAAATAGATATAGAAAACGACTGGAAAGTTATCACTATGTTCATCGGAGGGAATGATTTGTGTGGCTACTGTAGATATGGCATTGGAGATCCAGAGGTGGGTGTACTATCACTACTACAAAATTCAGCCGTGAATAACCCTAAGACACCCAAAGTCCCTTATTATGACTGTCAATATTGTTTGATATTGCTTTAATATAAAACACAGCTAAATTCGCTGGCTTCATTTTTTTTTAATTGATTTCGAAGTGAAATTTATTCATTTATCATATTTCGAAATTTGCTGGCTTCAAATTGTTTTAAATTTGTTTTGAATTGACTTTTACCTTGAGAGCTGTATTGACAAATATGATATTAATTAGCAGTGTTCAAATTAGATGTCACGCTTCTAATTTTATAAAAACTCGAGAGTCGTACACGGAGTCATTATGATCAACTTGGAGTAAAAAATGATTTCTTCCATTACGTTCTCAGTGTGATAGTATCGTTTGTTTAGGGTGATCCGGCCATGCAGCTGTGAACGGGAAATCGATCAGCCGTGAATAACCCTATGTAACTTACAGTCCATCAACTAGATATAATTTATACTTTCTCGCGTAAAAATACATAAGATAATTATTCCGTTTAATATGCGTAACTAATACAGAAAATCATGACGGAATTGTTATGTCTTGCTTCACTATATGAATTTACATAGTAATTTGTAAGACTTTTGGGATCGCAAAGATGTAATCACGCTATACAGGTGATAATCATTCTGTACGCTAGGGCATGTCATATATGACAAGTCAAGTTAATAAAAAACAGCCTAGCGAATTATAATCTTCTCGAATTATTATCATGTTATAAATTTGATAATCTGTTTGTTTGTATCGCTTGTATTAATTGTTTCCTATATCAGTATCTATTTATACGCTAGGCCTTTCTGTATTAGACACACATAGCCCTTACATATCCTGCGTGATTAAATGATTGTTGCACGCCGAATGTTTTTGTCAGCTGGTCGAAAATCAAAAGCGCATTTGTTTAACCTTGTGGTTCCTATAGACCAGTAGCTCAATTATTGCTACAACACTGACAGTGCTAATATAACTTCCAATAATTTAACAAAGGGACATCACATGATAAGGCGACTGATTGCAATTTGCACTGATAACAATGTTTAAATGTTGCATTAACATTGTATGATTTATTTCACCAGCGCTAATCCTTTCCGTGATCCAATCTGAGCTCAGTGGATCCAGCCAGCAGTGGCCACTTTTGTGGATCCAGCCAGCTCCGGTCCTCATAGTGGATCCAGCCAACGCTGGTCACTTGCTGGATTGAACCAGATCTGGTCCCTTTATAAGTTCCAACCAGGGCTAGTGAACTTAGTAAATTATGCCAGTGCTGGTCCCTTAGTGGATCCAGCTACAGCTGGTCCCATTAGTGAATCCAGCCGCAGCTGGTCCCTTAATTGATGCGTATAATATAACTGTAAAAGTGAGAATTATTTTTTTTTGCTGGTTCGTTTTTCGAGTCCTTTTATGATTTGGGACTGAAAAAGGGGGTAATTGCGGGTCGGTTTGCTTTCTGAATCTGATAATACATTATGTGAAAGGGGAAATATTTGGGACTGAAAAAAAGTGGTCCGTATTCCGGGATGGTCCGCTTTGTGAGGCGGTCCGATACCGGGTCTCCACTGTAATTAACTCTCATCCTGCTAAATTCAATAATTTAAATTTTCACCCTGAAAATAACTGGTATTTGTTTAATTTGACACCCAATATTTAGAAATCTTGATGTTTAAACACACCTTTCATTCCTAATAACTGTGATTCAATCAGCTAATAAAACGGATTAAAAACGACTATAGTCGTGATCAGCAGACAAAGGGTTAATTTTAGTGACATTTTGTTTGGTTTGAAACATAATTATACCAGTGCTTCATCTACGATTCAAAAAGGGCATGGCGCCAACTATCATAAAGGGCACCTCATCATGCACGCCGGGCACCTAGTTCGGCGTTTCCAACCCCCCCCCTCCCTAATTAAGGGTATAAACAGAATCAGTTGAGTATGTAAACATCGCCAGTTATTACCACTATGTCCACAGGTCGTTATCAGGTATTGCGTCATAGGTGTAAACGTGCGACATCAGCGACTGGGGTGTTTTCACAGTCACAATGGCCTGGGTGGGTTGAATGTGATGTAACAACAGTTCAAAGAGGCATTTCACTGTCTGAAAATTAGAAGGACAACATGGCGCACATGAAGGGCAGCATGACACTCAAGAAGGGCAACATGGCGCTCATGAAGGGCAACATGGCGATCGTAAGATCAACATGGCGCTGCGCCATGTTAGAAAGAGCTAGATGAAACACTGTATACGGTGCCAGTAGCACAAGGGTTGATTTGTTGTGTTGTTTTTTTCAGAATCAATATGGACCAGAGAAATATATCGAGAATGTAGAAGGAGCCTTAGATATCCTATTGGAACATTCACCTCGTACTTTTGTCAACTTGGTTCCAATGTTTGACGTGACACCTTTGACTAACTTGAGTAGTGGCCCGCTGTGTGATATACTCCACAGGTAATGGACAAATCAAAATAACAAAAAAAATAATGTTGTACAGATAGGTTTTATTTTCGCTGACAGAATGTTATTGTGGTAAAAACCACATTAGTCTCAGCTAATATAAAATTTAGATGCAATTTTCATGAATAACAGTCTGTGATGTATGCTAAAAAGCATGGAAACTTAAAAATCATAGCAAGGTAAAATTCTCTGAATACTTCATCGAAGCAAACTAGAAAAAGCAAATGAAAAGCCATCAACAATCTCTATGATATTAGTAGCCGAAGTTGGGATTGAATTGTAATAAGGGTAAATGGAATGATATCCCAAACTTCTATAGTATTTGATTATTACAAAAGCGGTAATATATAGGCCCACTACAAAGCACGCACTGTTATTAGATAAACTCACTTAGGCATATTACAGTATTTGCACGATTAGCTTTGGTGGAACATAAATATGAATTTGAGAGGAAAAATGCCATCAGATTTCCGTTGGATAATATCATTTAATGTAGGCCCTAGAAAATTATATCATTTAATCACAATTATTCACGATCAGCTTGATGCATCAATAGGTAATAAATAATACCGATTTAAACATCATTGAACATGTTGAACGTAGCCTATATCATTGGCGCTGCCATTTTCAGTGGTACATGTATCTATTGGATCTGCTGGCAATGTGATTTTTAGATTGCAAAAGGGGGAGGGGATACATACGTTAGACAAAATAATAAGACTTAGTATGGTTACAACATTAAAATTGGATAGTACCCTGCTTTTTTCAATACCAATTGAAGTCAAGTGGTCAGCTGGTGGTCACGGTTCATCTGGTGTACATTGCTGATGCCGCTTATAGAATATTGTGATCCCTATTTAAAACCAATTCAAATTTCCATATTGAAAGCTAAAAATCCCATATTTATTGATCAATTAAATATAGTGATTATATAGGGCCTACCTTAATTGATTAACATCCCTTTAATTTGAGACAACAGTTCGTTCCCGATTATATCATTGCAAGAAATTTGTCCAAATAAATATAACATTAAATATCCGAACTGTGAATTGTGGCCTACTATTGCACCTGTTGTGTCACATGGGTTTATTTCGAAAATCATACTTTTAATTATATTGATAATAGAAATAGGGGCCTAATTATAACAAACATCTCCAAATAGCTTTCACATATTTGACATTCTAAAATAATATGTATGATAATGACACAACATGTGTAATATCACTTACAATTTTTAAACACATTTATCATCAATAAACAAATATTGCAAGGAATAAATTAATAATATACCTTTAGAAACCGATTTCATGAAAATATCATCTGTCATGATCCGGAAGATACACTTTTTCAACCCAATGCGCTTTTCTCCTAATTTTAAGTAATTTAAGTATTGATAGAGATTGATATTGTTGCTAAATTATTCCAATGTATTGATCTGGAAACAAATAATTCGAAACAGATGCATTTTTAAAACTGTTTATAGGCCTATATTGGTGATAACAACTACTGCAGCCATTTCGAATTATCTGTCTGCCAACTGCTTCACATTTATCAATAAATTCAAGTGAACCTGTAGTCTATTCTCGTAGTAGTATGCCTACCAATGATTAATTTATTCAATCAAAATATAATACCACTGTTGTACTACTTCTAAATTGTGCGGATTGTGATGTTTATTACAGAGCATTCTGTGATTGCGCTGTGAACGAGACAACACGACAGGTGTTACGAGATGTACAGCTGGGATATTACTATGCGATGGTTAATCTAACCGAAACAAGGAAGTACGAGAAAGACGACTTCACTGTCGTCGTTCAACAACATTTGGTTGATATGGAGGCTCTCACTGATGTACGTCGTATTCACAAAGTGGCACATGCACCATGCATGTATATTTATGCTCCAATCACCATCATTTAAATAATAATACTTCTGAGAAAAATATATTTTTCTTAATGATAAAAATATTAGCATATGAAAGTGATATTTATACATGTTCATGATCTAATTAAATACCAAGTGTTGGGACTTGAGGTATACAAGGTTTGTCATATCCCAGCCGATCTTGAACCAATGCTGTTTAATGTTGAGTCAGCGTCTAAACGGTGGCTCAGCATTAGATCAACATTGGGTCAACGTTACGTGCCTGTTGGGTAACTATCCACTGAATCACCAATGACCAAGCAGTGTCACTAAAAGACAACCAATGAGAACATTCTTAAAAAAATATATCCAAATACTTGTCATCATAATATACAGCCTGAAATCGAGTGTGTAATCTTGTATGCCTGGGAATGTTTACTGAGAAGTTATATGAAACATCAACAATTGTGACATGCAATTAGCTCCTGCCTGGCATCTATATTCAGCAGCGGTGCTAATGCACTCTGTGTAAATAACCTTGGGAAATAATAACTGTGGTTATTACAATGACTTATTTTATCATGGGTGATTTAATTTATCTTTATGATTTCAACTTTATTTATCACTGACATACGTTTATATAACACATGTTTGTATACAGTTTACTTTCATTATACTAATCTAATCTACTACTTAATTCTATACATATATTCATTATCATACTTTTATACTACTTTTTTCTAATATACTTTTAAATAATACATAACGGTAGTTGTGTTTAATTTTATGGATGTCAGACGCATTGGGTGCTGGTCACCTGTAGTGACATCCCTTGCATACATTGTACAGTATATCTCATTTTACTGTAATTTTGTAAGTGATATGTATTGTATGCATAAAGCGAAATAAATAAATATAATTTAGTCAACCCCCAGCACGTGTTCGGCTAGGGACAAATCCAAACGTAGTGGAAGTGTCTATTATATAGGTAACTATCAATAGGGGGTCTAGATTATGACAGACTGGATATATCTAGAAGGGGTTTCTCCTCGAAAACCGATCTAGACATATCACCACATATTTATCTTTCTGCATGTCATTAAACTCCAATTTTAATCGTGGAAAGCACATTATGCTTTTCAATGACATCAGATATATTTAACAAGTATTTTTTCTTATCCAGGAAGACGGAAATTGGGATAACTCCATGTTTGCTCAGGACTGTTTTCACTTAAATCGACAAGGACATTATGGAATGGCATACATGTTATGGAACACTATGGTAAGTGATTTATATATGTTATATATAAACACTAACTGCTTTAAGATATCTAGGCAAATAGAAACAATTCAATGATTTCTATTTTTCTATTTGAGGGAATTATATTGTCTATTTCTACTTGTATAGCACAATTTAAATTCAAATGAATCTCTGCTCGGCATGTGCGGCATTATTCACAAATGATGTACAGCATACTTAGCTACTAGCTAGCATATGTCGGCAATCTACAAAAATAAATTTGTTTTGAAATATTATTTGATATAATACACTTGAGTTTTTCATGAATTATGACTTTTGTGCTTTTTAACTCAAATTAGAATTTTAGATAAGTACAATTTGGAGATAAACGGGTAAATAAGTCGTGATCTAATAATGAACAAAATAACCAGTATCGGTCAAAGTCCTACCTGTGTTCACCAGTATATGACCCAGAATTGAGACTTTATTAGACCACCATTCACCTGATAACTAGTACGCCTACGTAGGATTATACATGTAAGGGATCGGTTTTATGAATTTCAGCTGACTCCAGTTGGACAGAAGCCTCGAGTGTATGACTATGACCAAGAAGAAGGCTACTACTGTGTCTCTGAGGTGAGGATAGGATACTGCCATTCTGATGTGCAAAACCAAAGAAAGTAGGCTCTCACTGCTTTAACACGTACTGAAAATACTGCATTTGCTTTGCACTGCAGAATATCCTACAACCTGTACAAGGACTATAACTGTTTTAACCACTCGATTTTTTTATCAATGCAATTATATTAAGCTAGACAGATCATATTAGACCCATACACAATGAAAGATAATGTGATTATAAATATTTTAAGTTAACATTCAGCTATATTTACTATTGTTGCATCTAGGCTACGTGATAATTTTAGACATAATGATGTGCTGCATCCAAGGATTTGAAAAAAATAGTACACTCGTTTCTGTTAAAACATTTATAGAAAATAGCACAAAAAACAACTTTATTTTTGTCATTCTTGAATATGTATTTGAACGTTTAATTACTATTTTACTTTCTCCATTACAATATTGTTACATTATATAAAGGTTGTTTTTACAGAATTTTTTTTTTACAAATTGCTGCAATAATTTGATGCAATAGTTCACCAGATTGGTGGTTCCGATCCAAGGTAAAGAGAGCGAGACTAACGGCTGTTAGTTACAATCAACATGCAGTATGCGCTGTAGAATTAGGCTTACCATTAACATACATTTCCTTAATTATCTACCATTATTATTTGGTATCAACTGAAAATTTCGCTTCTTTATCATTATAATGCTTACAAAGTCGTGATAACAGGTATTGCTAGATTATAGACATTGCCACCACACTATAGTAGGCCTATTAAATAAAATGACTTTATTTAAATTTGTATTTGTATGTAGGAATTCCCGTACCTGTTCTCAGCCGACAACAGTGACGTAGGCGATTGGAGCCCTCAACTTAATAGAGCTACCACCAGAGGCAGCAGGTGAGTGACAACACACAGTCATGGCTGTGTTAACCCTTTAACCGCCGGTGCCGCATATATTCGGGGTTTCACTTTTATTATCACATTAAGTACCACCTTTTAAACATGTTAAAGATAAAATGTGACATCAATCAGCAATATTTGAAAACAGTTGACCTACATTTTGTCAAATCTGCATAATTTTCACTCAGTAACTGTTGTGGATCGCGTCAGCGAGACACAACTTCAAGTGGGTGAAAATTCAGATTGAATAATTTGGCGGTTAAAGTGTTAAAGACGTATAACTTTCTATGCCTGTTCCTGGTTATAGTTTTTCCTCAGTTGGCTTTATCTCTGTAATCCGTAAAGTCAAAATGCAGTAACTACTTAGTTTTCAAGTAAGCAGTTACTGCCTTTTGGCTTTGCAGTGCAGGGTCCAGATCATCACCGAATATCCATAATTATCTGTTTCGATGAGATATATATTTGAAGTTACGCGCGCATCATAATGTAAAGTTCTCGGCCCTTTAATCTAAAGATCTCGGCCCTTTTATAAATCCGTTCTGGGCTTGTCCAGGTCCCCCAAACTCGTGGTTAGGCTGCGTTGGGTGAGAGAATGAAACAACACTCTTTTGCAGAGCAAAAATGAAAACTAAACTGAAATTTTATTGTGGTCTCGTACATAATATAGTATCTATGGCCTACCAACTATCAGACCAGCTGAGCATAACATGACACGCAATAAATCACGTCTGTCAAAACATGTTGATTTGCCTGGTGAAAATATATTCTCATTTAGTATAATTTCTTGAGGTCTGAAAACATACTTGTATATTTCCTCGATTATTCTCTGGATTTAATACCCCTGACACTGAGGCCTGGCTTTGTTACACCGACTCAATAATCTCCATATTCCTTTTTATGAGTTTGTCGTTTCTTTAGATCCACAATGTCGCTCACAGTAAATATACATTCTGATATAACATCATATTTATATGTATATATGGTCGATTCCCACGAAAGTGATGCATATTGACAAAAAAACACTTTGTTGCACAGTCCTGAATTCTTCTGTTTATATCGCGGACATATGAAACTTTCACAAAAAATATATGCGAGCTCTTAATAATATGATAGTTGCAACATGAATGGAGTTCATGCTCATTATTGAACACCAGAGTAACCCTACGAATGCATATTATGTAATATGTAAATGCCATAAAGTAACTAAAACATTGGTCTCAAAGAGTACAGCAGTTCAAGTGGTAACAATTGGGTGGTAATGTTTAGAACAGTTTAATAACAGCTGCGAAAATTTGATACTGCACATAATGATTTGTAGCCAATTTCTACTCTGCTGCAAATAATCAATATTCAGAAAATATACAAAAAAAACACATGTCAAACATAATATTTCTTTCAATTCAAGGCTTAGAGTGGAAATAGCAGTTGAATATTAAAATGTAAATGAAAATCTTGTTTAAAATCATGATTTCATATCATTTGTTGATCTAAACGTGTTTCTCATAGGTTTTAAAGGTGTATTCGTAGGGTTACAAATTGGTATTTTATTGAAAAATAAGGCTATTAATTAACATAATTGTTGTGTTATAAGCGATTTGTATCGATAACTAACAGTACTTTGACAGCCACATTAATAAACAATCAGAGAAGGATGGAATAAAGAGTTTTTAGCAACAAGGTGCGCGAGAATCACGAGAATAATTTTTTTAGTGTTTGTCACTGAATTAATAGTCAACCTAAAAATATACATACATATATACATATATCATTTACTTGTGAAAGGTATTTGACAGATAGAGCTACAATGAACAAAAGAGGGTAAAACTGGTTGCTCTACGTCGATTCAAAATGCTTATAACAGCTTTGTTTGTAGGGTTACGCTGTCATTTGTAGGGTTACTCTATCTAGGTGGCCTATGAAAAATCACCACAATACTGCAATATTGACGGCTCATTATAGTATTCAAGCACATGTGTGTTCTCCCGTATGATACTGCTCAATATCCAATAGATTTACCACGCTATAATTAACATCACATAGACCATTGAACAAAATATCTAATTTGTCAAATAATTTTATGTATTTTCAACTGGTGAAGTCAGACAGTGATTATGTCGCTATTGTATCACACATGTTTTAAAATACCACTTGTTTTGTTTTGCTTGTATATATTGTTTTTGAAAAAATATCGTATTTTTAGATAAAGGGCTCGCAATGCCAATTAAACACGTATTGTGTTATACAACATAGAAGCTATTTGTGAAATTGGTAACCCTACGAATGCACACAGTGGTGAACTTGTGTAGATGCTAGATATGTTTAAATTAATATTTCCAATATTTGTAATACACAAAATAATACACGTTAGATATATTTTTAATATGATGTATAACAAAGTATATTAACAGTAAAGTAGCCTTTGCATTGGTAAGTTAAAATAATTTTCAAACGTTTTAAAAACGTGTATTTTATTTTTTGGATAGAAATATTTATTAGCTTGTTGAGTTTTACACCCTATAAGTGCTCACTATGATGTTAGCTTTATTCTTGGCCTGTTTTACAATGAGAACAATATATATTTTTTAATCATTTAACGTTTTTCTCTTGTAGATAGTAACCCTACGAATACCTAACATGTGTGTAACCCTACGAATGACAATATCATCAGTCTCTGGTGGCTCTTCTATTACATAAGAATATTTTTTGATATCGTCCACATATTGCCATGTCATGACATGATAATGCATCATAGATATTCAATTAACTCCTGTATTATCCACACCTACACAGTAAAATATAGCACTGTTATAATTTTTATGATATATTAAAAATTCAAACATTGCTAACGTTTCAAGATATCTAAGTGAACCACTAAAATCTGACTGTCACGTACACTATACCTTGGTTATTCAGTTAGACAAGGTGGTAGACCCCATGTCCTTTCATAAAATTCCACAGCTGTCATTTTTTTATTTAAAATTCGTAGGGTTACACATATTAAAAAACCCGTAGTGTTCAATGGAAGAAATTAAAAAAATTGTATAATTTTCCGATACGTCACCTTGCCCATATTATACATTGGTACCACAAGTGTATTCAGAGAAAAGAGCTTGTGTCAATCTGTAGTAGTTCTCGTTTTATAGAACATGAAAGCGCATTTGTATGGTTACAAAAACGCACTTTAAATTATTGCACCTATTTTGCTATTACCAACATTATTTTGTGGACATGCTCCACAATGAATTCAGTTCAGCAAATAAACAGCAGGCACAGTTCAGGTCATAGATATAATGTGTAAAATACTTATATTGTGCAAAATAACACAAGCTGTATTCGTAGGGTTACACGAGTTTTACATTTTCAAAAAATGTGAATTAAAAAAAATCAAATTTACAAAAGCACAAAAAGTGTTGGCTATTGAATAGGTGCAGGTGCCGCGCTTCAGAGTGCGTAATGTAAAGGCGCTGTTTATTTTGAATATTGAGAAAATAAACTTTTTCAAAATAAGGTCCAAATGCATCACTTTCGTGGGAATCGACCATATATATATTGATACATTTGTATATATATAGTTTCTACTTCGCGTAGGGTAGGTGTTCTTATTAATATTGTTACAAAATATCATAATGTTCTTTCTACTTAACCAGTCCGGAGAGGGTTTGTTTTTGTCCCTGGTATAATTCAGATAAATTTTGTTATGTAAGGTTTTTAACAGTTATTGCGTACCCGTGATATACTTTAACACCTACCGTTAAAACCTAGCATACTGGAGTGTGGAAAACAGATTACTCAGCCCATTATTAATATAAGCCGTGACTAATAGTTGTCTGCCTGGGGATTAATAACACTCACGGCCTGTGCCCAAATTATCCACTTGCCTGGCTTTAAACCAATTAGTCATTTTTAAAGATATTTAATTAAATCGTTAGAACCAGACTAAACCTATTTGGAGGACGAATATATCTTTCACGCCTGGCACTTATGCCGTCAGTACGGGATATCCCACTAGAAACGGGATATCCAGATATCCTGACACGCAGTATCAGTGCGATGTGCGCGTGTCACAGAAACCAGCAAAAATAATCAACACTTCTTTCCCAGGGCTTAACATGCTGTAATTTTCGTTTATATTAGATCCGAATATTTTACAATAAGTTGGCCTATAGTACATGTACATGAAATTCTCCTCAAGAATAGACACCAATTTTATGGTCATAGACGATTAACTAGCGTGAGTACATTGACAGATATCCATATAGTCAGATCATCTCAGATGTGTATAATTAGTCTGTTTTATAAACTCTCAACGTTCAAGTCCAATAATACATATCATAGTCGCGGAAGATGTGCTGGTTTTCTCATTGCCAGATAATCCAATAATAAACATAATAAACATTTTTTTATTTGCAGGGTGAAGAAGCCTTAATATAGAAATCAGAAAAATATAGTATAGAGCAACAGGAAGATGCGAGTTACAAGTGACTAGTTACAAGTTGCGAGTTACACCTGATGTACATTTTGATGTTCTGGTTGCTGCATGTTTTTATTGCCAGTTTGTGGTAGGCCTACTATAATATGTACATATGTATCTGCATGTTTTCACTGATTAATGACTACATAGGGCATATGGTAGTCAAATTGTATTCGTACATTATCTGTACATTTATCTAACATTATGGTAATATGTTCAATGGATGATGATGTATTTCTTCTAATGCATGTGAAATACATTTGAGTGTGGACTAAATAAATACATACTTTGCCGTTATAACCTTACACATGTAATTGTTTTTTTTATTCATATGTGCTACAAGTGTTCTATATAAAAAGCTAGTAATAAATGTTGAAACAACATGGTTGTATCTGAGAATAAACGTGCTAGCATCAGACAACGACTTTTTCACTTATGATTAGTAACGTTTGTATCGCCAACCCTTGTCTATGTCTTTTAGTTTAGTATCAGTTTAACAATATGATGCACTGGTCTGAGATAGATTGTTTTGTAACTTGAATAGCTGATGGAACAATATAGATATGAATTATTTTAAAAGCATTTTAATATTAAATTATTTGATAGTTATCGACACGAAACTTCACAGGAATGTTGGGTTCATAGCCATTTGGGTAGCTATGACTTTTCTAAGATATTCCATTTGTCATTCCGGATCTATCCATGATTTTCCAGGATTGCACAGCCAAAAGGCAGTATCTGCTTATTTACAAGTAAGGATATACTACGTTTTGGCTTTGTAGCTCTATATGGGCCAATGTTGGTTTAATTATTTACATGCCGGGTGATTTCCCATTTATTGCTTGATTGAAATCAGGGCTGTGGACAGGGGACCGCTATGGGAAGCGACTCCACCCTTAAATATAAAATGGCTACAAGTCACAATAAAATTACGCTTAAATGCATTTTTAGTGTGATATTCTAGCGGGAGTAGCGTCTTTATGTTTGAACATTTTCGCATTCTGATTTTTCCTGCCGATGCAGCTTTTTAAACTTTTCATTTCCACAATTTTATGTCTAATTAAATTCGTCACACTTTTTGTGCTAAATGGGTGTGAACGCCTAAGGTGTAACTGCCTGTAATGTCTGCAATTCCCACCCTGGGGTGCCAATGGACACACATCTAACTAAACAACGCACCGCATTGAGCCAACGTTCCGCCAACTTTGGCGCGGCATTGAAAATGCCGGCCCAACATGGAAACTTAGCTCAGCCAACACAACATATAATAGAGGTAGTAGTAATTCATTTATTAAAGTCTCACTCTTATTTCACAAAGATCACTCAGAGTTTGAGTTGCGAGAGACACATACTAAAATATCCAAGACATACATAAAAACATAGTAATAAGAGATAAAAGCTATGGAAGGCGAGTAAAACGTTGTGCATACTTACATACATACTTAAATACATATTACATACATACATAAATACATACATTCCCATACCTAATTATATTCATGTATTATCTTACATAATTTATCACATTGTTCCTTATATTAATAATTTAAAGGCAGGTTTTGGCACATTTTGAAACTATAGCATCATCATTAAATAAAAACCGTAGCTTAGCGTCTTCGTCATAAGACATAAAATCAGAGTTAATATAACACGCCTGCGTGAACAAAGCTTGCCGTACACCATTATACAAAGGACAACTCAATAAAACTTGTTTTTCATCCTCAACACAATTTTCACAAAAATGACAAAATCTATTATTTACAGGTATACCGAGGTAGCGACCCAGCTCTAAATTAATAGGCGCTACACCACTTCTGAACTTGCTAAGCGCGCTCCGCTCTTTAACAGATTTTATCTTGATCACATACTGTTCTACACCATATTCATCTTTCAACTGCCTATATGTCCTTAACTTATTTCCACCGACACATCTTCTTCCCGTTTCCCTGTTGATCGTACTGTGCCAGTCACTTACACATTTACAAATACAATTATTTCTCACGAGGCTGATCATTTCTTGCTTGCCATTACAACACTCTATCTCCTTCTCTATTCCTAACTCTTTAAGAAATTTACCTACGCGACCAGGCCAGCTCTTTTGTCTTATACCTGATGATATGCCTGCCCAAATAAAAACACTAGCCTATTATCTGACATAATAATTAATCGATGGTACTGTCTCATCATCTACACGCGCTGTTTATATAATGGTGGTATGAGACCCATGCCACCTCTAGCAGCGGCAGTGGGCGCGTGTTGACCGAGCCCCAGATAAAACCGAACGACCCTATTATTATTATTCTGGCCCAGTTTAGCCTATATGTGCACAAAGGTGGCCTAAAGCCCGATTCATTTCATTTTCATTTCCTATTATGTACGGCTTCAAAAAATGAAATGAATCGGGCTTTAGGTCACCTTTGTGCACATATAGGCTAAATTGGGCCAGAAGAACCTCCTGAGGATGGTGAGATGATTGAGATGACACTGTCCTCCAGACACAGGATTCGAAATTCGAGCCCTGGCGGTCTGAGGCCGAGCACGCTACCTCTCGGTCACGGAGACTCCCCACAATACTGACTTTCACACGTGGATGGGGAAGAAACATTTGTTGTTTCTTTCAAACCGCCGAGACCGGGAACCGAACCCCGAACTCTGGCGTGAAAGGCAGCGGTGCTAACCACTACCCTAGGGCCCCCGCCCTATGTACGGCTTCAATGGAGGGGTAGCTCTGATTGCCCCACACAGATGCCCCGTAATTAACAACTGACCAAACTGGAACACCTCCATTTATTTTTATTTTTTAAATCAGTTTTCCCAGGGGTCTGTGGGCGGACAGAGCTACTGCCTTCACAGTCACGTTAAAATTTAAAAACTCATTAATAACCAAGTTACCTGTAGTCAGATTTAAGTATAATAGAGGTATAGTGTGGTACGCGACTGACAGGCGTGACCCTTTCATCCCCGTTTACATTTAATAGTTAAAATACATATGTAATAACGCTTCAATTACTTGCCAGCATAGTTAATATAATAGATGTATTTACAGAGGGGTGAGAGAAAAGAAAGACTGAGAGAGAGAGAAGAGAGGGGGGTCAGAGAGAGAGAAAATAAAGAGAAAAGAGGAAGTCGGGTGTACAAAGTACAAAAGTAGAAAAACGTCAAGTGCTCAAGTGTGTAAGTCCAAAAAGTCCCAAATGTCGCAAATGTCGCAATTGTTCGCGAAGGGTCGCAAAGGGTCGCAAAGAGTCGCAAATGATCGCAAACGATCGGAAACGGTCGCAAATAGTCGGAAACGGCCAGAAACGGTCAGAAACGGTGGGCAATGGTCGGAAACGGTTGCAAACGATCGGAAACGGTAGGAAACAGTCGCAAATGGTCGGAAACGGTCGGAAACGGTCAGAAACAATCGAAAACGGTTGCAGACGGTCGGAAGCGGTCAGAAACGATCGGAAACGATCGGAAACGGTCGCAAATGATCTGAAACGGTCGGAAACGATCGGAAACGGTCGCAAATGGTCGGAAACGGTCAGAAACGATCGGAAACGGTCGCAGACGGTCGGAAACGATCGGGAACGGTCGCACATGATCGGAAACGGCCAAAAACGGTCGGAAACGGTCTCAAATGGACGGAAATGGTCGGAGACGGTTGCAAATGGACGGAAGCGATCGGAAACGGTCGAAAATGGTCGGGAACTGTCGGAAAACGTCATAAACGGTTGAAAACGGTTGCAAACGGTCAGAAACAGTCGCAAATGATCGTAAACGGTCGGAAAAGGTTTTGCAAACAGACGGAAAAAACGTCAAGTGCTCAAGTGTGTAAGTCAAAAAAGTCTCAAATGTCGCAAATGTCGCAATTAGTCGCGAAGGGTCGCAAAGGGTCGCAAAGAGTCGCAAATGATCGCAAACGATCGAAAACGGTCGCAAATGGTCGAAAACGGCCAGAAACGGTCCGAAACAATCAAAAACGGTTGCAGACGGTCGGAAATGGTCGGAAAGATCGAAAACGGTCGCAAATGGTCAGAAACGGTCGGAAACGGTCAGAAACGATCGGAAACGGTTGCAGACGGTCGGAAACGGTCGGAAACGATCGGAAACGGTCGCAAATGGTCGTAAACGGTCGGAAAAGGTCAGAAACGGTCGAAAACGATCAGAAACGGTTACAAGCAGACGGAAACGGTCGCAAATGGTCGGAAACGGTCAGAAACGCTTAAAAACGGTCGGAGACGGTTGCAAACGGTCGGGAACGATCGGAAACGGTCGCAAATGGTCGGAAACGGTCGGAACCCGTCACAAACGGTCGGAAACGGTTGCAAACGGTCGGAAACGGTCGCAAATGGTTGATAACGGCCAGAAACGGTCGGAAACGGTTGCAAACAGACGGAAAATGTGGGAAACGTTCACAAATGGTTGGAAACGGTTGGAAACAGTCGCTAATGGTCAGAAACGGTCGGAAACGGTTAGAAACTGTCGGAAACGGTCGAATATGGTCGTAAATGACCAGAAACGGTTGAAAACGATCAGAAACGGTCGGAAACGGTCGTAAATGGCCAGAAACAGTGTGAAACGGTCGGAAACGGTTGCAAACAGACGGAAACGGTCGCTAATGGTCTGAAACGACCAGAAACAGTCGGAAACGGTCGAAAACGATCGGAAACGGTTGCAAACGGTCGGAAACGGTCGCAAATGGCCGAAAACGACCAGAAACGGTCGGAAACTGTTGCAAACAAACGGAAAATATCGGAAACGTTCGCAAATGGTCGGAAACAGTCGGAAACGGTCGCAAATGGTCAGAAACGGTTGGAAACGGTCGGAAATGGTCGGAAACGATCGGAAACGGTCGCAAATGGTCGTAAACGGTCGGAAAAGGTCAGAAACGGTCGAAAACGATCAGAAACGGTTACAAGCAGACGGAAACGGTCGCAAATGGTCGGAAACGGTCAGAAACGCTTAAAAACGGTCGGAGACGGTTGCAAACGGTCGGGAACGATCGGAAACGATCGCAAATGGTCGGAAACGGTCGGAACCCATCACAAACGGTCGGAAACGGTTGCAAACGGTCGGAAACGGTCGCAAATGGTTGATAACGGCCAGAAACGGTCGGAAACGGTTGCAAACAGACGGAAACGGTCGCTAATGGTCTGAAACGACCAGAAACAGTCGGAAACGGTCGAAAACGATCGGAAACGGTTGCAAACGGTCGGAAACGGTCGCAAATGGCCGAAAACGGCCAGAAACGGTCGGACACTGTTGCAAACAAACGGAAAATGTCGGAAACGTTCGCAAATGGTCGGAAACAGTCGGAAACGGTCGCAAATGGTCAGAAACGGTTGGAAACGGTCAGAATCGGTCGGTAACGGTCGCAAATGGCCAGAAACGGTAGGAAACAGTCCGAAACAGTCAGAAACTGTTGCAAACGGTCGGGAACGGTCAAAAACGGTCGGAAATGGTTGCAAAGGGTCGTAAACGATCGGAAACGGTCAAAAATGTTCGAAAACGGTCGGAAACGATCATAAACCGTCATAAACGGTCGAAAACGGTTGCAAACGGTCGGAAACTGTCGCAAATGATCGAAAACGGCCAGAAACGGTCGGAAACGGTTGCAGACAGACGGAAAATGTAGGAAACGTTTACAAATGGTCGGAAACGGTCGGACATCGTCATAAACGGTCGGAAACGGTTGCAAACGGTCGGAAACGGTCGCAAGTGATCGAAAACGGCCAGAAACGGTCGGAAACGGTTGCAAACAGACGGAAATATCGGAAACGGTCCAAAACAGTCGGAAGCAGTTGCAAACGGGCGGAAACGGTTGCAAATGGTCGGAAACGACGAAAACGACCAAAAAGAGTCGGAAACGGTCGGAAACGGTTGCAAACGGTCGGAAACAGTCGGAAACAGTCTGATACGGTCGCATATTGTCGTAAACGGTCGGAAACGGTTAGAACCGGTCGCAAACAATCAGAAACGGTTGCAAATGGTCGGAAATGGTCGCAAGTGGTCGGAAACGGTCTGAAACGGTCAAAAACGGTCGAAAATGGTCGTAAACGGTCGGAAAAGGTCAGAAACGGTCGAAAACGATCAGAAACGGTTGCAAACAGACGGAAACGGTCAGAAACGGTCGGAAACGGTTAAATATGGTCGTAAAATACCACAAACGGTTGGAAACGATCAGAAACGGTCGGAAACGGTCGTAAATGGCCAGAAACGGTGTGAAACGGTCCGATGCGGTCGGAAACGGTCGAGATGGTCGGAAACTGTCAGAAACGGTCGGATACCGTCATAAACGGTCGAAAACGTTTGCAAACGGTCGGAAACGGTCGCAAAAGGTCGAAAACATCTAGAAACGGGCGGAAACAGTTGCAAACAGACAGAAATGTCGGAAACGTTCGCAAATGGTCGGAAACGGTCGCAAAAGGTCAGAAACAGTTGGAAACGGTCAGAAACGGTCGAAAATGAAACGGTAGGAAACGGTCCGAAACAGTCCGAAATGTTTGCAAAAGGTCGGAAACGGTTGCAAATGGTCGGAAACGGTCAAAAACAGTCAAAAATGTTCGGAAACTGTCGGAAACGGTCGAAAACGGCCGGAAACGGTTGCAAACAGACGGAAATGTAGGAAACGTTAACAAATTGTCGAAAACAGTCGGAAACGGTCGGAAACGGTTGCAAACAGACGGAAAATGTAGGAAAAGTCCTCAAATCGTCGCAAACACTCGGAAACGGTCGGCAACCGTCATAAACGGTAGGAAACGGTTGCAAACGGTCGAAAATGATCTGAAACGGTCGCATATTGTCGTAAACGGTCTGAAACGGTCAGAAATGGTCGAAAATGGTCGAAAATTATCAGAAGCGGTCACAAATGGTCGGAAACGGTCGAAAACGGCCAGAAACGGTCGGAAATGGTTGCAAACGACGGCCGGAAACGGTCAGAAACGGTTAAATATGGTCGTAAAATACCACAAACGGTTGGAAACGATCAGAAACGGTCGGAAACGGTCGTAAATGGCCAGAAACGGTGTGAAACGGTCCGATGCGGTCGGAAACGGTCGAGATGGTCGGAAAATGTCAGAAACGGTCGGATACCGTCATAAACGGTCGAAAACGGTTGCAAACGGTCGGAAACGGTCGCAAAAGGTCGAAAACATCTAGAAACGGGCGGAAACAGTTGCAAACAGACAGAAATGTCGGAAACGTTCGCAAATGGTCGGAAACGGTCGCAAAAGGTCAGAAACAGTTGGAAACGGTCAGAAACGGTCGAAAATGAAACGGTAGGAAACGGCCCGAAACAGTCCGAAATGTTTGCAAAAGGTCGGAAACGGTTGCAAATGGTCGGAAACGGTCAAAAACAGTCAAAAATGTTCGGAAACTGTCGGAAACGGTCGGAAACGGCCGGAAACGGTTGCAAACAGACGGAAATGTAGGAAACGTTAACAAATTGTCGAAAACAGTCGGAAACGGTCGGAAACGGTTGCAAACAGACGGAAAATGTAGGAAAAGTCCTCAAATCGTCGCAAACACTCGGAAACGGTCGGCAACCGTCATAAACGGTAGGAAACGGTTGCAAACGGTCGAAAATGGTCTGAAACGGTCGCATATTGTCGTAAACGGTCTGAAACGGTCAGAAATGGTCGAAAATGGTCGAAAATTATCAGAAGCGGTCACAAATGGTCGGAAACGGTCGAAAACGGCCAGAAACGGTCGGAAATGGTTGCAAACGACGGCCGGAAACGGTCAGAAACATCCGGAATCTGTTGCAAACGGTCGGAAACGGTCCGAAATGGTCGCAAATGATCAGAAACTTACGGAAACGGTCGAAAACGGTCGCAAATAGTCGAAAACGACCAGAAACGGTCGGAAACGGTTGCAAACAGACGGAAAATGTAGGAAAAGTCCACAAATGGTCGCAAACAGTCGGAAACGATCGGAAACCGTCATAAACGGTCGTAAACGGTTGCAAACAGACGGAAATGTCGGAAATGTTTGCAAATGGTCCAAAACGGTCGGAAACGGTCACAAATGATCGAAAATGGTCGGAAACAAACATAAACGGTTGGAAAATGTCAGAAACGGTCAGAAACGGTCGCAAATGGCCAGAAACGGTAGAAAACGGTCCGAATCGGACAGAAACGGTTGCAACCGGTCGGAAACGGTCAGAAACGGTCGAAAATGGTCGGAAATGACCAGAAACGGTTGGAGAATGTCAGAAACGGTCGGAAACGGTCGCAAATGACCAGAAACGGTACAGACGGTCCGAAACGGTCTCAAACGGTCGCAAAATGTCGTAAACGGTCGGAAACGGTTAGAACCGGTCGGAAACGATCAGAAACGGTTGCAAACGGTCGGAAACGGTTGCAAGTGGTCGGAAACGGTCAGAAACGGTCGAAAACGATCAGAAACGGTTGCAAACAGACGGAAACAGTCACAAATGGTCGGAAACGGTCAGAAACGGTTAAAAACGGTCGGAGACGGTTGCAAACGGTCGGGAACGATCGGAAACGGTCGCAAATGGTCGGAAACTGTCGGAACTCGTCATAAACGTTCAGAAACGGTTGCAAACGGTCGGAAACGGTCGCAAATGTTTGAAACCGGCCAGAAACGATCGGAAACGGTTGCAAACAGACGGAATATGTGGGAAACGTTCGCAAATGGTCGGAAACGGTCGGAAACAGTCGCTAATGGTCAGAAACGGTCGGAAACGGTCAGAAACGGTCGGAGAAACGGTCGGAAACGGTTGAATATGGTCGTAAAATACCACAAACGGCTGGAAACGATCAGAAACGGTCGGAAACGGTCGTAAATGGCCTTAAACGGTGTGAAACGGTCCGAAGCGGTCGGAAACGTTCGAGATGGTCGGAAACTGTCAGAAACGGTCGGATACCGTCATAAACGGTCGAAAACGGTTGCAAACGGTCCGAAACGGTCGCAAATGGTCGAAAACATCCAGAAACGGTCGGAAACAGTTGCAAACATACGGAAATGTCGGAAACGTTCGCAAATGGTCGGAAACGGTCGGAAACGGTCGCAAAAGGTCAGAAACAGTTGGAAACGGTCAAAAACGGTCGAAAATGTTCGGAAACTGTCGGAAACGGTCGGAAACGGCCGGAAACGGTTGCAAACAGACGGAAATGTGAGAAACGTTCACAAATGGTCGAAAACAGTCGGAAACGGTCGGAAACCGTCATAAACGGTCTGAAACGGTTGCAAACGGTCGGAAACGGTCTGAAACGGTCGCATATTGTCGTAAACGGTCAGAAACGGTCAGAAACGGTCAGAACCGGTCGAAAATGGTCGAAAATTATCAGAAACGGTCACAAATGGTCGGAAACGGTCGAAAACGGTCGGAAACGGCTAGAAACGGTCGGAAATGGTTTGCAAACGACGGCCGGAAACGATCAGAAACAGTCGGAATCCGTTGCAAACGGTCGGAAATGGTCGGAAACGGCCAGAAACGGTCGGAAACGGTTTCTAACAGACGGAAAATTTTGAAAACGTTCGCAAATGATCGGAAACGGTCGCAAATGATCAGAAACTGTTGGAAACGGTCGGAAACGGTTGCAAACAGACGGAAAATGTAGGAAAAGTCCACAAATCGTCGCAAACTGTCGGAAACGGTCGGAAACGGCCGGAAACGGTTGCAAACAGACGGAAATGTGAGAAACGTTCACAAATGGTCGAAAACAGTCGGAAACGGTCGGAAACCGTCATAAACGGTCTGAAACGGTTGCAAACGGTCGGAAACGGTCTGAAACGGTCGCATATTGTCGTAAACGGTCAGAAACGGTCAGAAACGGTCAGAACCGGTCGAAAATGGTCGAAAATTATCAGAAACGGTCACAAATGGTCGGAAACGGTCGAAAACGGTCGGAAACGGCTAGAAACGGTCGGAAATGGTTTGCAAACGACGGCCGGAAACGATCAGAAACAGTCGGAATCCGTTGCAAACGGTCGGAAATGGTCGGAAACGGCCAGAAACGGTCGGAAACGGTTTCTAACTGACGGAAAATTTTGAAAACGTTCGCAAATGATCGGAAACGGTCGCAAATGATCAGAAACTGTTGGAAACGGTCGGAAACGGTTGCAAACAGACGGAAAATGTAGGAAAAGTCCACAAATCGTCGCAAACAGTCGGAAACGGTGGGAAACCGTCATAAACGGTCGGAAACAGTTGCATACAGACGGAAATGTCGGAAACGTTCGCTAATGGTCCAAAACGGTCGGAAACGGTCAGAAACGGTTGCAAACAGACGGAAACAGTCACAAATGGTCGGAAACGGTCAGAAAGGTTAAAAACGGTCGGAGACGGTTGCAAACGGTCGGGAACGATCGGAAACGGTCGCAAATGGTCGGAAACTGTCGGAACCCGTCATAAACGTTCAGAAACGGTTGCAAACGGTCGGAAACGGTCGCAAATGTTTGAGACCGGCCAGAAACGATCGGAAACGGTTGCAAACAGACGGAAAATGTGGGAAACGTTCGCAAATGGTCGGAAACGGTCGGAAACAGTCGCTAATGGTCAGAAACGGTCGGAAACGGTCAGAAACGGTTGAATATGGACGTAAAATACCACAAACGGCTGGAAACGATCAGAAACGGTCGGAAACGGTCGTAAATGGCCTTAAACGGTGTGAAACGGTCCAAAGCGGTCGGAAACGCTCGAGATGGTCGGAAACTGTCAGAAACGGTCGGAAACCGTCATAAACGGTCGAAAACGGTTGCAAACGGTCCGAAACGGTCGCAAATGGTCGAAAACATCCAGAAACGGTCGGAAACAGTTGCAAACATACGGAAATGTCGGAAACGTTCGCAAATGGTCGGAAACGGTCGGAAACGGTCGCAAAAGGTCAGAAACAGTTGGAAACGGTCAGAAACGGTCGAAAATGAAACGGTAGGAAACGTTCCGAAACAGTCAGAAACGTTTGCAAACGGTCGGAAACGGTTGCAAATGGTCGGAAACGGTCAAAAACGGTCGAAAATGTTCAGAAACTGTCGGAAACGGTCGGAAACGGCCGGAAACGGTCGGAAACGGTTGCAAACAGACGGAAATGTGAGAAACGTTCACAAATTGTCGAAAACAGTCGGAAACGGTCGAAAACCGTCATAAACGGTCTGAAACGGTTGCAAACGGTCGGAAACGGTCTGAAACGGTCGCATATTGTCGTAAACGGTCAGAAACTGTCAGAACCGGTCGAAAATGGTCGAAAATTATCAGAAACGGTCACAAATGGTCGGAAACGGTCGAAAACGGTCCGAAACGGCTAGAAACGGTCGTAAATGGTTTGCAAACGACGGCCGGAAACGGTCCGAAACAGTCGGAATCCGTTGCAAACGGTCGGAAATGTTCGGAAACGGCCAGAAACGGTCGGAAACGGTTTCTGACAGACTGAAAATTTTGAAAACGTTCGCAAATGATCGGAAACGGTCGCAAATGATCAGAAACTGTTGGAAACGGTCGGAAACGGTTGCAAACAGTCGGAAAATGTAGGAAAAGTCCACAAATCGTCGCAAACAGTCGGAAACGGTCGGAAACCGTCATAACGGTCGGAAACAGTTGCAAACAGACGGAAATGTCGGAAACGTTCGCTAATGGTCCAAAACGGTCGGAAACGGTCAGAAATGGTCGAAAATAGTGGGAAACAACCAGAAACGGTTGGAAAATGTCAGAAACGGTCAGAAACGGTCGCAAATGGCCAGAAACGGTAGAAAACGGTCCGAAACGGTCTGAAACGGTCGCAAATTGTCGTAAACGGTCGGAAACGGTTAGAACCGGTCGCAAACGATCAGAAACGGTTGCAAACAGGTCGGAAACGGTTGCAAGTGGTCGGAAACGGTCAGAAACGGTCAGAAACGGTCAGAAACGGTCGAAAACGATCAGAAACGGTTGCAAACAGACGGAAACAGTCACAAATGGTCGGAAACGGTCAGAAACGGTTAAAAACGGTCGGAGACGGTTGAAAACGGTCGGGAACGATCGGAAACGGTCGCAAATGGTCGGAAACTGTCGGAACCCGACATAAACGTTCAGAAACGGTTGCAAACGGTCGGAAACGGTCGCAAATGTTTACAACCGGCCAGAAACGATGGGAAACGGTTGCAAACAGACGGAAAATGTGGGAAACGTTCGCAAATGGTCGGAAACGGTCGGAAACAGTCGCTAATGTTCAGAAACGGTCGGAAACAGTCAGAAACGATCGGAAACGGTTGAATATGGTCGTAAAATACCACAAACGGTTGGAAACGATCAGAAACGGTCGAAAACGGTCGTAAATGGCCAGAAACGGTGTGAAACGGTCCGAAACGGTCGGAAACGGTCGAGATGGTCGGAAACTGTCAGAAACGGTCGGATACCGTCATAAACGGTCGAAAACGGTTGCAAACGGTCGAAAACGGTCGCAAATGGTCGAAAACATCCAGAAACGGTCGGAAACAGTTGCAAACAGACGGAAATGTCGGAAACGTTCGCAAATGGTCGGAAACGGTCGAAAACGGTCGCAAAAGGTCAGAAACAGTTGGAAACGGTCAGAAACGGTCGAAAATGAAACGGTAGGAAACGGTCCGAAACAGTCAGAAACGTTTGCAAACGGTCGGAAACGGATGCAAATGGTCAGAAACGGTCAAAAACGGTCGAAAATGTTCGGAAACTGTCGGAAACGGTCGGAAACGGCCGGAAACGGTCGGAAACGGTTGCAAACAGACGGAAATGTAGGAAACGTTCACAAATGGTCGAAAACAGTCGGAAACGGTCGGAAACCGTCATAAACGGTCGTAAACGGTTGCAAACGGTTTGAAACGGTCTGAAACGGTCGCATATTGTCGTAAACGGTCAGAAACGGTCAGAACCGGTCGAAAATGGTCGAAAATTATCAGAAACGGTCACAAATGATCGGAAACGGTCAAAAACGGTCGGAAACGGCTAGAAACGGTCGGAAATGGTTGCAAACGACGGCCGGAAACGGTCAGAAACAGTCGGAATCCGTTGCAAACAGTCGGAAACGGTCGGAAATGGTCGGAAACGGCCAGAAACGGTCGGAAACGGTTTCTAACAGACGGAAGTCCACAAATCGTCGCAAACAGTCAGAAACGGTCGGAAACCGTCATAAACGGTCGGAAACGGTTGCAAACAGACGGAAATGTCGGAAACGTTCGCAAATGGTCCAAAACGGTCGGAAACGGTCAGAAATGGTCGAAAATGGTCGTTAACAACCAGAAACGGTTGGAAAATGACAGAAACGGTCAGAAACGGTCGCAAATGGCCAGAAACGGTAGAAAACGGTCCGAATCGGACAGAAACGGTTGTAAACGGTTGGAAACGACCAGAAACGGTTGGAAAATGTCAGAAACGGTCTGAAACGGTCGCAAATGGCCAGAAACGGTAGAAACGGTTGGAAACGGTCTGAAACGGTCGCAAATTGTCGTAAACGGTCGGAAACGGTTAGAACCGGTCGCAAACGATCAGAAACGGTTGCAAACAGGTCGGAAACGGTTGCAAGTGTGCGGAAACGGTCAGAAACGATCAAAAACGGTCGAAAATGGTCGAAAATGATCAGAAACGGTCGCAAATGGTCGAAAACGGTCGGAAACGGCCAGAAACGGTCGGAAATGGTTGCAAACGACGGTCGGAAACGGTCAGTAACGGTCAAAATCGGTTGCAAACTGTCGAAAACGGTCGGAAATGGTCGGAAACGGCCAGAAACTGTCGGAAACGGTTTCTAACAGACGGAACATTTCGGAAACGTGCGCAAATGATCGGAAACGGTCGCAAATGATTAGAAACTGTCGAAAACGGTCGGAAACGGTTGCAAAACGAACGAAAACGATCGGAAGCGGTCGCAAATAGTCGGAAACGGTCGTACACGATCGTAAATTGTCGCAAACGGTCGAAAACAATCGCAAATGGTCGGAAACGATCGGAAACAGTCGCAAATGGTCGGAAACGGCCAGAATCGGTCGGAAACGGTCGGAAATGATCGGAAATGGTCAGTGACGGTCGGAAACGATCGGAAACGGTTGCAAACGGTCGGAAATGGTTGCAAACTGTCGGAACCGGTCGTAAAAAGTCGCAGTCGCAAACCATCGCAAAGGGTCGCAAAGGATCGCAAAAGGTTGCAAATGGTCGCAAATGGTCGCACACGGTCACAAATGATCGCAATTGCTCGCAAATGATCACAAACGGTGGCAAATGGTCGCAATTTGGCACAAATGGTCGCTATTGGTCGCAAATGGTCGCAAAATGTTGCAAGTGTTGCAATTGTTGCAAAATGTTGCAAGTGTTGCCAATGTTGCAATTGTTGTAGATGTTGCAAACGGTCGCAAACGATCGCAAATGTTTTACTTGTGCAGTCTTTACTTTACACTATTAGCAGACTATTGCATTCATAGAATTCATTCATGGGTTAGGTTATTATCACTTTTTTGCTCAATATACAATTGATTTATTTTAGCCACCAGACTTATTCGCCCAAATTCTCTGTTGCTTCAGCTACAGGTACCTCTAGTTTCAGCTTACTAGTATGGTACATTGAAACTAGAAAAAGGCTAGCTTCAAGTTAGGCCTACAACCCCTAGTTTCAGAAAACCCTTGGGGTAAATTGAAACTAATTTCAGCGTATGAGGGGGGGAGGGGGTACATTCAAACTTATTTCAGCGTACGGGGGAGGTACGTTGAAACTGGGTGGAGCGTACCGGGGGGGGGGGGAGTACGTTGAAAATAGTTTCAAAGTACCCCCGGTAGCCTATTTTGGAACTGAGAAATTCCACTTATTATTACCTCAGACCAAATAATTATGATTATTGCTGACTTTTCAGGTAGACTTGCACTTAGACCATCAGACTTAGACTAAAGTAGATGGTTCGTCATGATTCGTTGAGTAGCCTACATATTGTGGGCCCACCCAAATGCACAGAATGGTCAACGTCCACAGTATTGGGTTACGTCGCCGAGTAAATATTATTGTTCAGTGCATCAAAACGATTTGACTGCTTTAAATTAAAGAATAGTTCAGTCCATTCTACTTGTTCCAAAAAAAAACATTTAAAATATAGCAGGTTGCAGGATATTTATATATTTATATGCCTAAAACGATAATATATCTACCTCAGAATCTAACCTTGCCGTTTTTAACCTTTCTGTTCGATTTTTTATGCGCCGGAAATTTGGTTGTGATGTCATATATGGATGACTGGCATTGCATATTATGTACGCATGCGGTAAGGTAGGCCCTTAGACAGATATCTGTTATTATTTTATCACTGAAAATAATTGCATAGACCCACGAAAATAGACAGGTGGCACCCTTCATCTAAACGGGCAGAAACATGGCCAGCGTTACATCTGTAACAGATAAATTGATAGATATTAACGACAATGAACAGCGCGAAAACAAATCTAAACGGGCAGAAACATGGCCAACGTTACATCTGCAGCAGATAAATTGATAGATAATAACGACAATGTTAAAAACAGCGGGATACCAAATACCAAATCTGTTCTTCGTTAATTGCCCTAGAGATCATAGGGTTATATGAAATTAAAGGTTTTTTCCGCGATAGTCAGGTAGCCAACATTTTAAAATTTGACAATAAGTGCCCAGCAAGATCTAAAATGTTGTTTCTGCTGTCAGTAAGAGTAATGTCTCAAGATACAGAGAAGTGATCTTGGCCAGTTGGAAACAATTGCAATATATATATAGGCCTATATATATAAAAAATGTATATTTTACGAAAACAAAAAAGTTATTTTCGCGACTCAATCTGTCATTTCCGAAATCAATGACATTGCTTCTCTTTATGTGTTTTTTTCATACAAAATATAATATCACGCAATACATATATCACTTTGGTATCTTAACAATGTTTTGAATGAATTAAGTAGTTAAATAAAACATAAAAATATCAAAGTTGAAACATTTACGAACACACGCTCAATATTGTCAGCATTGAAAGTGCTTATTACATTTATTCGACCAGCGAATGGTGGGTTATTGAGAGTGATTTCTCTCACACGCTGATAAGGGATTCTGGGTAGGCCCCCTATGTCTCGGGGATTCACCCAACATGGTGTATGTTATGGTTTGAAATAGAGATATTTCCATTTTTTTATTATAATTTTGAATAGTAATATCAGGATATGGCATGTCAACGTCATGATGTAGTATTATAATTTTTACAAATATTGCCATTGGCATAACAAAATGACTTGGAATGTCATTATAGGCCTATAGCATTATAAAGCCTGGATATGTTGGTTAAACATCAAGAGGTTATATCATCAAAATGACAGAATATGACATTATATTGTCAGGAGTAAGGAAGTGGCATTAAAAAATCAGGATGTGACAGTTTAATATAACGATATGTCAAATTAAAGTCAGATTAGGCACTTTAATATTAGGATTTAACTTTTTATTTTTAGGATATGGCGTAATAATTATATTTATTATGACACATCAAGTGTGATACACACCAACGCGATTGCCCGCGCGACGTCCCGTGTGACGTCCCGCGCGATGACCCGCGCGACGTTTGGACAATGTTTTTGTAGGCCAGCGCGTGCGACGCTGGCCCACAATTCAAACAACATTGTCCCAAACGTCGCGCGGGACGTAGCGAGGGACGTCGCGCCGGCAATCGCGTTGGCGTGTTTCACGCTTAAATGCCAATATATGTTATTGCAATATGATGATATCAAAATATGGAATGTCATATTAGGACATTGAAAAAGTAGATGTGACAGTTGAGAGTCATGATATTACATTTTATGTCAGGATATTGGATTGTAATATTAGAATATGGCACTATAACACCATGATGTGGTATTATAATGTCAAAATATTTTCCTTTGACATCACACAATGATCTTTTCATATCAGGATATGGCATTATAAGGATAGGATATCACATTACACGATCAGAATATGACACATCGTATCTTAAACATAAAACACGAGATTACAGTGTCATATTGTGATATTATAATATCATTTCCATATCCTATGATCCTTGTCAATGTTGTGACGTTAAAGCGACTCAATCAGGCTAAAATCGTCAAAAAATCGATCATTTTATTTTGGCTTTTTAATATGACCATAATGAGGTAAACATGTCCATAGGCTAGAACTGCATAAGTTTTTTAATTTTTGTGCTGCGCATTTACCAGTTAAGCGAAATATAGAGACGAAATTCCCGTATTTCTTATTTTGGCCATATTAAGAAGCCGAAATAAAACCTTAGAGTTGTTATGATTTAAGCCTGATTGAGTCGCTTTAATTAATAGTATCTCCGACACCCACCTCTTACTCCTACATTCTAAGAAACTAAATGGTCATACAGGCCTACTTAAAGTAATTATAAGGTCATATAATGATATTATAATGCTAATATTTACGCTACTGTGCCAGATTCTGATATTATAGTGTCATATTCTGATAATTCTGCCCAACATTGTAGGCCTACCTCCACAGGTTCAATGTCGTGTATACTGGATGGGTAAAAAACAACGCTTACGTTTGCGGAATTTTCTATCAAATCTAATCAGGTTTTGACCATAGGAGGATTTCTCATTTGCTTTAAACATAGGCTAAGTAATAGTAATCTACCTTTGACTTAAATGTTTAATTTTATTGTACAGTAATGTTATGATGTGTGATGTAAACAATAGTTACAAATGATAACCAACATATAATATTTAGGCATTTCTAAACAAAGGAAATGTGATACTTTTGCGGTTTATTTATGTAGGCTACCACATAACATAACCTTTAAAATGCCTTAAAATAAGGTATATGTGGTATGTTTTGTGAAGTATGTGCCGTAACGTGCAATTTGCTCCATTTTTTAATGAAAAGAATGAATCACATATTTGTCATCAAAAGAGCATCCTGGAAAATCACATCACAGCTGCGAATTGACCTTTATGTGCATGTTTCCTTAGATCGGATAATCTGAATACAAAAATAATGTAATGGTCTACATTTAACAAATTTGCTTCGGTAGCAATGATCCTAATTCTTAGTAAGAAAAATTCCAATATGCATGGGCCGGAATCATCTCCCCACACACCAAGTAGTCTGCAAATTAAAAAAAACCGGCTTGCAAGCTCTGGGTCCTCATATTTCACTACACAATAATCTACACAGGACCATGCAGCCGTTTATAAGAAGCTAGAAGTGGTAATTTGTGCATTGTCATATATGTTTTACTAGAATGAGTTGACATTTAGGGTAGGCTTGCTTTTTGGCACTTTCTGGCCTTTGTCAGACAGCTTTAAAAAAGGTACCCCAGTCTAGATATATTCTAGAGATGATCAGCATTAGTTTGGTACCAAGGATCCTAATTCTCATTCAGGTTACACGAAATTTTCATTGGGCACCTTTTGAAAAATAAACCACATAGGGAGGCCTACATTGCTAAACCGTAGGCTACATATCGGTAGATACATGGAAAACGTTATCACGCTCACAAGGTAAAATTATCGTCATAAAACTCGAACGAAAATGATTTTCTTTTGGCCGTTGTTGAACTTGACTGATAACCATGATAACTGGTTATTAGTAACATGCATTTCAATTTGAGCATTAAACACTTTTTAAGTTATCATGCCCACAATGTAAAATTAGCCACGTAAAATGCAAAAAATCCCAATAAATCGGCCATTGTTTATTTTATTTATTTATTATTGACCTTGTTTGGGAACTGGTGACTAGCAACATGCAGAAGAAATTTGAGAAGGATATAATGAAAGACTTTTCAAGTGCCCGCAAGTAATGTTAACGCCAACGCCGACGACGCCGCACTTCACTTGCAATAGTCCACCTTTTTACGAAGTCTAGAATTCGTGAATTATCAATTTCGATGATAGGTGTAGCGCTATTGTAATAATAATTTCACGAGATTTTTAATTTTGTTTCCCTCCCGAAAATTGAAACATCACAAATATTACCAGATCTACAGTATATTATTATATACATGTATTATATTGCTGAGATCGACAGAAGTCAATTCCGACACAAATAATAAAGTTCCCAAATCCCATCTGGCCGACAGCACACAATTCAGGTGTAACGTTAGCCTAATGTTCCACCTAAACATTTTATGCAAATGTAGGGCCTATTACTTTAAAAAAATTTCAAACTTATAGCGGTAGCAGGTCACTTCGTACCATGTCCGCTTCGTAACCTACCACTTTGTCCCAGAAAGCTACCAGTTCGTACCAACGTACGTACCACTTCGTACCAGAAAGCTACCAGCTCGTACCATTGACGTACCTACCACCTCGTACCATAATACAAATATATATGTTTTTGTCTTAATTAGTAGACATGTTTATTATGCTATATATTATATGTATATGTATGGATTACAATCTACAAATTGCAATCATTCAGAATCATCAGAAATAAATATATGTCGATCTTTGTCTAAATTATTTATACAGATTTATTATGCTTCGTACCAGAAAGCTACCATGCAGTTCGTACCATAAGGAAAAATAAATATGTTTTTGTCTGAATTACTGGACAGGGTTATTATGTTATATGTATATGTATGTAAAGATTACATGCTGTAGATTGCAATTATTTAGAATCATCAGAAATAAATATATATCTTTGTTTCAATCATTTAGACAGGTTTATTATGCTTCCTACCAGAAAGCTACCAGCTCGTACCATAAGAAAAAATATATATGATTTTGTCTTAATTAGTAGACAGAGTTATTATGTTATATATATCTATCATATATGTGAAAACTGTCGAGAGTGGCGACAGGTGGCAGTAGGTTTATGACATAACCAGGATAACCTCGAAATGATTGCCATGAATGTAATCTCGCCGTAATACCAGTAGCCTAAAATATATGACCTATTATGAAATAATAAAAACAACGATAAATTGTAATAATGTCAGCGATTCCAACGATGACAACGATGCGTCACACTTTATAATAAATTGAAAACTGACAAAGTTAGATTAATTAGTTGAGGTGTTGCCGCTGTTGAGAGTTTTAGTTTTAGATACATCAGGGCACCCAACGAGTGCCCTGCAATACAGTAACAGTAGCAAATATACCACATATGCACACAACAATCAGAAATTTGGGCATAGCCTCCGGCCTTTCAAAGGTGTGTATAGATGGGGCATTTACTACCTCGTACGAGAGGCGATTCCACAAGCAGACTATTCTTTGTGTGAAACTGAATTTCCTCAGATTTGTTCTGGGATATTTCTGAAATTTTTTTAGGTTATGCCCTCTAGTATTGTGGTTTTCTGACTTACCTTGCGCTTCCAGTAAAGGCGGCAGTTGGGCATCACATCTTCCCCGAAGTATTTTAAAAGTTTTTATGATGTCACCTCTTAGTCTTCTGTATGCTAGTGTTGGTAGCTTCAGACTCCTTAGTCTTTCCAGATATTCCATTCCGGCCAAGATTTCTTATAGCAAAAACATTCTTATAACAGCTAGGCTATATAACTCAAGGCAGGCCCATAGGGGTCTCACAGAATACCACCAAAAATATGTAACCACATCTGTAACACAACACATGTATAGCCTGCCAATGTTTTACTAAGAAGATTTAAAGGCTGGTAGTTTAGGATGCCTAGGCCTAGATATGATATGATGATAATGGGAGAACTCAAGGAGAATTAGTCAACATTGTCAACCTGTCCCGCCCCCGGTTGACAAGCTCCCTACTGAAAAAAAAAGGCGAGGCACCAGTGTGATGTCTGCACACCCTCATCTGACTGTCTAGTAGTGTATAATCAATTTGTGACGCCGAAAAAGTGTATGGCCGCCACCGTTAGTAGTTTTTTAAGGCCACGTCAGGAAAATATAAACAATTGAAAATTCGAATCGAGCAGGTATGAACAGTATAAAAGGCGGCCATTTTGTTTCAATTTCTGGAGTCTATAAACAACATCCAGCTCCCCGTCGGGAAACGGAGTGCCAGACAGATGCCCCGTCTAAAGGAGAATATGCTTTCCTGATGGGCTATGATTTTGCTTGACATGCCTACTGGCCGTGTAGGCCTACATACATCCATGGAGGTATAAAACCTCCCTGGTATAACCAGCCTAATCCCAGCAAACACAAAACATTTGTATAACATTTGTACAATGTTTGAACAACGTCGAAGACGATGGGCCAACGTTGTACACTTATTATACAAATGCTTTGTGTTTGCTGGGATAGTCTACTCCACATTGGAGGGCTGCTGGATTGGAGTAGGCTTATATATTAGGCTATAGGCCTACACTACAAAGTCTCTGAGAGAAAAGCGAGTAGATTGAGCCAGTCAGTGGTAGGCCCAGTGGCTGAAACAGGTTTCCTCGGAGAGGACGTCATGGTTCGTAGGTCAGTGCTAGGCCTGTAACGTACCGCGGGTACGTAAATGAAACGCCTTTGCATGTGTCACCTTTTTGATGCGCAATGACTATGATGCGAGACACTACCGGTACCGGATGCAGCCGTTAAAAATGTTGCATATTTTATCATTTCCAACAGGTCACGTGAAAATAGTAAACACAAATATATCGCACAGGTTTGCACAATAAACAATCTTTTCAAGTAGAAATTTAAGGGAATTTTTCATGACAGTGTCACGAGTGTAGGTAAAATATTCGAAGGTGTGTAGAAAAAATAAATAAAAAGTTTTTGTAGCCACTTAACCGGTCCAAATGAACAAAAATAAAAGTGTATTTCCTCGTGGGCGATAATAAGTGTAGAACCATAGCCAATCATCTTCCTACAGTCTGTTTCACCAGAACCTGGGAGTAGCCTTTTTCCAATTTGCTCGGTCGCTCTTTAAATTTTTTAACTTAATTTTTCTCACATTATTTTTTCATCTCCCCCCAACATCCCTGAAAATTTGGTGGATTTTTTTCGTGTATTAATAGCGAAGTTAGACCATTTGACATGTAAATTGTAATAATTTAAAGTTCAAAATTACAATTCAAAATTACAGTTCTCTTTAAGACCATTGGCGTGAAACAAGAATCCTATTACATGCCAAATGTTCTAACTTCCAAAATACACAACAAAATTGCACCAAATTTTCAGGGATGTTAGGGAAACATGAAAAAATGATCAGAGAAAAATTTTGTTGAAAAATTTTAAAGAGCGTCCGAGCAAATTAGAAAAAGGCTACTCCCAGGTTCTGGTGAAACAGACTGTAGTAATAATGTCTCACCACACAAATTAATATAGGGGCCTAATGCGCCTGTCTCTAGTAGTCGGCAAGGATGGAAGTCAGCACGGAAGATGCTAGCCCCAGTGGCTGAAACAGGTTTCAGCCACAGATTGATCGCGTACAAAATCGTTTGACATTTCTTTGGACTGTCACATCGGAAAATATCGGGGCATAATCAGGTCGAAAATTGTTTTTTTAGAATCAGTAACATTTCAGCTCCATGCTCAGCTCAGAGGTCGCAGAGTCATTAAAAAGTTATTGGTTTTTTTCAGACCTTGGGGTCGGGATCGTTCTCGGTCATCGCCATGAAAAGGCATGTTGGAGTTTTCGGGTGAATCAAATACATCAATCCTCGGCCTCGGAGAGGACGACACGGCTAGGAAGATGCCTGTAAACTTTAGATCTGCGATTTTTCGTAAATTACACTCTCCTGAATTATTATCATACCTCAGGCTCAGTCAGTCAGTGTAGTCTGTAGACTAGTGCAGTCGGATTCACATTAACCGTGGTGAATGATTTTCGGCGATTTTTCAGTCAATTCTCAACCATTTTTCATGAAATTTCACACACACTATTTATTTTATTCATGTCGTGAATTTTAAAATTGTCCAATAAAATTATGCTGAGCCATTTTTCGTAACTGCCGACACGCTAAAAGAAATATATGACCACATTCCACAGTTTTCACTAAGCAAGAAAAATGCTGTGCCAGATCAAAGTCTGAGCTAATTATAAAAACGTACAAAAGCTGTGACCTCAATTTTGCAATTTCAGGCAGGGATACAGAACCAAAGCATCACCCAGACACTTGAACTTTTTGAAGCAGCTGAATAAAACTACTGAGATGTGCTATCTGTAGATATCAGGTTTTAAGATCAGCGTTCGACACTGACAGTGGTCCGGTGGTCCGAGACCCCCAGAATTGATGTCGGACCACCAGAACATCATATCCAGTGGTCCGGTGGACCACTAAAATATCCATCCCTCAGAATTGTAACAATAACATGCTTAAAAATTTAAACAATCATTGCCCCTTGCTCTCGCCCTTTTCATGGAACAAAACACGTGTTCGTAATCATGAGGGGCATGCATTCTTGAGGTCGAGATCAATCATCATCCATGTTGTGGTTTTACAAAATTAATGATGTGGAAACACATCATGCGTTTGAAAATTTTTTTTTAAAGATTTACAAGTGTTGTTGTTGTCAGGACCACTAAAAAAATTGTAGGACCACCAGATGCTCTGAGCTGATGGTTCTGTGGACCACTGCTCATAAAAGTTTGTGTCAAACCCTGAAGATACATCAGGGCACCCAATGAGTGCCCCGCAATACTGTAACAGAGCAAATATACCACATAACAATCAGAAGTTTGGGTATAACCTCTGGCCCCAGTTTTTTTTCATGTCCACGAGGGGGTCATGGAAGAAGAAAACTTTTGATGGATTCTCATCCTTAAAATTATAGCTATGAAACTTTACCCTCGGTGCGCCCCATGAGGAAGTGCAGGGCAGGCAAACAAAACTTCACCTAGGTTTTACCCTGGTTAAGCTACATGGTTCCCACGGGTCCTTGAAAACGGGAAAACTCCTTGAATTTGAAAAATAAATTTCCAGGCCTTGAAAAGTCCTTGATTTTTGTAAAAAACACAAATAAACCGGGAAAAGTCCTTGATTTTGATCAACCTGTGGTGTTTTGCTGTTGATCTTTAAAAACGTCGCGCAGCGTCAACAGCTAGTGATTAAATGAAATAAAAATATACTCTTAAATAACGATTTGGTTTGGGAATGGAGTGTGTCTATAAAGTCAAAAGTTAAATATCGATAAACAATGTAGGCCTGCATTTAATATTTTCTACAATATTGTTATTTCACTGATACGCGTGGTGTGAAATTTGATAAAAAGAGTACTAAAAATTCCAAAGTTGAGGTTTTTCACAAAATAAGGTCCTTGAAAAATATTGAGAACTCCTTGAAAGTACGTCCTTCAAAAGTCCTGGAATTTTGTATTTGAAAAAGTGTGGGAACCATGAAACTAGTGCAGCTTTCCCCGGGTATTTCAATTCTTCGAGATTCCCACATTGTTCTGTCCAAACAGTCTTAACCCCTTCACTACCATACATGACGGAAATTTCCGTCGTCATTCGTCAATGTATGTAACCATACATGACGGAAATTTCCGTCGGATTTACTATAGTTATACCAGGATCCCTGGATCCTGGTATGCTTTTCGGCCTGGAAGTGAAGAGGTTAATGATGTCCTCCAGAACTTCCTCACAGGGCAGTGGACATAGTTTATTTTCATTTTTGTATTTTTTTACAAAAATTAAAAAAATGGCAACTGCGCAAAAAAATAATCAGAAGGGGCCACAACATGCCTGTTCCACTTATCCCATCAAACACTTGTTGCAACAATTACGGAATTTAAGGTGAGAGCTGGCACAATTTTTCGTAATTGCAAGGAATCTAATGATGGGAACCCCCGGAAAAGGTGATAAAAGTGCCATACATTTCTACCAGTAATAGTGAGCAAAAAGAACAAACAAAGAAAAATATGCCTTTTATTACGGTGTTACACAAATTCACATAAATCCTGAAATAAACACGAAAAAAACACAAAAATGACTATGGGTTAGCAATAAAATCTTTTTTGCATGTTTTGTTACAAAATTAACGAAACTTACATGATGAATGTCAATTATGGCCTATACAGTAGAACCTGTTATGAGCAGCCACTCTTAGGGGCAGCCAACCTCCTATGACATTTCCTATACGAAAGAACGTCCTACGAGCAGCCACCTGCCTTAAAAAGCCATTTTTCCTGTGTCACAAGGGTAGCTGCTCATAGCAGTACAGGTTCTACTGTAGGCCTACACCCAGAAGTCACAGATATATCGCCATTATAGTATGAGTTCTAAATGAGTTCAATCCTTTTCTGGATTGATTTATCTTCATTTATTATTTATGCCTTTCATTTTTGTTTGTAAATGACGGGACAACACAATTCTATAGAAATACCATAGTTTATTGCATAATCTGAAGGTGAATATCTGAAAAAATAGACAACCAGTAGGGGACACCAGGGCACTACGGGCATCGAGGCACCATAAACATCTGTCTTTTTAGACAAGTAGATTGTCCATTTTTGACAATGGAGCCCTCCAGGGAATGCTTTTGAACTGAAAAATTGAGCGGTTATATATACCTCAAGGCATGTGAAAGCTACAGCAAAATATGTGTCTTTGATGGTTAAAAGTAAATTTTGAGGATACACAGATTTAGTTAATACATTAAAAACTACTTAGGAACTAAGTTAAAATAAGAATCACATAGAAACTAGGGAACATTGTGTTTTTTCATGGTCCATTGGCTATAATAATTTTACATGAAGCTAGTTAAACCTACACTTGTACCAATCGCCATGCTGAGGCACCATGGAAGGGGTACCATGGACATGTCCTGGGGCACCATGGACGTGCTCATGGTGCCCATTATTGCCATTAATGTCCATGTGCCCCGTTTACGAAAAATATATATGTTTTTAAATCATACTATCCCTAAAATGCAGATTTCTACAATTAGATCTTTATTTTTTATTTCTCATGGCACTATTAATAATGTGTTGATTGACACAGGAATAGACATTTGCTGGATATTTTTTAAATTGCTGTATTGTATTCCAGTCAAACATTAGAATAATCAAGTGTAATCTATTGGACGATAACAGATTAATGGGCTATGAAAATATTTGGAGCTTGGTAATACAAAATGAAAAATAGGTGTCCATGGTGCCCCTGTCTCCACTACACATGCCTCTGGAGAAGAGAAAATAGTGTTTTACTGTAGAAAAAGGGGGAACTTACAGAATTAAATAAATTTTATTCAGATCACACCAAAAAAACCCCAAGAAATGTATTTTGCATAAAAAGGTCTCATCACACAAATTTAATTTTACTACTAATAACAAATTAAGACTGGATTGACTATTTTTTTCCCGATCTTCTCGGAACAGGCACTTTTACAAGTGATATGAAAGTGTATTGTTGATATAAAAAATTGTGAAAGTAAGCCCATGTTGTCCAGCACTTAAAATGTATAAACAGTGTTCAGCACTTAGAATATGTGAACAGTGTTTAACAGTAAACCCCTATCCTGCTATATTAATTTATTAAAATTTTCAACCACTTGCGGTTGTGTCTCGCTAACGCGATCCACAACCTCAAGTAGTTGAAAATTACTCATATCTGTTTAATTTGAGATTGAACGTTTGCAAATCTTCATGTTTAAACATATGTTTGGTTCCCAATATTAGTGATTTGAACGACAAATAAAATAAATTAAAAACAACAATAGTGGGGATCAGCAGGAAAAGGGTTAAGAATATGCAAACAGTGTTTTATCAATAGTCCATACAAACAACAAGAAAAAGGGTAATGCCCTTTTGGGTGGCTAATGTGTATATATGAGTACTGTATGAAAAGATAGGTTTGAATTGCTAAACTTTGAGTGGCTGTGTATTTGTAGCTCAGGATATTTCAGGGACAGCGACCTGTTCAATTTTGTTCTTTTTTTCATTAACATGATATACGTCAATGTCATTTTATTTCAGATAACATGGCGAAGATGAAAGCACTTTATAGAAAAGTTGTCAATGAACCATCAATAATCCCATCTAATGAGTACTTCATTGATGAATTTCAGGTAGGCCTATGTCACAAGTTTTTTTTTCATAGACAAGGTTCAGCGCTCACCCTTTCCTTGCTTTGAAAATCATGGCGTTTGAGCCATATCATGAAAATTTGTTAAATTGACTTCAAATGATGAAAAAATTGTCTCCATTTGACAAGTGCATGCCCTGTAATATTTGTTCTGTGACATCAATAAACGCAAGTGAAGTTACACAAGATGCTGAACGGTTGTTTAGTGCTCGGCCAGCATCACTCAACAGATATAACCATGTGCATAACATGAGCCTTCCAAGTTCCGGTCAACTTTCTTTTCTGAATCCAGGCTACCTAACATATTTAATAAAGCATGATTAAATTTCTCTGTCATGCCACTACCCTTTGGGTGATACAAGCAAAAAACATAGCTGGAAAAATGTTTTTTCTTATTTCCTGGAATAAACCGTTTTCTGGGAGGAGATCGGCAACAATCCAATGCGCGCGCTGGGCAGAAAAAACACATGTTGTTTTGGTAATGCACGGCCTAAATCTAACATGTTTAATGTGCACGCTCATCTAAAACAGAGAAAACCCATAGTGGCCTTATGTGCTGGTACCGCCCAGGCATATCTGGTAAAATAGTCTGTTATCGTCCAGTATGTCCTCTTAACCCTTTCCATGCGGAATATTCCTGAGCTAATTGTTCATTATTTGCGGAATTAAATTGTAAAAAATGACTACTTTCAGGCCATTTTTATCATTTGGATAGGCTTCCAAATGTTCCATCCGGAGTTGAGTTCAATTCCGGAATTGAATGGGAATTGAGCATTATCTGTTCCCTAGTAAATTAGGCCTTTACTGCTTTTTAACTGGTGTCTTGTCTCTTCCTGCCATTGTGTGCCAAAAGGCAGGATTTTCTCACTTGTAAATCAAGTATATACTTCCTTTTCTCTGATGTCACTGCCTCCTTCTTGCTTGTAACAGCACCTTCAATAGACAGTATCTGTCCACTTGTAAAATAAGCTGATACTTGGTTTTGGCTGTGAGCAGAAGCATTCTATATCATGCTGGCTGTATATGCACTGACCCAATGCTGGTTGAATGTTGTGCCTTCATCTCTGACACTGTTCCAACATTGGGTCAGTGTATGAGTTGCCAGTGACTCCCGGCAAAAACGAGATGTTTAGCCAATGCTGTTTTACTGCTGAGCCAAGATCGTAGACGATGGGCCAGCATTAAGCTAGCATTGGGTGAATGTTTATCGCGTTAAGGGCTATATACTGGCAGGCCAATGCTGTGATAATGGTGGCCCAATGTTGTAAACGGTGGGCCACCATTAGCCTAACATTGTGTCAACGTCTCGAGTTTGCTGATCAGCTGTGACCAGTTGTCCACGCGGACAGCCTGTCGCCGGAGGGTTAGCCCCCTCTCTCCCACCCCTCTCTGCCTCTCTTGACACAGCTGCAGTGTTATGTTACGCAATATAGCAATTAGGGCTTGACTAAGATATTTATCTCCAAAAATATCAAATTTCGTATTATTAAAAATATATTTTTGGCCTTAGAGGTAGAAGGCATTGCATATTGATATAATTTATACACTTCTGGCCTGAAATATGACCGAATAACGTCTTTTATTGCAATTTCCGTTCATGTGGTTAAGTTAGCCCATTCTTTATAACCATCTGACATGAAAAAGGGACAAAGTATAGTCCACAAATGTTGTGCCTTCATCTCTGACACTGTTCCAACATTGGGTCAGTGTATGAGTTGCCAGTGACGCCCGGCAAAAACGAGATGTTTAGCCAATGCTGTTTTACTGCTGAGCCAAGATCGTAGACGATGGGCCAGCATTAAGCTAGCATTGGGTGAATGTTTATCGCGTTAAGGGCTATATACTGGCAGGCCAATGCTGTGATAATGGTGGCCCAATGTTGTAAACGGTGGGCCACCATTAGCCTAACATTGTGTCAATGTCTCGAGTTTGCTGATCAGCTGTGACCAGATGTCCACGCGGACAGCCTGTCGCCGGAGGGTTAGCCCCCTCTCTCCCACCCCTCTCTGCCTCTCTTGACACAGCTGCAGTGTTATGTTACGCAATATAGCAATTAGGGCTTGGCTAAGATATTTATCTCCAAAAATATCAAATTTCGTATTATTAAAAATATATTTTTGGCCTTAGCGGTAGAAGGCATTGCATATTGATATAATTTATACACTTCTGGCTTGAAATATGACCGAATAACGTCTTTTATTGCAATTTCCGTTCATGTGGTTAAGTTAGCCCATTCTTTATAACCATCTGACATGGAAAAGGGACAAAGTATGGTGAAATAGACGATTTTTTCAGCTTTGATACACATTGTCAAAACACACGTATAGCTACTTAATTGCATGTGAAGAATACGCAGTGCCTGACTTTTGAAGAGTAAAAAACTGGCCCGACATCATTCTATCTGTGCGAAACATTTTACGCAAAGTCTTTGTTTTTGACACAACAAGTTAATTTTAGTGGGCCATAGGATTTTTCAAGATAAGCTCTAGGCCCCGCCTGAATAATCACAATTTGTTCATGTTGACTAATATATTCCCCCTTAAACCACTGAATTAAATAATTTAAATTTTCACACGCTTTCAACTTTAAGTGAGAGAAAACTACTCGTATTTGTTTAATTTGTAATTGAAGACTAAGCAATTCACAAATCTTGATGTTTATTAAAACGGATTAAAGCAACTATAGTCGCGTGCCACACATCCAGAGAAGCGGGCGACTTCATAAATTGGTAGAGTGGAACTGTATTCATGTGAGCTGCAGAGCTGTAAAAACAGCCAGAGCTAGATAGAGAAAACAGCTGGAACACTTCCTTTTGATGAGCATGATATGAAAGAACGCCTCACTGCAAGGGTTTGAACCCCGCTTATCCTGTGTGGGGTTTTTCCGAGAAATATCCTTGTTTCTCTCTTCTCAATGTGACTAGGCAATCACGTTTATGTTAGTTAGCAAACGCCACCCTCCACAACGTGTTATGGAACATAGTGAAGGGCGATATCCTTCTAACTAGTTTATGGCGGCCTCATCGAGTTATGGTTGAAACCAGTGTATCGACAGTGATTTTTCGTGCAGTGCCACATGCTGTGCGCTCCTTCATAAAGCAGAATTTTTTTTTTTAAATATTTATTTGTTATGTCGACGTCAAGTTCTGATTTGCACTATGTAATAAATATTCTGATGAATTACGAATTAGTCCATGAATAAATATTTTAATGAAAATCGATTAAGCATTCTGATAAACTCTGATTGGCGTAGGACTAAGCCTACTGAGAGACCGATTATCAATTATAATCAATCAGCCTTCAAACCACTGTTGATCATCACTATTATTTATATGTTATTGATCAAAATTCACTTTTAAAATTATGGATTTAGAACAGTTCAACTTGAAAAGTTATTGATGATCTATTATGTGTGTTCATAGGTTCCTCAGCATTTAAACAGCCATGATGTTGTTGTAGAAATTGCAGCTTGTGGATTATCACACATAAATGGAAAGGTAAATTGTTTTGTTACTTAAAATTTTAATTATGTCAATCAACCACAATTTAGTGATCATTTAGCTCTTGGATGTTGATATTAAACCATCATTAGATTTAGTAGTACCTTAGTACATGTACATGTATACTTAAAATTGTGCTTCCTCTCTCCCTCTTGCATTTCGAAGAGTGACTGGTTAACGAAACATACAGTTAGTTACTCATGGCCTAACACTCTTGGCTGCCTTGTTGCATTTATATATGATCGGATTCTATTAAATACACATGTGTAATATATCAAATGAGAACCCTTTTAAAGTTTAAAAAGATGGAGTACTACATTTATTTAAAATATGTTGTGTGGTGTATAAATCTGACAAGGCTGTCAACAGGTTAATTATTGAATATTATGTCTTTCAGATTTTGGGAGAAATCTTCAAGAAAGGGCAGTGCATTCAGTATCCAGCTGGATGGGAAATAGCTGGGATTGTGCATCAAGTTGGCTCACAAGTTGCAACTGTAAAAAAAAATGACAAAATTGTTGGTAAGGCCTCCGCAATCATAATTAAACTATTGTTACAGCCCAATTAATGAAAAATTCCTTCCAATTTCAATCACTTGGAAGTTTTTATTTAAACCTTTAATCCTCCTAGCACCATCCGTACCACCCAGTTATTTACTCTGATTTTCATTATCCTTGAGATGTGAATTGTTGCCGCGATTCCCACCTCAAGATGAATAAAAATGTCCTCATTTTATCAAATACCTAGTTATAATATCTCACACTAAAACTTATACAATTTTTAAGTCATTTTTTATTTTTTTTTAGTAGTAGAACAAATCATTGTTATTCGAAATGAAATGAGTGTTTAAACATCAAGGTTTGCAAATAGTTAGTTCAAAGTTAAACAAACATGGACAATTTTCACTCACTTGAATTTGTGGCTCGCGGTAGCAAGACACAACTTCAAGTGGGTGAAAATTTTAATCATTTAGTTGAGTGCTTTAACCCTTACAACGCTTGGACTGTATTTACACATCAGGATCTGACGTCTAAGGACGTCAAATTCTGATGGGTAGAGGTGGTCCAAGCACTGAAAAGGTTAAGGGTTAATACTTCAAAGTTTTTCAAAATATGGCATGTGGCGAATAAATGTGACAAGAGAGCTTAAATGAGTAAATTCTAGATCCTTAAGGTTCTGTCGTCAATCCATATGAATGCATCTTGGCAATCCCATGTTACTTTTTTTCAATTCCATCTCTATTATATTATTATTAGGTGTGATTTATTTGTTCTATGCATTTGCTTCATTTATTTATTATTTAATTATAGATTTAATTATTTACTTAGGTATGCTGCCTCTGGATTCGGAGTGTACAGGTCTTTGTCGGATGTCTGTGATAAATGAATATAATATCGGTAAGACATCACCCCTATCAATGACATAACTGACACAATAAATATCATCAGAAATTTCCAGGGGACCATGATATCTTCCTTAGTAATCATTTAACTCTGTAGTTTTGTACTTTTTTGTAGTGTTTTTAGTTTTTATCCCCCGCCCGTTGGGGAAGGGTCAAATCTTTTTGAAATTTTAACATGACATTCGTAGCAACATGGGGATGTGCAAGTGATTTTTTAGAGATGCTACCACAATTCAAAATGGCCGCCAGAGGGCAACTCCAAAATTTTTTAGTGGGTGCAAAAACTCTTTTTAAAGTCAGAAATTATTCAAATTTTACTATAACATCCCCCATGATATGGAGATGTGCAGGTGACTTTTTCAAGGTTTTACTAAAATTCAAAATGGCCGCCACAGATCAACTTTAATTTTTTAGGGGGTGTAAAAACTCAAAAAATTTGTTTGGTCAATTTTTTTTTTTTTTTAACATCACATTCCTAGCAACATGGGGATGTGCAAGTGATTTTTCTAAAGATGCTACCAAATTTCAAAATGGCCGCCAGAGGTCAACTCCAAAATATTTTGTGGGCGCAAAAACTACAAAATTTAAGGAGAGAAATTATTCAAATTTTACTATCACATTTCCCACGATATGGAGATGTGCAAGTGATTTTTTTAAGGTTTTACTGAAATTCAAAATGGCCGCCATGGATAAACATATTTTTTTGTGGGCGCAAAAACTGAAAAATTGAAATCAGTAATAATTCACATTGTACAATCACATTACCCACCATCTGGAAATGTGCATGTTATTTTACTGAAATTTAAAATGGCCACCACAAATCAACTTTTTAAATATTTGTAACCGCAAAAAGTCTAACCTAATTTATGGCGGGGGATGATATAGGATTTCAGTCCTCTTGTTGCTTAAAAATTTCCTTTTTTAAAGTGTTTGTCAACGGGTTTTGGGTGGTATTAATGTAACCCTTTACCTACAAGTGACACATAATGCTGACAAAAATATTTTGCATCAAATACATGTATAGCACCTATTGTATACAATGTACTAGGTTTGATTTTCCTTGAGAAATTTTGAATCTAACGAATACAAGACGACTATTACTTTTAGCAACAGCTCAACTGATCACACCTATAAAGAACTAAATTGTGCACTATTAAACACAGAAGGCTGATAGTGACTGCATGGGTCAAGATAGGAAAGAGGGTATAGAAGAGCGGGTACGATTGACCATGTTCCCCTATGTTGTGTCAACACAAAGAACATGGCTTCACCTGTCACTGTCTGTACAAACCCTACTGACAAATATTGAAGCAGCTCATTTTGTAATCTCTTTGATCAGCAAAACGGCCTATTGTGTTCATATGATAGAGGTAATAATCTATTTTACTAGGTGTTTTTGTACAGCAGGTTTCTAATGATGTTGAAATACCCATAACTTTGAAAACTGACAGTCACCCTGAAATCATCACATTATTTGTCCCCATGTCTTAACCATGGAATGTGTGCCTTTTGTGTGAATCCTTTGTCACTTTCCCACTTGAAAATTGGTAATCTGTATATATGTGTATGACATCTGTGTAGGAAACTTTAATATGAGTCATTAGTTTTGACTGCGACAAGAAATAGTTTACCTGAAAATGTTTGTATCGAGATGCGCATGTATGCTTGTTTGTCATTGTAGTCAAATTTAATGTTAGAAAATAGCAAATGCAGCCAATATTGTACATCATAAGTGTGAATGACAGCAAAATGTGATGTGATACAGGTTAAAAATTATGTCCTGTATGAAATCACCTGATATTTAGCAATCATAGATGTACAGTATGACTTTTATTTGATACAAAACTAGTCAAGAAATGAAAAAATCTATTACTTTTGACAGTGAAAGTTCCTGATGGAGTTAGTCTGGTGGATGCTGCAGCCTTAGTAGGAGACGGTCTGAAGATGTACACAGCCCTACACTATCAGGTTCATCTCGCAGCCGGTGATACAGTGCTGGTTATAGGCGCAGGCAGCTCATGGGGCTACCTCACGTGCCAGCTGGCCGCCTTCTGGGGAGCCAAGGTCTGTTATATAGATTCATTATTAACCCGTGAAGCGCTGACATTTTTTTGTGTGAAACCATAGGGATCAAAGGTTTTTTTCAATTTCTAATCATCATTAATGTCTTAGTTAGCTCTTTCCACTTCATTTGAATACCTATTTTATGGGTGTACGGCCTTTATAAATATTTTTACTCTTACGGTATGGGGATCGACTTTAGACGTCAGAATCTGACGTCTACAGACGTCAGATTCTGACATCTAAAGTCGATCCCCGCGCTGTAATGGCTAACTGTTGTGGTGCTGAATTGTCACGTAGTATGTTTCGTTGATTTGTAGCTGTAATTGCTGAAGCAATTTCTAGCTTTAAATGACAAAAAATATCTATATTGATACATCGTAGACATCCCATAAACTGAGAATATACATATACCACAAAATGTTTTATCAATTGCAGTGTCTTTTTTTTTGGTTTGAAATACGTTTGAAAACGTATACAGGCCTAGTAGGACTATAAGCACCCACACAGCATTTGTGCACTTGTTCATAATTTGATATTAAGAAAATCATACATACAATCCATCAAAATAATCATGTAAGCACTTGTGTTTAAAGTGTTTCATTTACTTAAGTTCTGATAACTTTTATTCATTTTGGACTCCAACATCATTTTCGTATTTATGCACTATATAATTCCTTTTTTTAAATCAATTAATTGATTGAAGAATGGTAAGTTAGCGATACATGTACAGAAATACACAGATGTTAGAATAGCAGGGCTTCATACCATGAGATAAGCTAGTGCTAGATCACATTCGAACCTGAAATATGGTTAGTCATACAATTATTTTCAAACCTGCTGTTGATATAAATTGCAAACTTCCTTGCAAAATATATATAAAGTTCAACATTTTTCTTCCTTTTGATAAGGTAATAGGAACAGTCAGGAATTCTGAAGAAAAACAAGCTCTTCAAAAACTTGATCCTGGGATTGGTAGGTTGTCACTACAGTGTCTTACTTTTCCAACATAAAATGCATGTTGTAGAAATTCACATTCTTGGATTAGATGCTGCATAAGTCTAATAATTCATTAGACTGTAACACAATAACTTGAAGCACATGTACATACCTTATCTGTCACACAGAATCTACATGTTGTGTTTGGCTGTCATAACTGGCACTCACAATCTTTCTCTTTTTAGGCCTAGTGCAAAATTTGCCTAATGCAAAAACGGCTGTCCGTTCTCTGTCTGCCACCATTAGGGCTATAACTTATTTTGCAGTATGGTAGTCATTCTTATTTCAACACATGTTTGAAAAGATGTCACAATTTTTTTCAAACATTTTGAGATTTGGTGTGTGTGTTCATACTGTATACATTTATGTCATATTAGCTGTAGAAGAAAATACATGTAGATGGTTCTGGGCTAATATTAAGCAAACACAAAACATTTGTATAGCATTTGTACAATGTTGGACCAACGTCGAAGACGTTTGGCCGACGTTGTACGAATGTTTTAAAAATGGTTTGTGTTTGTTGGGTATTCTTAAAATTATCTATAAACGTTATAACTTCATGTCTGTCAAACAAGTTTAAAGCTGTTTCACACTGGGCCAAAGATACCCGTGCTCCGCTCTGCAATTAACTCTTGAGATCTAATTGTGACGTTTTCTTGACAGATTATGTGATGGAGGTGAACAATAAGAGTAACCTGATGGTGAGTAGCGTGATTGAGCAGACTGGAGGACTAGGCGCAGATATCGTCATTGATACAGTTGGCGGTAGGTTTTTCCGTTCAAGACGAACCAGAACACTTTTAGTTTTGCATTGCAGTACATGAGCAGTGAACAATTAAAATGCCTAATTAGGCTAGTTTAGCGGTACAAAGAAACACTGAACAATAGAACTCTCTACATGTTGATACAGCTGCCTCACACCATGCATACATAAAGACATCCCAGCAAAAACAAAAAACATTTTTATAACATTTATACAACGTCGGCCAACGTCTTCGACGTTGGTCCAACTTTGTATAAATGTTATACAAATGTTTTGTGTTTGCCGGGATGTCATGTATGTTTGCTAATACTGTAGTGATTTAATGTGATGTTTTATCAGTAAATGGCATGTTTTCACAAATGTATATTTGAGATTTTAGTATTTTACAGTTCTGTGAGGATGAGCTTTCTGTATTTCCCGTCAGATCTTTGTTGACCAACAAATCTTATTTTAGGGCTGAGTCAGCATTGCAGATGTGGACAATGTTGGCTCAATGTATTGTGTTCGCTGGGTTTTAAGAGGAAACTGTTTCGTATTTCCGAATCACAATACATTGATATTAGCATTATGTTTATTCACTTCTACAATGTTAGGTATAACAATCCTCACTGATACCCTGTCCAACACGGTATTACACCATTAGTTGTACACACATAACCAGTTAAACACTATTAATAAGAGCAATGTAATGTCATAAGAATACAATTGAATAATGATATATGACCTCTACTGTTATGATAATCCAAAAGTGAGATTGATGTGGATGTGAAATTGTATTGTTGCAATTTGTGATATTTTGGAATATCTGCCTACCAGGTAATTTTGTAAGTCTTTGTTTCAGCATTAGGTGTCAAGGAAGCTAATGCAACAAAGAAAAATACTATAACTCAACATCATACAGCAATTCATGACATTATACTTTGTTTATCACCTGGGGGGCGCTGGATTACATCACATGATTCTTTACAGGTAATACCCTACCCTAGAATTTAGTATAACTACCACTCTACAAAGTGCCAGTTACACCCTTTCCACCTCATGGTCACCATAGCATGTCTTAGAAAGTATCATACTTTCTACGTTATTTATTATTAATCTGAAATTATACCTGTAGTTATTTACATATCTGGAATAAAGTGGAACTGTTGGATAGGTTATGAAATATTGGGACTTGAAATACGAAGTGGTAAATGACACTCAGCTCTGCTTATAAGTCCAGTTGTCTGGTAGACCATCCAACTAGATACAAAAATATGTTGAGTGAATAAACATTCTTTGGCTTCCCATGTACTCCCTCGGTAAAGCAGCTAATTGATGCACCTACACACATTGTCAGTTCCCAGCGCACACAGGATGGTAACACATCAGCCAACCTTCTGCGATGTGAGCCAAACATTACGTCACCGTCTCGTGTCTGCTGGGATGTGCTGCATGTGGTAGTGGTAGTGATTGTATTAGCAGTAGCTGCAGCAGTGGCAATCATTATGAAATCAATAGTCACCTTTTGATACTATAGACTAGGCCTGGTATTGCTTATCACATGTGTGCAAATATAGTCCTGGAGTTTGTGGTGCTGTTGTTATGGGACTGTCAACTATAGGCCTATACATGTATAACACTAATGGAAATTTGAAATGAGTAGGGCATTGTCTCAATTTTCTCCTCTCACCACACTTATACCTCTGTAAAATGCTATCACAAATGTTCACAATGTCCCAAGATACATCCACAGTTTGTATTGGATTGATAACACACCCTCTCTTATGAACGGGACATTTCATAGCAATTTCGTAGCAAACGCATTCCGTTTCCGACATGTAAATTAAACATGTAGAAATGTTGCTTTTGTTGTACTTATTTTCCATGTTTAATTTACATATGAAATATGATCATTCTGGTGGCAATGAACACCTTGTTTATGTAAAACATGTACAATGTTCAAAACACAATCTCCTCGCAGTAAATTATTGAACCATGCATGATGCGCGCTGAAAAAAATGTTGTGTGGTCAATAATATTTTATTACAGAAAATGTCATGCAGCATGTCTCATCACTATTTTCTTCACTCAGGAGGAAATGCGAAACAAATATACACGTATATAAATTTTAAGATGGTGTAAATGTTGCTGTTGGACAGTACACAACAATTATGTATAATATATTTCTATTTAATTTTACTTTTAAGTGTAATTTTAAGTGTAATTACCATGTATATAAATTTTATCCTGGATGTCGAACTTAGTTAGGGTGCTGGTCACCTGTATTCGACATCCTGATGTACACAATTTTACTTACAATTGCATATTTGTACGATTATTGTATATATTTGTGTATATAAAGCCTAATAATTAAAAGTACATAAACAATTGATGTACTTTATGTTTCAGCTGGATCCTCCACATAGTCAAATGCTGTTCATGAAAGGATGTAGTGTGAGTTTTCTGTTTGAACATATATGGACATTATCATCATCACAAACTGGTAGATACTCCCGTATCCTTTGTCTTTGCTCATGTTTATGCATTGTATAACTTACTTTTATATAATATAAATAGACACACACATTCTGTACAATATTTAGAAGAAAAAAACTAATATACGTACACTTTGTATAGCATTTAACTTATTCAATTTTAATATCGCATATCATGTCTATGTTGTATTTTTTTTATGTGAAATGACAATTCTTCAGCCTTTTGGCTGCCATGTCTTTTTATTTTATTAAACACCAATTATTATTATATCTTAACTACTGCTCTGCAATGCCCAGCCTACTTAATCGAAAGGTAAGCAATTATGGCTTTCAGTCTTTGCATGGCAATATAACCCACATAGGCATTGTCACGGGATGAAAATACTAACATACTTCACATTTTAAAGATGTTAATTACTAAATAAACATTACACACTAAAATACTTAAAACCTGAATAATGCTGATGGATGAAATGTGTGCACAAAGGTTCATAGGTGATCGGTCTTTCTCAACAATTATGTATACTCAACAAGTATAAGTATAATGACTTCTATAGCGCCAGTATATCTCAACAATATTGAGACTCAATGGCGCTTTGGACTAAAAACAGTATTCAGTAGGGAGGTCCATAGTCGGAAAAGGAATTCGTCATATGCCGGTCGGTGGATGTGCAGATTAAGGTGGTAGGTCTAATGTAAAAAGGTGTTTTTATTTTTTTCCGAAAGATAGTGACTGATTTTGCCTCACGTATTTGAAGAGGCAATTTATTCCACAAGCGCGGTGCGGCAACCACGAACGATGAATGGCCGTAATTTCTTTTTGACCGCGATCCAGGATGTAATAACTTCGTACTTTCGGATCTCGATGTTTGCTGGTGTTTCTCGAAATGTAATAAATCACTGAGATATGAGGGAGTACCCATGAATAGTGCTTTATATGTCAGAAGGTTCAGTTTAAATTTGATACGTCTGTGAATCTGAAAGGATATTTCTTGGTTTCTCAGTCATTTTCACTAAACAAATTATATAAATAAAATAGTTAATTTCTGTTAGAGAAAAGTTGTGCGATCATCAAATTACATGCGCTTTGTGCGAAAATAAAGATATTTCCTGAGAAAGTGACTAACAATTATATCATATGAACATACTGAAGAATGAACTTGGTATGGATTCCCTTTACAGTATTAAATATTCCGCAGCCCTCGCTGGAGACGAGTTGCTTACTGTATTACACACAGCCCTCTGTCGATGCTTCCACCGCTGTTATTTGTTTTACAGCAACTCATGAAACTGTTTCATGACATAATGATTTTAATAAAATTAACCCTTAAATTACTGGGCAACTAAAGAAGAAATGCTCGTTGCCAGTAGTTACTTTGAGAAAAACGTTTCTCACATATCGTTATTTAATTTGGTGCATACGACCAGCAATGTCAGGCAATGACCTGATTACATTCGGATCAAACAATTTCAAAATGGCTGACTGTTCAACAGCGCTTTTTATTATTAGTCGAAACGCAAAAAATGTTAACGAAAGTTTTTCCAGTGTTTTTGTCACCTTTGGGATTTACTTAATAGTGGGGAAAAATCTACCAAAATCTGACTGCCAGAAAGCTGTTGATTCCCAGATGGCCCCAATGACTCTATAATTGCTATGAATAATTAAGTGTATAACTGGAAGTATTAGTGTCATAAAATTCAATGGTAGAATGTTCTGATGTCTGAATTATAACCATACTACAATCTGCATGTGTTTGTATAGTTATATAGGCATAATGTACTAAGTTCTTTCATGTACAGAAGTTATTCCGACCTTTTTTAATGTAATTTGCTCGAATATTTGTTATCCTATTTTTTTATTGTATCTTTGATTGCATGTATATTTATTTTTTCTATATGGCTATCTTTCCAAATCTTACGTTCCTTAACATTTGAACAGATATACTGAATGAGGTGATGAAGAAATGTCAAAGTGGTGCTTTAAAATCATGGATAACCAAAACTGTATCACTAGACTATGCAATGGATAATATCAATGATTTACAAAAAGAACATTCAGGAAAGATAGTTGTTTCTATGTCAGCGCATACCAATAAATAATAACATATTAATATATAAATTATAATAATGCATGAAATGTATATCAATATAAAACACACTTGTCACGCTATGTTATTAAATCAGTTTAAATATCTATCTTAGCTACACTGCTAAGTGACTCCATGAGGTTTACTGGATAGCTCTCATCACATTTATGCACCACATGGCATATTTAGAAGTTATTGAATAGAAAACTGTATAATCCATCAGAATACGAACAGTGTGAGATTTAATTTGAGTTTTCATGTTTGGCCACTTCGTAAAAAGAGGATATCTTATTCATATTGAGGAGGGTATTGTTGCAGGAATTCCCATCTCAATGTGAATAACAATGGCAATAAAAAGCTGGGTACGAAGAAGGTTAGGATTCAACTTAAATATCATAAGTTTTGAGAATGTCTCGAAGACCCAACCCCTGGTATTTCCACTTTATATCTCCAGAAAAGTTTGAGCAATAATGTATTTTCAGAAAAAAAATTGAAGCGGCAGGTTTGTCCTTGTTAAAATAAAATTAACAAGTGTCCATTTGCATGCCGATATTTGGTGAGTAGCCATCTATTCCACTTTAGGTACACATCAAATGCATCACAATTTGTACCGGTTATGTAAATGTGTGGATGCCTAAAATGACCAAATTGTTAATAAACTTGGATTATACATTCATGAACCCCCCTTTATCGTCATGGTTGATTTGTGGAGTTTTCAAACAAGCTTCCTTATGTTTATTATGATTTTACATATACATCTCTTTGTTTATTGTATCTGTTGACTTTATAGAGCTGACTATTCATTAGGGAAATATCGAGTGGTTGACTGGTGTGTAAAAAATATGCAAGTATATTTTTATAACCATGTTAAAAAAAATATTTTACTGTTATATAATTATTTATATATTGTATAGCACACTGCATGATATAAATAAAAAATGTCCATCCAAGCTATCTCAGATGTCTGTATATTTTTTGGGCACGCTACAATATTATACTGTCCAATCATGCTGTCTGGGTAGACATTATGCTTTCATACAATCAACACACATTATGTCTAATCACGATATCTAGTTGTATTTGTATATTGTGACGATCTGACAAAATAAGTCGCTGATTTAAATATTGGAGATATTAACTGATCCTGAATCTAGACAAATTACATTTAACTGAGAGAAATGTAAAGTAAAATTGTGTGATTTGCAGGGTTGGCATTTCAAGTTTGAAAAAGCAATATGTACACTTCTTGAAAACAATACACAAATGTTGTTTACAGTATATACCAGACGTTTTGGTCGTCAGGATTTTTACACTGCATTGATATTTTCTACTTATTAGCGACTGTCACCAAGGTGACATGCTCCGAATTTACATACTACCAGTAAACACAAGCCATTGAACCAATGTTGTTTTGAAGTTCTTCCATCGTCTACGACGATGGCCCAATATTAAATCAACGATGGGTGAATGTCTCATGTTTCCTAAGTTAACTCTGTGCGTTCGCATATTATATATAATGAATGATGTGTATTACTTGACACTATGAGCTACACAAACAAATTTCATTTTTTATAACTTAATGAACATAAAACCAATTTGAGGATGACAATAATATTTATTGATATGTTGGTTGTATGAAGGACACTAATGGTGACGTAAACATTATGTAAAAAGTACATACATTTTACGGTGTTACTTATTGTATTGCTCTACAAATCTGTTTTGTTGAATATATATAATTTCTGTGATCGCGGATTCCGTCAAAAATACATACAATATAGGCCATTATAGGCTGCCCTGCAAAGTCAAAAGACAGTAACTGCTTACTTGAAAGTAAGCAGTTACTGCCTTCTGACTTTGCACTGCATTATACACCCCGTTAAGGGAGATCAGCAAAGTTACAAAATTGATATCATATCATTGTCATTAAATCTCCGATAAGTTGTAGACCAGAAATGTTTGCTGGTGGGGATGATAGTGGAGTACCACTTTACACAGTGGTATGCCTAATTTAGAACCACATTGCGAGTGAATGGTTCTCAAAATGCTCGAAAGACTACTGTGTATTGATATACATCATACAATAGGACTCTTGCAAAATACCCAAATCGACACCAGGTATGTGACATGATACAATAGCGGAACCAAACTGGCTACTAGCCGTACCCCACCCCGGTTTTCCCCAGATAAATTACCTAAACTAAGCTATAAGTCTTTAACATCGATATTTGACACTCAAATTTTAATTGATGATGCAGAAATGACTAAATGAAAAAGAGATTTCTTGGCACAAAATTATATTTGAGAGCACTGCCAATACGTCATAATAATATGATATCAATTATAAATGGGAGTTCAATTACAATCCACCATTTGGTCACCTGGGTAATAAAGGGTGGTAATTGCAAATACAACATACGACCTTTAATCCTGACATTACAATTTTGTCTTGACGACACTCACCAGTCTTAACAAATATCCATAGCCAGATACCCTTATACTTGTATATGTGCAACATAGCTCAGTAGAAGAAATACTCTCATATACTACTAGCATAACGTAAGTCAACGACGACAATTCATAATAACTGATCAATGTGTGCTCCTAATGTTCATTATAATAAATAATATGCCTGTTCAATATGAATAAACAACTGCATTTAATATCAAAATTATAATTTCTTATAATATCCAACTCTTTGAAATCCAAGAAAATTTACCTGTTAAAAAAAAAATATAAAAATATACCTGTTAAAAATAATTTTTATAAATAATGGATAAGCTGTATTGAATGCATAAACTACATGGTTGCATGCAACACACGCAAGCACTGCAGATTTAGTCCACTAGGCTACAGAATTCAGATATTCTCACTTCTAATTGTTGCATCTATCTAATTTACATAAATATCTAATTAAATAAATAATAAATATCCAATTTAGATTAATTATAAGAAATTAACAGTTGTTCAAAGATTCCATGGCAATAAATATAATGCAAAGAATTTTATTAATCATCATGTAGCCGTACCAACTATATGATTTTTCATATTACCCTACATACTATGAATTCCACAATTGTAGCCACATCTCAAATAAAAGTCGCACCTTATTGTACCTTTCACAAAGATTTTTTCAAACCAGTAACAAGTTTGCTGAAGTCCAACAAATAAAACATGACAACCAAAACGAAAGGGTCATTAGATGATTAACGGTACTCACAAAATAAAAATTTACAACACCCAAAATAGAATTAGGATGAATATAATTTGATGACATAATTATTTTTATGAATTATGTGAAGCTCAAGTTTAATGTAGCGCAATACATTATATTATCCTCATCTTTGTGAAGTATGATACAGTGTATAAACCCCTTTCTAAATATGTCAGAATTACCCAGCAGATACCAGACATTGAACCGCTGTTGGTTCAATGTTGGGCCGACGTCGAAGACGGCAGGCCAACATTGAACCAACAGTGGTTCACTGTCTCGTGTTGCTGGGTACATACCTTTATTTAATTTAACCCCTAGAGAGCTACAGTAGATATTTGTAATCTGAAGCCATATATATCGTATTCGTTAATGGAGATACATTTAAACTGCAAGATACTTGCTAAAACAACCAACAATAATACAAGGATTAAAACATGTGTACTAATGCACAGTATACATGTTTAATATACAGTATATATCACTCATGTCTTCATAAAATTCATGTAAATTGGTGTCAGTGTCATTAATGAAAACTGATGTATAGTCTTCTGTGCCATTTTTTGTCGAGTTACCTAGTAAAATATCACAAATGTATCGATTCAAATGAACAAATATTTATTTGAAATTTCCACCCACTTGAAGTTGTCTCGCTATAGCGATACACAACTTAAAGTGCATGAAAATTGCTTAAATATGTTAAAATTGAGCAAATTTCTTTCTCACTATTTCTCTAATAAACAGGCTGAAAATGGCCGTAGACGTGATAGCTCTTTTACAGTAAATGAAAAGTCGAAGTGCAAGATATCTGACAACTGAATAAAGGTGAAACATTATGTGAAAGCAAGTGTATATTAAAATAGCTAAATGCATAAATTGTCATAACTGCAAACACTCTAACAGTGATAAAAGACACACGATTGTTAAAAATATAGTTTTCCCAAACATTAAACAATGTTTTAAAATATGCATGATATAACAAATAGAATCTCACTGTATGCTGATCTGCAGAGTATTGTTACAGCACCACTATATTACCATGTAAAGCCAAAAGCCAGTAACTGTTTAATTGTGAAGTTAGCAGTTACTATGTTTTGGCTTTGCAAATGTCAAAAATTGCAAATGACAAAAAAACAGTAACTGTTTATTTTTCAAGTACGCAGGTACTTCCATTTGACTTTGTGGAACACTATATTACATGATAAAACATTATTTGCCATGATCGTCAAAACTACACTGTGGCACAGTCGTAAGAAACATACAGTCACTTGTGATAATTTAATCTAGGTTGAGATTTGTTTCGATGTGTTGTACCTGGTGGGCACAAGGATGGAAATAGATGCCATATTCTGAGACAATCTGAGCAGATTTTGAGCAATCAAAAGCATTATCAATAAGCCGAAACATCATTGTGGCAATGAAGGAAAACAGACGGCATGGAGTGAATATTAATCAGCTAACCATTAATAACTCCTTAGATCCGTCACAAATTTTGTGCATTAAATGGCATATTTCATCACAATAAGGAAATTTAGAGATATCATACTTGTGTTTTATGAAATGAGGCCAGTTTTCTTCACCTTGAGGAAGGTATTGATTTGCATATAAAGGTGTTTGTGAGGTTAATAAATCGTATTATGATATTGCAGGAAACATTAGGGGGTTATGAAAGATAATATCCATAATACAATGCTAAGGGTCATGTGAGCTGTCATGTTATCAAGCCATACAATCTTTCAGAATAGTTCCCTAACTTCAGGAATTTAATACAACATAATACAAATTAATTTAGATAGTATATTTTTTACAGAAAGAAATTCTGCACAGTATTAAAATATATTTCTGAATTTTTATTTTAAAATTAGTTATGAATTTCTATCATAATTCGTGATTTTGTGAACATAATAAATTCAGATGACAAAGACTTCAATCATACTCGGGTATCCTAATGAAAGCAAGATTTACGTGACCATATAACAATTGTATGATAAATAAGCTATGTAAAACATAGAGATCAACATAATCGTGTGCATGGATATAGAAAATAATGAACAGCAGGTTTACCAGATTTATATGTGGTATATCTACATATAATTTTAATGAATATCCAATATTTAACCCTTTCACCACTGAAGCCCGTTTTTATGTGCTTAATGCCATAGCATTCAGCACATAAAAACGGGCTTCAGTGGTGAAAGGGTTAAGATATGAGAAAGATTCAGTGAACTTTCATTAACATAACTAAAATAACTGAGAACGCTATGACATCATTAACCAAAACCTGTGGTTATAAATATACTTTCAACTACAGAAATGTAGTTACATACAGAAATAAAAACATTAAGTAATATCTGCTTCAACCAGTGAAGTAATAATTTTCTAATCTCGTATTTTTCTGTCATATTCATAACAGAGTGTCATTTATGTCTTTCGTGACGATCTATGAATCAATCAAATGTCACAAAAATATTTTTTAATTAAACGGGGCCAAATGTACTTGTATAACTACATTGTTATACTGTCAATATATCGTCCCCTTAAATATGAAAGGGTGTATCTGCCACTTTTTAAAGTGGCAGATACACCCTTTCATATCCAAGGGGACGATATAGTACACATCCAATCAATTATTTGCAAAAAAATAACTGTAGCACTAATTTTTTCATCGTTGAGATACAGTGAATCCTGATGGATGACTAGATTTCAGTCTCTTTTCTGCTAACACATGGGACCGTTGGCCAAACGCAGGCGAAATGTTGGTAGGAATGCTGGTCCAACATTCTGTGCATTGTGTGGTTGACACCAATGTAGATATAATATTGACCACCGTCTATGACTCGGATCGATAATAAATCTATATTGGTGCGTAATTAGTCATGTGTTTTCCAGACAGAACATTTAAAATTATTTTGAACAATCCAAAATTTTACATTATATAAAAAAGGTGTCAACGATATGATACAAATGCTGGACAGAAGTATGCTGGCTGCCGAATTCACAAGAAAATGATTTCAATATACTTTCGGCTGATTCTGCCAGAAATGCCTATTTTATGGTAACATTACAAGTACCGTCGAACCTCGCCATAAAATAATGCTAAGGACTCGTTACATCAAGTTTATAATAGTGAACATTTTGTTCCAAACTGCCTCCACAGTCCACCCGCATGTACTTAAAAATATAAATGATGCTCTATAATATACATATCATTGGCATGTTATCATATGATCTTCACGACACTTAACGACGTTTTAGGGAGGGAATAAACAATGCTTTACATGGGTGCATGCTCCTAGAAAAAAGGCATGTTCTTTTACGGTATAAAATAACGTGTAGATTTTGCTAATTTATAAGGCTTATATCGGTTCAACTATTTGTATATATAAATATATATATTCAATCTGACTAGTAAGGATACAGGTAGCTATATAATGATATATAAATATATAATGCTGGTGGGTTTATTACTTCTATGTGATGTAGTGAGCAATATGTGGCAATGTCAAGTAGCCCAGGACCATGTCTATAAGTTCAAACATTGGGTAATGTACATGTAGCTATGAGCACATCTGTCACTGAACAAGCAGCTTTGTCACACTGTAGCATTAGGCACGAGGAAAGACTTCACGTGAGTGGGACTGAATCAGTGTAACAAGTGAAGTCGCACAATAACCATATGACAAAGAAAACGTCATTCAATAACTCATTTAACCCTTTAACTGCCGGTCCGGAATATATTCAATTTTTTTCAATCTTTTATTACGAAATTATGTACCACATTTTAAACATGTTAAGGATAAAATGTGACAATAAATCAGCAAGATTTGAAAATAGTTGGCCTCCATTCACTCACTTGAAGTTGTGGATTGAGTCAGCGAGACACAACTTCAAGTGGGTGAAAATTCAAATTGAATAATTCGGCGGTTAAAGGGTTAACCTAATAATATCGATAACAAGTACCAGCATGTATACATAACAGTCAAACATAGCAGCAGTGCTGTCAGGGCTTGTATATATTACCAATGACAGAATTGAACAAGTTTTCAAGAACCACAAGAACATTTTTAAGGCCCAATTTAAAAAACAAAAGTGACGTTAACCCTTACAGCTCGGGGACCGTCTTTATACGTCAGAATCTGACGTCTGTAGACGCTAGATTCTGACGTAGCCTATAAAGACGATCCCGGTACGGAAGGAATTAAAACATTTAAAATGGCCAGACCCATAACATAGGTATTCAAATGAAGCGGAAAGAGCTAACTAACACATTTATGGTGATTTCAAATTGAAAAAAAACCTTCGATCTCCATGGTTTATACAAAAATATTTCAGCTCTTCAAGGGTTATTTTGAATACAAAATGATTTCATAGTATCACAGTGAAGCTGTCGTGGGCAGCTTCACTCTGATAATATAAAATAATAGATAAATAATAATACATATCACTGCTGTATACTCCAATATGGAGCGTTTGTCAAGTACTTCTTGCTAAATATCAAATTTTTCAAGCACCCACACGAACCACATGCTGCTTTCACGTCTTCCGAAAACTGTCGGATCACCTCTGTAGAGAGGTGGTTCTTACAACCTCTGTAGAGAGGTGGTTCTTACAAGATGTGATATATGAAGCAGGTGCTCCTCCCTGTAGAACAGCGAACACTAGATATACTCGTTCACCCCTTAAGCTCCCTTAAACTGCCTTGTATAAAATTCGTCATTAAAAAATGGTATAATCCATCCCAATACTCATATTGTGAGTTTTCATTTGAGATATTCTATGTGGGTACTTCATAAAATCAGGTCATTTTTATTTGCCTCTCGCGGTGTGCATAAAATGAGCGTGAATAGCTGGGTGCTGGGAGGGTTGGCGTTGGTCTACCACCTGCAGCATTGGTCCAACAATATTCGAAAACTGAGCGTTTGTTGGGCAGTGCACTGCAGTAAATTCCTCGCCTACTAGACCTGGGACAAATACTAGCTAAATACTTTTAAGCGTTGCGACCGGCAGCAAACGTGTCCCCAGAATCCGGTGGAGCAGCCCTAGTCTACCACATTCAGGCTGTGCCGTGAGATGACGGCTCGAAAACCCCTTTCTTGAAGAAAGGGTGAAAATCACAGATTTGCTGTTTGGAATATCCCTTCACCCGTGACCGGTGTAATGGCGACGTGAGCGTTACATTCTGTGTGATGTGGAGAAGATTCTGTAGATAATCCTGCAATAAAAAAACTGCCTTAGAATAAAGGGTGGGTGATAATATTATAATACATTCAATCCTTTAATTTTCAAAATTCTTCAAAATAAAATAATGTAATTAACCCTGTCGATAATGAATTCACCTCTGAAATCTTTATCTGCTACAAGACATAAATTGCTGGCGAAATTCTCGATGCGTAGTGGATGAAGACGTGGGTGTCAAATTGAAAATTGTCATATAAAATTAAAACAAGGTGTATGACATTGAGTAAATTTTCAGGAATGCATGATGATGCTTTTTAAAAACCTTCAGCGCGGGAATCGTCTTTAGTCGATCTAAAGTTGATCCCCACACTGAAAGAAATAAAACAATTCTACGGGGGTGGGAGTGGAAAATTATTCAACGACCGAAAAGAATATTGCCCACTAGAATTGCCTACGACGACTGACCGAAATTTCCCACCCCTGATTCTAATGGCCGTAGACCCATAACAGGTATTTAAATGGAGCGAAAAGAGCTAACTGAGACATTTATGATGATTTCAAATTGAAAATAATCCTTTGGTCTACATGGTTTATACAAAAATATTTCAGCATTGTAAGGGTTAATGAGGGTTTAACCCTTAAAGCGAGGAACTTTTTTCGATAAACCATGGAGACGAAAAGGTTTTTTTCCATTTGAAATCATTATAAATGTCTTCGTTAGCTCTTTACGATTTATTTGAATACCTATGCTATGGGTCTACGGCCATTAGAAATATTTTTATTCTTACAGTGCGGGGATAGACTTTAGTCTTCAGAATTCTGACGACTAAGTCTATCCACGCACTGTAAAGGTTTAAGTACTAGCCAGTGTTGCTTTAAAACAACACTAGCTCAACGTCTTTGTGTTTGTTGGTCAGCCTTACCTCTAAATGAGATCTTCGCTCCGATACAACTCGTTCAGTGTTATTTCCAAAGAATTTCTTTGGAGGAAACACGAGCACAGCCACCTGTAAAATTGATATTCATAAACAGTCAAGTTTATCATACTGAGAACTAGTAGTTGTGTATTTACTTCGTCAAGTGGAGATTGTTTTGTTAAATTGTCAGTTAGTATTTACATGTATCATCAAATCAATTCATCATCAAAATTGAGACACTATTGATGACAGCTGATCTGTAGTATTGTAAAAATTACACAGAATGTCTTTCCTAACAATGAGAATAGAACAAAATAAAAAAAAATATGACCTGTAAACTAATCTATTGATATAACATCAACAGCGAGTGCTCAAGTCAAACACAATTTTCACACAGAATATATGTGACCCGTCATACTGAAAGGGATGTGAGGTCAAGATTTAAAAAAATAATTTTTAGTAGATTTGATAGCATGGCCCTTCTTGATTTCATAAACTGAAAGAATTTTTTTTAAAGTCTATTACATTTGATTTTATAACATTTTTAACTTTTTAATAATAATGTCATAAGAAATAGTAACAATACTGCTTGGATGCAACATTCTCCATGACTGGTCAATTATATCACCCTTTTATGAGCAATTTTTTCGATGATAATAGACACCTGTACTAACATCCAATCATGAGACTTACCAGCAGACCATAGACATTGACCCGATATCAGTTTCATGTTGATCCATCGTCTGTGACACTGGCCCAACATGAAACCAACATTGGATCAACACCTTGTGTTTTCTGGGCAAATCGGAAGGAAGTCTTTACACAAAACTAACCTCTTTGTATTTTTTCTTCAGGTCAGCATGTAACTCTCTGAATTTGCTATATCTTCTAAACACAGTCCAGCTATCTTCTCCAACAATCACCTAGCATGAAAATAAATGTATTGAAAATAAGCACAATGACCTGGATATCTTTTCGAAAAATCAATGTAGCCAAAGAGATTATACTATACTAGTGTTCAGTAAATTAAACACCATGAAAATGGAGTAAACGATTTTAGAGATATCGAGGTGACAATGTATTAAAGTGACAAAAAAGATTATAAATAGCCGTCACGACAGGAATTTTTCCAATTTTCTGAAAAATCATACTAGCATGTAGTATGTGGCACAGGCTTGATTATCATCATTGGAATTATTAACTATTGGCACAATAAATTGTATTACTGTTCACTATTAAAACATATTCAAATGCTATGAAATGGTGAAATGTTTAAGAATCACTAATACCAGCATTACTAATGTCTTCATATAAATTTTAATTTTCAGTCACATAAAGTTGTGTCTTGCTGACTGACTGAAATACATGTTATTGTTCAATTCACCTTACCTTCACTTGATATTCAAAATGTGAATCGAACCCTGATCCCCTCTGTACATAAGAAGGCACGCTGATTGATACAGTGGTTGGTGGCTCTGAAGGCGATGGTGAGCTTCGAGAGGACTATAAAGTAAAAGCACAAATAACATCACATGCGAGATAATAAACTTTAGCTAGAAATATGCACTGCTGTACATTTGTTGATTCAACAAAATTGGAGATGAATGTCATTATATCTCAATCTGTTAAAATTTTGAAATAAGTGGAAATACATATATACATATCAGAAATTAATTCACCACCATGCCAAGTATAAACTGGATAACTTGATGAAGTTAGCCTACTCTTAATAATATTAGGATCTTTAGGAGAAGGCTCTAACAACCATTGAGTTTTTAATGTAAAGATTCACCAATTATTTAACTGTAGAGGTAGTAAAAGTGTATTCAAGTGTTGACTGTGAGCGTTTCATAATTAATTAAGCTCTATCATTGTATTTTGGTTATGTATTTGTCATATATACATATGTATTATATATATGTATTACAGTATATATAAATATACCGTAAATACCATAAATCAAATCTCGCATGCAAAGCAACTTTTAAAATAAGCAATTACTGCCTTTGGTTTACTCTGCAGAAATTATAACTTGATGATGTACATAATGAGGGGACAAGCACTGACCGGTGAAGTGGCCCTGATATTCTTTCTTGAATTTGAGCGAGAGAGGCTGCCGGGAGTGACACTTCCACTCTATAAAGATAAGATAGTACATGTTGATGAAATTTTCTAGAGCTGTCATAGATTACGCATATTACATGTAGTACAGTAAGATATGCAAAACGTGTTCATTGGAGGTATGATAAAATACAGCACTCGTCCAATGAAAAATGTCTCTGAGATTAGCCTGGTTATCTAGTGCCAGCCAGAATCCCTGACCTGATACTCCACTTGGAGGGCTATTGAGAAAAAAATTTAAAGAAAAAAGGTGTGAGCCTTTAGGTTGGACATGTGCTCTAGTCTGCATACCGCACGAAAAATAGACAACATTTGTATTTTCTCAAACAATAAATCTGGTAGGCTAACAGTACTGCCATTGGTAATTATGTGAAAGAAAACCAAGTGTGATATATAAACTGATTCCGATATAAATAATATCTGCACAATAAGTGAGAAGATCTCTGTTATATGACCACAGCACCCTGACTGAATGCTCAGGATGGTTGAAAACACCATAAATGGCATAGTTAGATCTTTCTGCTTCATTTGAATTCCTGTATCAGTGCAAGGATGAGCATTTGACGACATATTTTTACTTCAAAAAATGAAAATAAATAATTTAATGGGGAAAGACTTCCTAAACAAAGCTATTCACTTACCAGGACAGAAGCATATGGGTTCGCTCGGGTTGGTGTGTTTTCTAATATACGCCTAAAAAAAAGATATTGTGTGATAAAAGGCTGAATAACTAAATCTGTGACTCAAACAAAACTAGCTTTAAATACATCAGTTTAGAAACACAGTTAATACAGTCTAAGTTAACAATAACACTGACACTTATTACAGTAATTTAGATCTTAAAATACAACTGAAAAAAAGTTACTGAGGTCATCAGATAACACAATTTGCGATATGTCGATTTTCATAAATAAACATTTATGTCATATGAAGCTGGAAATTGAGTTTGAATGAACGAAAAGTACAAACAATTCAGCAGTATATATGGGTTAAAAGAGACTGAAATTTAGAAGTCACTAACGTAGCTTCATATTTCTGTCTGAGATTTTGCATTTCACGTTGATGTGTTTTTCTGATCTTTGCTATTTGTGAGTCACGCTCTTCCCTTTCCATCAACACCTCTTTCTCTCTCTGTACTCGCTGCTCCAACAAGCGCTTCTGTACCTCAGACTCAACAAGCTGGTTCATCTGAATACATAGAAAAGCATTGCTTATTGTCAGGAAGTACATTAATATAGCTAAAGTAATGTTTATTAACCTTTTAAGATAGTATTTATTTAAAAGTAAATGATACTATCAATCAAAACGTTTTGAGTTTTAAGGAGATTTACTCTCGATATAAATTGGAAGTTCTACATTAATTGTTACACTAATGAACCAGATTGTGTTAAGCCTAGATTCAGTCAGTATATATATATTATAAGGGTTCAGCATATATACATTATATGTATATATGCTGAACTATTTTTTTATCGCGATTTTAGTCGCGCAAGGATTCTGTCTGGCGTCCGGCATCAGGTTTCTTGTGGGCGCAAAAACTACGGGTCAAATCATTTTGAAATTTTAACAAGACATTCCTAGCCACATGGGGATGTGCAAGTGATTTTTTAGAGATGCTACCAAAATTCAAAATGGCCGCCAGAGGTCAACTCTAAAAATTTTTGTGGGTGCAAAAACTCTAAAACTTAAAGTCAGAAATTATTCAAATTTAACTATCACATTCCCCATGATATGGAGATGTGCAGGTGACTTTTTCAAGGTTTTACTTAAATTCAATATGACCGCCACAGATCAACTATAATTTTTTGGGGGGCGTAAAAACTCGATAAATTTGTTTGGTCAATTTTTTTTTTAATTTCAACATCACATTCCTAGCAACATGGGGATGTGCAAGTGATTTTTTAAGGATGCTACCAATTTTTTTTGTAGGCGCAAAAACTCTAAAACTTAAAGTTATAATTATTCAAATTTTACTATCACATTTCCCACGATATGGAGATGAGCAAGTGATTTTTTAAGCTTTTACTGAAATTCAAAATGGCCGTCATGGATAAACTTCATATTTTCTTGTTGGCGCAAAAACTAAAAAATTGAAATCAGTAATAATTCACATTGTACCATTACATTACCCACCATCTGGAAATGTGCATGTGATTTTAGTGAAATTTAAAATGGCCACCACAAAATCAACTTTTTAAATATTTGCGACCGCAAAAAGTCTAACTTAATTTATGGCGGGGGATGATATAGGACTTCAGTCCTCTTGTTGCATGTAGTCAGCTGATGTGATCCTTGATTGGCTAGAGATAAACTCATCCTCCACACATAGATGTCGCTTAGGTAACCGGGCGTCATTTTTTGGTTGACACTTTCGAGCAGTTTTGTTACTAAAACAACTATAGGCTTATAAAACACCACTACTCCGCCACATATGAGTTTCTATTCACAGAGAAATAAAAAATAAAAATAACTGAACAGAGTAATTAGTTCTTACCTGCAGCAAACTATTAGATTAAAAGAAATAGTGAAAAATGATTGATAAATAATGAATCGAAGTGAACGTCCTAAATAGTTCCGTGGTTATGATGGTGGCTAGGAATGGTTATTGTCATACATGTACATGTATGCGGAAATATCGGTGTGCGGTGTCAGAGATATAACCTCTGAGGTCAGAATGAGATAAACAGTAACACTGAGGCTCAGTCTTGTCTGACTACATAATGTGCTTTTTCTGACTCAGCTGTTAAGAAATATATGTCATAAAAGACTTAGCATAATCATGAAGATAATACAATGTACTTATAGTACTTCTATAAATACTGAAAAGCTGAAAACCTCACACCGTCCTGACATGTCAGCTAAAAATAATCAAGGGCCTATTCTTTATAAGCAACTTAAAAGCTGAGAACCTCACACTGTCCTGCCATGTCAGCTAAAAATAACCAAGGGCTTGTTCTGTATAAGCAACTTAAAAGCTGAGAGCCTTACACCGTTCTGACATGTCAGCTAAAAATAATCAAGGGCCTATTCTGTATAAGCAACTTAAAAGCTGAAAACCTCACACCGTCCTGACATGTCAGCTAAAAATAACCAAGGGCATGTTCTGTATGAGCAACTTAAAAGCTGAGAGCCTCACACCGTCCTGACATGTCAGCTAAAAATAACTAAGGGCCTGTTCTGTATAAGCAACTTAAAAGCTGAGAACCTCAGACTGTCCTGACATGTCAGCTAAAAATAACTAAGGGCCTGTTTTGTATAAGCAACTTAAAAGCTGAAAACCTCACACCGTCCTAATATGTCAGCTAAAAATAACCAAGGGCCTGTTCTGTATGAGCAACTTAAAAGCTGAGAGCCTCACACCGTCCTGACATGTCAGCTAAAAATAACTAAGGGCCTGTTCTGTATAACCAACTTACAACTGTATCTAACCAAAACATTCATTTAATAGTTGGATACTACTGGTAACTGTTTACTTGAAAAATAAACAGATAAGGTGTGCTGCTCTTTCACCAACAGGCCTGTTCTGTATCGGCAACAGACAACTATATACATGTATAGATATATAACAACAACATTTGTTTGGTGAGAAGCAGTGCAAAGCATAAATGCAGTTACTGCATGCTTGAAAAGTAAGCAGTTAACGCAAAGCCAAAATTCAGTAACAGCAAAGTCAAGACAGTAACTGCTGGCTTTGCAAGACAGAATACCTGTTCTTGCTGTTCCATCTCTTGCAGCTGCAGCTTAGCAAAATGTAGTGAGTCTTGCTCTTGCTGTCTCTGTGCTTCATAAGCTCGACTTTTCTCTGACAACTCTGCTTCGCTGGCCCGCAGCTGCTCTTCCAGGGCTGATAGCTCCTGAAAAATCATGCCGATCAGTATAACTTAACCCTTACAGCGCGGGGATAGACTTTAGTCGTCAGGATCTGACGTCGGTGGACATCAGATTCTGACGACTAAAGTCTATCCCCGCACTGTAAGAGTACAAATATTTATAATGGCCGTAGACCCATAACATAGGTATTCAAATAAATCGTAATGAGCTGACTAAGACATTTATGATGATTTCAAATCGAAAAAAACCCTTTGGCTTTCAAGGTTTTTATAAAACAAGAGGCCCAGGGGCCTTGACGTTTGTCAACAGCATTGCAAAAAATCAGCTATAAATGTGTCAGGGAATGTATATCTATACTCTAAGATGCATTATCATGAAAAGATGTATATCCTTTATATCGATCATTGGCATTTATAATATTATGTTCGGTTCCCATAATACATTTTGCCGATTTTACACACGTTCTGAAGCACTGCACCTAATGAAATATGCTTGACAAAGAATCATTTCACAGGACTACAATGTTATTATTACAAAAGTGCAATTATTACTTCTTCTGGGACTTTTATAATGCCCCAGTTAGCCAGAAATTTTCAGGAAATCTTTAATTATCAATTTTAATTCTTCTGTCTAAAATAGGCCTAACAAAGTTGTAAATTATCAGCTTTTAATGTTTCTTACTCAGCCATGAAATATACAGTAGCCCTAATCCATCATTATCACATGTGGACGTAATGCACGTTCACTGCACCCTGTTACGTAATGCCAATTATGGAAATACACACAGTAGACCTAAGGATAAAAACCCATGAAGGCTTTCTCAACTCACACGATCTTTGGTGAAATGTTGCTGTAATGTTGTCAGGCCAACGTTGAGTGAGGTGTTAGTTGGCTGTATCAAATGCTATGAAATGAAATAAATGGGGTTCTACACCACATTTGTACACATATAGGCTAAAATGGGTAAGGAGAACCAGAGGATGGTGAGATGAATGAAGTGTCACTGCCCTCCAGACACAGGATTCAAAATTGAGCCCTGTTGGTCTATGGCCGAGCACACTAACTCTCGGTCACGGAGGCTGCCCACAATATTCAATATTTACAATTGAACAGGGAGGAAACATTTTGTTTCTTTGAAACTTGAATGCCAGAGCAGGAGACGAATCCGCGATCTCTGACTTTCCTAGGAGGCACCAGGGCCTCCCCCCCTTGCCCTTCGGTATTGTTATTACATATATACGAACACATTACCTGTGGATTTAATATTGGTTCACCGTCAGGGGTGCTGCCCAACATTTTTCATATTAAATGTGAATAATATATATTGGTCATGTCATTGCTATCCCTTAACTGTTATAATTGACAGGTATGTTTTTACTCTGGTTCTGCCATAATAGTGTTCCCTGTTCCACTTTGATTTTCATTTATTGCAAAAATGAAAAATATATATTTTAAAGTTTTATAATCCACATGCACGGCTGGTCCTCGTCTTCATCATTGACGGTTGGCCAGTAATTGGTAGAAAACAATCAACGAATGGGGAAGTGTGAATTCAACTATGATGCTGTGTCATTAAAAAAGCACTATTGGCCCAGCTGCTTTATAGACACTTTATAGCCCTACATATTATTACTTCGAGGCATGTTTTTAATATACATATATCCACTTCTAAAGTATGCATACTTTTAGGTGCATCCCAGCAAATACGATACGGCGAACAGTGGATCAACACTCAAAGGTTTCGAATTTCAGAAGTTTAGCCAGACCAAATATAGAGTTAACTCTATGGCAAGACACGTGTGATTGTACTCCAGCAGTATTGCCTCATTGTAGTAGTCAATGTGATGCGTACAAAGCATATTCTCATAATAAATTACACTGGCTATATACGCTATACTTTTCACAGAAGCTACATCGACTTAATGTTAGTTTAATGTTGGGCCAGCAGTGCAGACGGTTGACTAGCATTAAACCAGGGATAACTGGATATTTAGTTTATTGTTGTGCCGCCCTCTACATCGTTTACCCAGCATTAAAGGAACATCATTTATTAATAATATTACTATTTGTAAATTCAATTAAAATAAAGTTATGGCTTTGGTACCACACATTTTAGTAACTTCTAATTAGATCCCTATTAGCATGATATTAAGGCTTTTATTACAATGTGATGTTGAATATCAGCTTCCATTGATAGGGTCCATAATACAAGAACATAAATTAGGCCTACTATTTGTGTTTTTAGCATAGACTTAGGTTAAAATCTACGTTCAGTTTAACTTGAATATAGCCCAAACATAGGGACGCAGACGGTTAATATACGGCAATATAAATAGTTAAAATTATATGTAGGAGATTGGTACTATTACATATTCAGTGCCCGATTTATAAATTGGGAAAAGGGGGCCATGATATTTTTCGGAGGGGGGGGGGGGCATTCATATCACTTCATATTCCATATTAAACGTTCATCAGGTGTTCATGCTGATAGAAATATCAAAGATTCATATTGGCGGTTATGCTATTATTAAAACCGGAAGAAGAAAAAGTTGTTTAACATTCAGCGTTTGCAAGTGGGCCCAATCGACTTCACGTCACAACGCACTCACATGAGTTAATATCACTTGTGTCAATCAAATGCGTCAACAATATCGAGTGTTATTGGAGTCGATCATATAGCTTGAGTGCTACTCATTGTCTTCCTCGGGTGCTGTCGGATTTATTCTTGGTGTCATCAACTTCCTCTGTTGTTGCCGCTAGGCCTACACCTATTCACATTAATCCGTTTTATTAGCCATTTAAACATCAAGATTTGTAAATTGCTTAGTCTTAAATTACAAATTAATCAAATACGAGTTGTTTTCTCTCACTTAAAGTTGTGGGTCAAGGTAGTGAGACACAACTGAGACACAACAAGTGTGTGAAAATTTAAATTATTTAATTCAGCGGTTTAAGGGTTAATCTATTGTTATTATTAGTCACAATGAACAAATTTTCTACAATATTTGCTGTACAAAATAAATTTGTAGGCCTATTATTATTCGTTATACATTGGTCCATTTTTTTTGCTTTTGATTTTAATGGCACATATAGTCTAAGTCTATATAGACATCTACACCATTCAAGGTAGAGATTTCCCTTTGAAAATACATTGATAAATGCGGATACAACAGGTGTGGCGAACTTGTGGCGAGGTTACTTAGCCCCATGTGGCGAGGTTACCAAAGCTGTGGCGAGGTTACTCAGCCTTCTGTGGTGAGGTTACCAAATCTGTGGCGAGATTACCTGTGGCGAGGTTACCTTGTGGCGAGGTTACAGTCAGGTTACAGGTGACAGTCCAATATTTCGTTGGAATCAGCAACATTTTAACTACATTTCGGTTTCAGTAGCTCGTTTTCTGCCATACTTCATTTAAATTGTATTGGTAAGCATATATGCCTAGGTTTTGGATCATGGGATGCCGAACCTTGACTCTGTTCTAGCAACGCTGAATACTAATACTGAAACTAATACAGCGATACACAGCTCACAATTTAACAGTGTGCGCCGTAATGGGCATTTATTGGCGGCACTACCATGTCAAAAATAAGAAATACGGGAATTTTGTCTCTATATCTAGCCTAACTGGTAAATGCACAGCACAAAAATTAAAAAAACTTTTGCAGTTCTATTCTATGGACATGTTTACATTATATGGTCATATTAATAAGCCAAAATAGAATCACTGATTTTTTTATGATTTTAGCCTGAGCCAGTCCCTTTTATTCAGCAGGCAGGGCCTTATCTTCAAAAATCCTATGGCCCACTAAAATTAACTTGTTGCGTCAAAAACAAAGATATTGCTCAAAGTGTGGCGCAGCGATAGAATGATGTTGGGCCAGTTTTATTTTTCGTGGGAATCTCACAATTAGGCCTACTCTATATAAGTCAGGCACTGGGTATTCTTTACATCAGGCGCCAGAAACACCAGATAACACGATACATTGGACCAATGCTGATGTGATGCTGGGCCACTTTCTGCGACGCTTGGCCAATATTATTCCAATCAAAACCCTTTACGGTCTAATCACTATATTTAATCATGAACATATATTTTATCTGAACACTTCTTAAAGACGAAAGTAGGCCTACCTAACCTAGGGACCCCAAACGTTATATTTGACATATTCACAAGGACTGGTGTACAGAAACCGTTTCTCACACACAGCACCCTTATTTCCCCTAAATAGGACACAAACTCAGGCAAAATAAACTTAATAAATAAAAATGTATAGTTCACCATACTTTGTCCCCTTTTCATGTCAGATGGTCGTAATGAAAGGGTTAACTTACCACATGATCGGGCATTGCAATAAATGACATTATTCAGTCATTTTTCACACAAGAAGTGTATAAATTATATCAATGTGCAGTGCCTTCTACCGCCGAGTCCAAAAATCTAATTTTAATAATACAAAATTTGCAATTTTTGTTAATAAATATCTTAGCCAAGACCTAATTGTTATATTGCGTAACATAACACTGTTGTGTCAAGTGAGGCAGAGAGGGGTGGGGGAAGGTGGCTGGCCCTCCCGCGACAGACTGCTGGCATTCATGAACACCTACCCAGCTATCACGAGGCATTAACCCAATGTTGTTTTAATGTTGTGCCGACGTCGAAGACGGCGGGCCAGTGTTAGAACAACATTGGGTCAATGCCTCATGTCTGCTGGGTTGCGGTCACAGCTGATCAGCAAACTCGAGTCATTGATACAATGTTAGCCTGATAGTGGCCCACCATTTAAAACACTGGGCCGGCATTAGCCCAGCACCGGCATACCAGTATAAAGGCCTTAACAAGATAAACGTTCACCCAATGCTAGCTTACTGCTGGCCCATCGTCTACGACCATGGCTCAGCTGTAAAACAGCATTGGCTAAAGGTCTCATTTTTGCAGGGAACACCGGCAACTCAATACCCTGACACAATGTTGGTTCAATGTTGGAAGAGTGTCATAGATGATGGCACAACATTTAACCAACATTTGGTCAGTGCAAACCAAAAGGAGGCAGTGACATCAGCGGAAAGAAAGTATATACTTGATTTACAATTGAACAAATACGACCTTTTGGCAGCGCTATGGCAGGAAGAGACGGGACGCCAGTTAAAAAGCAGTAAATGCCTAGTATACCAGGGAGCAGATATTGCCTTCTAACATTACACAGACATAACAGATAGTAGCGGAAGTTAACGACAGACTGTGGAAAACCAGCTTAAAAGTTTGTCGAGTCGACAAACTAAAAATTCAGCGCTGTAAGGGATAAGAACCACAGCACAATTGACATTAGCAGGCCACCATTAATGAACTTGTTCAAGAACTGGCTATTAACAACATGCAGAACGTATTTGAGCAGCATGAAAAAAAATATCACTATGTCTACAAGTTGAAAATAATTGTTTTTTTGTCAACTCCTTGAATGGAATGAGTAAAATCAGCTGTATGTTATAGAAACCTTTGTTTTTTTGTTCAGACACATCCTCTCTTCATCTAGAGCTGCCTGACATTGCTTCATCTCTTCCAGCTGCTCATTCCGGGTTCGAGTCAGCTCTGCCTGTTGATGCTCTAGCTCAGCTGCAAAATAAATCATTGTTTTTTAAAATTTAATTTTGCCAAAAATACCTCACATAAATTCAAAGCACGAATTGCTGACAAATGACGAAATATATCTAAATAGACGAGAAATATACATCTCTCAACTAGAATTATTGCATTAACTGAGCTACACAAAACATTTCATCAATTTGAGTGGCATTTTATTTGTTTTAAAATTTCCTTGAAAATGTATAGATATGGACCCCGCAGAACAAGGGTAAACTAAATCAATGACAGACAGCCTAATCATCATCTGGACTAAACAGAGCTAAAGATAAACAAATGGACTCTGGTATTTATCTCTATATTGTCACAATATTGGTGTCATGCTCATCATTTAAAAAAGATAGAGCCACAACTTCAGAACTCATGACTTTGATCCTAAAATATCTATGAGTATTCATTTTAAATTATAGACTCAATGGACTATCATTTAGAAGATACAAAGTCTTATTCTTCCCAGTACATGTATAAAATTGGCAAGATATGTTGAAAAAGTGATTGTTATGCATTGTGTCATAGATTCATTTGAAAAGCTTGACTCTATTCTGTTCTAGGACATTCATTTCAAGTAATAGACTGATTGGGCCTGTAATAATAAAGATACAAAATCTAACTATGCAAATCTTGATTGTACTATTTCTCAGGACAATCCATTTTAAATTACATCTATGTTAGAATTACAATAAAAGCATAGGTGACTTAAAAAAACAATCAGAATTAAGAATAGCAAAAAAAATGTTGATGTGCTTGAACAACCCCAGTAAAGAGGAACAGTGCAAACACATACACAATATTATCACCTCGGAGCTAAAGTATCCTATCTGCCACTCAGACTGTCAGATAGAACTCTTTACCTTCCGAGCTATCAGTAACACATATGTCATGTACAGACTGTCATCTCAAACTTTTGAGATCTGTAGATGGTGTGATGTTAGTCATGACTATTCAAGTTAACTTGAAAGATAAGACAGAGTTACAAGGCAAAAGACAACCATGATTTTTCAAATTATACATCAATCTATTATACATTGATCTACGTAACACATTTTATTACCGGTAAAAACGGAGTGTTGACACAGCATAGGTTAAACCCTTCTTTACCCGAGTTCGCAAAAATGTAAATCCTCATTACCCGCGCATGACCACAATAATGTGATTTTCATACATTAAAATATCAGCTTATTTGACCTGGAAATGACTTGGAAATGACCTTTATGTCATCTTAAAACTAAGCCATAAGAGTTATATAGCTATACGCCATGTCTAACGGTTGCTAATGAGGGTCTATTTGAAATAATACATCACGTTTTTGTGTGGAATTTTGGCAAAGAAGAGTTAATAATGGACTAACGTGTGTGTCATTTGTCAGAACTACACCAAACCTGTTTGCAGGGATTCCAGTTGAGGTAAAAGTAATAAGTATACTATATCTTGAGTACTACATTGTATTACAATGTTATTACATGATGTCGCAGACACTTGTTCGATATGGTAGCAGAAGTGACTCGATAAAAAAAACACAAAATTGACAAAAACAACACAATCAAATCTAGAAAGTAAACTAATACACAATTTCAGCTCACTACTTTAAAAAAAATCGAAGCAACTAATTTACTGATCTAGGATATTTGTCAAATATCAATGCAGATGTAATCAATTCTGATGGCACAAATAATACTACATAGATAAAAAAAATCGAAAAATGTTCTGTGATGAGAATTAATTTGCAACTGTATGTTCACAGTTTGATGAGATGAGGGTAGTGAGGTCACTGCCTATTAGTCAGATTATGTAGATATATGTACATCAATGTAATTAACAAGTACATTTTTTCATGTGTTGCCGTGTCTTTATTTGATATATTACACATTAGAAGCAAATGAACAAAATGAACTATTTAGGGTTAGGCATTGATGTTCATGAATAACTGTTTCTCAATAAAGAATAAAATGCTACTGGTGATCAAGAATGTACAATAGGGACATAAGACACTTTGCCTATTAGAAACATCTGTGAGACATAGACATGTTAGCTATCAATTTTACCTTTTTCTCTGTCTCCTGATAATGAAAGCATTGTGCAAATTGAAATTTTAACATTTCTTTGAAAAATAAACTGAATTTAACAGACTATTAGCCATTATAGAAAAAACAAAGCAGTATTCCTTTATGATCAATATCATCAAAACTTCAAACAAATAGCAGTTCTGTTTAATATGTAAAAGAATGTACATTCTATTTTAAATATTTTATTGATTTATACTTTATTATTGCAATTTGAATCAAATAAAACTAAATTGTATTTAAAAGTTATTTGAAGGTTTAACCATAAATTGGGAATATCTAAAAGAAATGATTAGTGCGGTTTAAAGAAAAATGAAGAATACAAAACAATCTTTTGACATAAATTGCATACCTTCAGCTTGTTGTCTATACACGTTAAACAGCTCATCGTCTTCTGGCGGTGAACATCCATCTCTTCTACTACTTCTCTCCTCTTTTGACAAATGCTCCAATCTAAATAATCAATACAATATCATTATTAAATCAAATATCTAATATAAACAATAATCCATCAAAAATAAGATTTTACTGATATCAAATTCCAGATATTTTGATAGTATGTAGGTACTAGTACATTTGCATCTTTCGCTATGGCAAATGTAACTGCTAATTAGTTTTAACCCTCCCAGCTGTTTACTCCGATTTTTATTCACCTTGAGATGTGAGTTGCTGTCGCAATTCCCACCTCAAAATGAATAAAAATGTGTTGATTTTATAAAATACTCGAGTATAATAAATGTAACTCAAATGAAAGCTTATGATGTATTATACTATTTTTCATTCAATGAATTTTGTTCAAAATATGCTGTATGGTAGATAACTGTGACGAGGGAGGTTAGAGAGTTATAGCATATTACCAGACAACATGATACAACATGATTCTGTTGTACTGATGTAACACTGAATAACAGCAACACAGCAAACAGAAGACATTCACCCAATGTTGGTTTTATGTTGGGCTAGCGTCATAGATTTAGAGCAAGCTGTACTGCCATCTTAGCCTCCACAAGATGTTCACCCAATGCTGGTTTCATGTTGAACCAATGTCTACAACACTGGCCCATCATAAAACCAGCAATGGCTTAACATGTAGTGGAAGTTACTTCATTTTTCTTTATGGCCCTGCTTTAGATTTTAAGGATTCTGCTATAATGACATCATGATGTAAGGATAATTTTAATTGATCTTACTTTTCTTTTTGGCACTGTATCCGTAGCAGGTCATTATCAGTAGACGTCTGTAAATGATTTAGAGCATGCTGTACTGCCATCTTAGCCTCCGTCATCTCACGCTCCTGTTTAGACTCACCCTCGCTAACATAATCCCATGCCTTCGCTATTTCCTCTTTATCTTCCTCCATATTACTGATAGTTTCTTCTAGCCTCTTCTTCTTCTCTAACCACACTGACTGTTTATCGAGCTCACATTTAGTGTCCTCAAATCTTTTTCCCGCTCTGCTTATCTCCTTATTTACAGAAGACTCCCATATGTCATGTAATGTCCGCAGTTCACTTTTCTTTTGATTTAGCTGTTCAACTTGCTGGGTACGGAGCTGTATTAGCGCTTGTTGAGCACAGACCTCTTCACTCTCAGCTCTGTCCTTCAGCTCTTCTATATCTCTCTCCTCCTCCTCCATACGTTGTCTCTCCGCCTGAACACCCCTGTATTCTCTCTGTGCCGCCTCACGTTCAGCTTCCGTACCATATTTTGCGGCATTTAAAGCCGCCTGCACTTGCTCTTCACATTCTTCCAGGTACACCTTAAAATGTAATAGTGAAGATGTATTCATGATGTATTCATGATACAAGTATAACACAGAAATATATTTATGATAGATGCAAAATAAAAAAATGTTTACTTCAGTTTATTAGGTCATACAAATTAAAATGGCTACATGACAATAAAATAAATACAAGACTACAAGACTACAAGGGGAGAAGGCCAAAAGATTTATCTGTAATGCTGCTAGAACCATTATAATTATACACTCATTGGAAGCCAGGTTCAAGCCAAATAAAATTGATACAAAATACTCTGGTAAATGATTAAATAACCAAATAACTCAATTTGGGATATGTCTATTTTTCATAAATAGAAATATTCTTTTCATTTGCAGCTAGACTTAAAAATCAGGGATCAAATACAAAATATTAAAATTGTACTTAAATAACCAAGTTGGTAAATGTCTATATAGTGGTTTAGCTTAATTTACTTTGTCTGATTCCAGTTGTTGTCTGCGTTGCTCTACCTCCGCCATCATCTCGACTTTCTTCTGTTTGATTCTCTGTTCTTCCTGTTTGTACACTTCATACATGCTCTTCTCCTGGCACGTCACTGACTGCTGCGCTGCGCTCAATCGTTCATTCTCAGCCTGGAGGCGCTCTCTGCAAGAATCACTCAACTCATCCTGAAAATGCTGGAAAAGTCTGTGATCTTCTCGCATTCCTCGCAGGTGGGCTCGTTCCTTTTCTGCCAGCTGCATCTCCTGGTATTATGAAAGCACACATTACCATACTGCTCTGCAAAGCCAAAAGTATGCAGTCATTTCCTATTATTAGCCCATTATTTTGGCTTTACACAGCAGAATACATGTTCTTTCATTATTACAAAAGCGTACCAGTAAGATCAACTAACTCCTGTGTTGCTGGGCTGTATATACGTTTTAATAATGAAATTTAGAATTATGATATCTTTGATGAGAAGTGAGGCAATATAATATTAATACACCACACAAGTTGCTTCATGTCATCGCCCAACTTTCAACAACCAATCAGGTGGATTACTAATATAGATTCTAATAATATCAAAATATATTGAAAAAAATAAAAATAAAAGCTACCACATATTCAATTAAACTACCTTCAACAGAGATATTTTTCCTAAAATTACACTGACCGTGAGTCTTTGTTGATGAAGTGTATCTCCTTGCTGGACCTGTTGTTTCAATTGTTGGAGTTGCTCTTCTACATCCTGCTCTTGTTTCTGTAACTCTGAACGGTCTGCCTTGAGATCTTCTTGTATATTTCTAATTTGTTTCTCCTTTTCAAGTAAATCCTACAGAAAATACAGGACCTTTACAGTGCGGATCACATATATAGCCATTTATAGCGTTTCTGAATCTCTTTCAAACAAGATTATTTGAAGGATAAATTATCCTTTAATTTGCTAGATTGGCATATGTTTTGATTAAAATTGTATGGTACATGTATGTATTTTTACAGACTTGGAAGTTGTGGGTTGAGGTAGCGAGACACAAGTAATATTGAAATGTCCCTACAGCAGTGTTTCATCCGGGATTCAGAAGGGGCATAGGGGCACCTTATCATGCACGCAGGGCACCCAAATAGGCGTTTAAAACACCCACGATCCCCAATTAAGGGTATAAACTGAATCTGTCAAGTATGTAAACATCGCCAGTTATTACCACTATGTACACAGGCTGTTAACAGGTATTGCATCATAGGTGTGAGCGCGCGACATCAGTGACTGGGGTGTTTTTCACTGTTGACAATGGCCTGGGTGGGTTGAATATGACGTAACAGCAGTTGAAAGAGGCATTTCACTGTCTGGATATTAGAAGGGCAACATGACGCACACGAAGGGCAACATGGCACTTTTGAAAGGCAACATGGCGCTCATGAAGGGCAACATGGCGTTCACAAAAGGCAACATGCCGCTGCGCCATGTTAGAAAGAGCTAGATGAAACACTGCTACAGAATGTCATGTGGTATTTGTTGTTCGATCACTAATGCAGCTAGACAGCAAATACAGTCAAATATTTCTAGCCCATACTTGACCACATTTTCAAGAGTCTAATGTATATTACACATGGGTATTTTTTTTATTGGGTAATTTTGCTTTACTGTGAGGAGTAATACAGAACTCAATGAGAAAATAATTAAATTCTTAGGTAGGTAAAATGCCAGATTATATAATCTAATTTACACACATATGAAGATGTGACTCAATGATGACCCTAGCGAATCCCAGGAACGAAAATAATTTGTGAACAAAGATTAGTAAATGGCATAAAAATAAGTAGATGGCACTGATTAAATACCCTGGCTAATGATTACTCTATGTGCTAATGGATATGTTTATAAACAAAATGGACATACTCAAAACTTATGTCAGTTAACATACATTCGATTTTTAATTGTAATTTTATTAATGAGATGAGATTGTTTCCAGTAGAAAAACTACATATCTAAAAAATAACTTTGATTATATTTAAATGTCTTCAGTTGTCTTCCCATCACACATAATCAAGATGACTTAACATTAAATCAATGTTTTTTTTTAACTGATGTTGGACAGCATCTCGAATGGTAGTTCAATACTAAATCTACATTAGTTCAATTACTTATGCCAGCTGTGCATATTATTACATTAAATTTATTTCACTCCTTAGACACGAAGTGCGTGTGACTAAAATAGCTTCAAAAATGTCTCCTGCGAAACATATACCTGTTCCAGTTGCTCTCTTTGATCTTCAGTCTTTTGACGTAGAAACCTTTCCCGAGCTAGTAACACTTGAAGTTGTTTACCCAAGTCTGCTGATTCATCAATCTCCATCCCCTGCAAGTAATAAAATTCTTAGATAAATTTGAATATATTTATTGTTTGTACATTTAAAAAGGAGTAAAGCAATGATACATTAGCTATCTTCAAAAATGTATTTCGGAAAATGTAGTTGAAATTCACAACAATCAATTAACCTTTAAAGTTAGGAAAAAAAATGCACCCACTTGAAGTTGTGTCTCTTGACCCATTACTTCAAGTGGGTGAAAATTTATTGCCAATCTGGGAACTTTAATGCTAATTTCGTAATCAAATTTTCTTCATTGAAGGTTAATTGAAAGAGCAGAAAAACATATATGTTTATAAATAATTGAAGCTCCATGACCAAATTTATCAACCACATTGGGTGTGTGATTAACCCTTGAAGCACTAAATATTTTTGTATAAACCATGGAGACCAAAGGTATTTTCAATTTAAAATCATCATCAATGTCTTACTTAGCTCTTTCCGCTTCATTTGAATACCTATGCTATGGGTCTATAACCATTACGATTTGTTTAATAGTGGATCAACTTAAGACATCAGAACCTGACGTCTACAGACGTCAGATTCTGGCATCTAAAGTCGATCCCCCCGCTGTGAGGATTAACATTTTCAAGGTTAAGAAAGGTTATTAAGTGATCAGATAAGGATCCAATACTCATCACAGAACTGACATAATGACATAAACGAAGCGTGGTGGCTAAAAATATATCATTTGCCACTCTGAAGGTTAGATTATGCCAGATATTTCATTTAGAACATATTACATAAGATGACTCACAGAATCAAGTGCGCTTCCATCAAACTCGTCACTATGACCTATTTCTTTAGAATAGAGCTCCAGCTGTTTCTCCAAATTTAAACTCCGCCTTTTTAAGTTGTCTTTTTCCTTCTGTACTTCCATCTGAACCTGAAATAGTTATATTGATAAGGTTTTCTAACCTAACACCTTTACCACTAATCATTTTCAGTCCATTTTATTAGAAAAATTAATTCACTATTCATGATTGGAAATGATAATAAATTACTTTGAACCAGCAATGATATAATATGTATGTTTATCTGTTTAACAACAGAAATTTCTATCCACAACAAACAACCTTCAACTCCAGATTGAGTGTCTATCAGTAGTCAAGCTCCACATACATAGAAGACGAAGACTGATATAGCTTGGTTTCTGAGAATTTCACAGAAACAATGTATGTACTGAGAGTTAATTGACAAGTATTCTCATGATTAAAAATGCATAACATCAACTCAATCAAGACAACTCTCTCAGTACATACATGTCTCTGGGGACAAGGCATTTTTAAAAATGTACTTTTTATGACATCACAAAACACAAGTTATCTCAGGCTACATCTTGTACTTTTGAAAAAGCTTGTCCGAGATAACTTTGGCACCGTCTGGAATGAGTTAACATGCTCATGATTTCAAATATATAACATCTTTAAAGATATCATCTTGAAAAGGATTAAAATCTCTTTAACTTTGATTGATTCAAAACAATATGAACCTTAAAAATAACTTGAACTAGTGCATTAGTTCTCTCTCATAATAGAGCATTGTCTCATTTTCTGAAGAATGTCTGATGTGACTGATCATGTGCAGACAGGTCATGTTTAGTTAACAAATATAGGCTTCAAATAAGATTGGCAGTAGTTTATTTTGTTTTCATATAATTGACTACTGATTCATAGTAGATCATTTAAATGTGTTACCTGTTGTGCTTCTTGTTTGATCTTTGTTGCATCCAGTTGCATATCTTCTATTTGTTTACGTTTATGTTCCAGTTGTTGTTCTCGCGTCGTCTGCTCACTGGCTCTATCAGTCTCCGCCTGACGATACTTCTCCTCCATTTCCTCTATCTGTAATCTGTTGACAATACATTTGTCCTTAATATTTTTTCTAAATTTGCTTTCAAATATTTTATACTGCTAATATAGGTTTTTAAATCACTTATTTGCCTGTGAAACATAATCAAATTTTTGTTGGAACTTTAGATTAACTTGCCTGAAATATATATCTGATAATCATACTAGTTTGAGAGAACGTAACATAATAAAATAGTAATATGTCTAGTGTGAGAAAATAGCTGGTAGAACATGTAGCATGGCATAGAGTTTTCATATTGGCCTTTACATGCCTTTTGTTGAAATGCACACAATGTGACAAAAATGACCTCTCAGTCAACATTAGCGAGGCGATAAAGTGCTAAATTTGCTCAATAAACAATCACCTTTTAGCTTCTAATAATTCCAGCTGTTCTCTGTGCTTCTGTTCCATATCTGGCCTGTAACGTCAAACAAATCCATATGTATCACAGAACATTCCTACCATAAAATTATAGAATGCCTTGAATTTTGATTGAAAAATAAAGCAGATGACGAAGAAAAGGGCATAAACCTGGTAATGTGTGAGTTGCAGTGATTTGGGCCATATGATCTAGCAATAGTAAAGTCACTGAAACTCAACACATAATCACTTTTAGGCCTTTTGCTTCATCACTATTACACCTGAGGCAACATCATATTTTGTAAAACTGGAATATGTACATATATCTCAAAATTATCCACATATTAGTATAATTATGAGAATGAATTGTCTGGATAAAAATAATATTCATTGTTTAAAGTACATATAAACATATACAGATATAAAAATAAGTACAATTTAATAAACTGTTGCATATAAGCACATTTGTATGCTCAGTATCATTTTATCAAAATTGTGTATTTACCCTGAGATGAGATTATGAAGATTATCAGTTGATTTGTAGAGATCTGTCATGGATTGACTCAGCAAGGAGCCTCGACTCAAACTCAAAGACGTCTGAAATTATACAATGAGTGTCAGGCAACAGACAATAAACCTGATAAGCTATAAATGAACAACATCCCTGCAAACACTAGACTTTGAGCCATTGCTGGGTCAATGTTGGGCCAGAGTTGCAGACAGTGGACAAGCATCAATCCAACATTGGGTTGATGTCTTGTGCTTGCGAGGATAGCATATTTTCAATCAAATAAATTCAAGAGAAATGGTATAATCCCCCGGACTAAGGAATGTCCGAGCTCTCGTTGCAAATATTATAATTGGTCATTTTATAAAGTCAGGTCATTTTAATTCACATAGGGGTGGAAATTGCAGCACTAGATCACATCTTAAGAAGAGTGAAAATGAAAGGAAATTTTTGCGTGTGTCAGGAAGGCTAAAATTTGATTATCAAAAAAATTATATGAAGGATAATGATGATTTGAGCTATATGTTTGTAAATACTAGATATTGAGTCAATGCTGGTATAATGTTGGCTGGCCCACAGTCTACAACGCTGGACCAAACAAACTGACATTTGGTCTTGGATTTGCTGGGGTTACCTTTGATTCCTTGCGCAGCATTGCAGCTTGAGCTGGATGGTTAAACCTGAACATGTTAGTTTTCCCAAGTAAAATGACAGCACCTGTTAACAAAGTCAGATCAGTATAATTATTGAATGAGTAAAGTTCATAGAACTAAAACATTTTCAGTCTTTTTCAAACTTTGCTGAATGAATTTTTAGAGTCTCTAAAAAGTTATGTTAAAGTGAGTGTGACTCTTAACAAATTTGTTTAAGTCTCTATACTTATTTCTGAATTACTCTGTTGTTCGATTTTGATTTGTCGGCAATGTTTTTGTTGGTTTAATCTACCTTGTGTGAGTTGAGTTGGCTCATTAATCTGTGTGCCATTGACAGTACAGAGTGCATCACCAATAGGCACTAATGTCACTTCCCCATCATGATTGATAAATTCACAATGACGGGGCTCCACACAAACACCAGACAGCTCTGTAAATAGAAAATAATTATTTTTAGTTTTGAACATTTTTCCAATGCTGTTCTGTTCATTTGAAATGAATAAGATCTTTGGTCTTTAGTGTAAAGATAGGAGCGAAAGAGGAAAATCTAATGAAGAAGAAGAAGTAAGAAAGTATGACACAACATTCCCACCTACATTTGGACTAAAAGGTAATTTACAGGGTTCCCCACAGTACTGGCAGAGCCGGTTGCCCGACCATATGAATTTTATATGACCAGCATGTAAAAGGTGTCATCCGGCTGTCATCAAGATGGTAGATTTGCCAAAATAGTCTGTCACCCTGTGTAGTTTAAGCGGTTAGGGCCCATGCACCCAAACGGGAAAGAGCGCACTTTCCCCCTCATTGCCGTCACTTGTTACGTCAGCTGGTGTGGTAGCGCTCACACTTCTGCGACGCTGGGTCAACCTCCAGCCAGCCCTGGTCAAATACTGCTGGTGTATGCCTACTCAACTATACACATGTAGGGCTACGCGCCAGTCTGGTCTGGTGACCACTCCCGCCCGTGCCCCGGCATTCAAACAACCCTAAACTAAATGTGGCTGACCTTCCCCCCCCCCTCATCCATTGTGCACGGGATACACAGACCCAGAAAAAATATTCATTTAATTTTGGCCAGCGCTGGACATTGGACCAACAATTAGATTAAGCTGATATTGGTCATGTTTACTGGATTATCCCTGCCTTAGACATAGTTTTGACAATGTCGTGCTAATGAACATCTTACATTTTACATTATATATCCTCACTGTGTACAACTGGTGTAGGCCTACATGGTTAGCCCCACCCAATGACACAGGACGCTGGTCTAACATAATACAACTAGATTGATATGCCCAGAAAGTGTGATAAGCATACTTTCGGCATTGCCTCGCCCCCACATCTTTTGTTCTTCCCCAGTAAACTTTACGGTTAAACTTGCTGTTAAACATAGCCTCACAGCTAGCTGCTCATGCAAATATTTGACAATTATTTGCAAAACAAAATATCAAAGCAGCTGAAGGTAAATCATAAGCATTCCTATCATGTGATTAAAAATAATTTACAACCCAAAATAGAAGATAAAGAAGAGAAAATTAGAATATAAAGTATGGATTATGATGCATTAATATACCATGAAAATATTTATGATACATTAATATAACATAAAAATATAAACATCAAACTATTTGGTTTTCATAAATTTTGCATCCCCCATTTATGCATGCACCTCTCTTATGCATGCGTTCAGAGATGGTATGATGTACTTTGAGGTGTCTTAACCTCTTGAGTGCCACTATGACGACTTAAGTCGTCATACTTTTGTCGCTCCCCAGTGCGGCAATGACGACTTACGACTTAAGTCGTCATTTGTCAAGTATTTACCAATAGCCCCCCTGGCACGAGTAGGCCCCCAAATTTATTTTTGCCTCAGAGTAAAGGGTGATTCCGTGGGATTCCGTGTTTAGCGTCACATGATCACTGCATTGGTCACATGATCATACAGCGATCACGTGATACACTTTTTGCCTCCTTGATATGCTTATTTGCATAAATTCATGGCTTCTGTCGGCCATCTTGAATTTTTAACTTTTGATAGAGTATTCCTACAATCTTATGTAATACTTCATTTTTGACTAATTTGCGTACACTGATTTCATTGGCATGGTTATTTTTACTATTCAAGGTCATCTAGAGGTCAAAACCAAGATGGTTGCCATCGCGGCCATCTTGAATTTTTAACTTTCGACAGAATAGCACTAGAGTCTTGTGTAATATCTCATTTTTGACTAATTTGAATACACTGAATTCAGTGGAATGGTTATTTTTTACGTTTTAATGTCATCTGAAGGTCCAAAACAATATGGCCACCAATAACCAGAAAAACAGGGAAACTGTAAAAAGTGCTCTACAAGACTCCAATTGATCTCATTTTGCACTGATGTTAGCGCTGGTACAGGGTGTGATATAAGAGGGGACGGGTGATATAAGAGTGGGGTAATACCTCTCCAAGCTACATATAATCACTGTACCCCCTAGGATGCGTGTTGGAAGGCTCCCCAGCCACAATATGTCAATTGCAGCCTTATGCAACATATGGAAACTGTAAAAATATGTTTTTATTTAATATTATAGCTGGTTTGACCTTAAAATGACCTTGATATGACCTTGACCTGACCCTGCAGTGGAACCCCAGCAAACATCAAACTATTTGGTTTTCATAAATTTTGCATCCCCCATTTATGCATGCACCTCTCTTATGCATGCGTTCAGAGATGGTATGATGTACTTTGAGGTGTCTTAACCTCTTGAGTGCCACTATGACGACTTAAGTCGTCATACTTTTGTCGCTCCCCAGTGCGGCAATGACGACTTACGACTTAAGTCGTCATTTGTCAAGTATTTACCAATAGCCCCCCTGGCACGAGTAGGCCCCCAAATTCATTTATGCCTCAGAGTAAAGGGTGATTCCGTGGGATTCCGTGTTTAGCGTCACATGATCACTGCATTGGTCACATGATCATACAGCGATCACGTGATACACTTTTTGCCTCCTTGATATGCTTATTTGCATAAATTCATGGCTTCTGTCGGCCATCTTGAATTTTTAACTTTTGATAGAGTATTCCTACAATCTTATGTAATACTTCATTTTTGACTAATTTGCGTACACTGATTTCATTGGCATGGTTATTTTTACTATTCAAGGTCATCTAGAGGTCAAAACCAAAATGGTTGCCATCGCGGCCATCTTGAATTTTCAACTTTTGACAGAATAGCACTAGAGTCTTGTGTAATATCTCATTTTTGACTAATTTGAATACACTGAATTCAGTGGAATGGTTATTTTTTACGTTTTAATGTCATCTGAAGGTCCAAAACAATATGGCCACCAATAACCAGAAAAACAGGGAAACTGTAAAAAGTGCTCTACAAGACTCCAATTGATCTCATTTTGCACTGATGTTAGCGCTGGTACAGGGTGTGATATAAGAGGGGACGGGTGATATAAGAGTGGGGTAATACCTCTCCAAGCTACATATAATCACTGTACCCCCTAGGATGCGTGTTGGAAGGCTCCCCAGCCACAATATGTCAATTGCAGCCTTATGCAACATATGGAAACTGTAAAAATATGTTTTTATTTAATATTATAGCTGGTTTGACCTTAAAATGACCTTGATATGACCTTGACCTGACCCTGCAGTGGAACCCCAGCAGAGGGCAACCCTAACCCATGACACCTCTAGTACCCAGGTGTGGGTGCCTCAGGTGTTTTTGATTTCAAGCCTATGTTCCACAACACTCCAATTGACCATTTTTTGCATTGATTTTAGTGTTGGTAGAGAGTGTGATATAAGAGGGCACGGGGATATAAGAGTGGGGTATTACCCTTCCAAGCCACATAATAGTCACTGTACCCCCTAGGATGCGTGTTGGAAGGCTTTCTAGCAACAATATGTCGGCTGCAGCCTTGTGGAACACTCGTTTGCAACAAAAAACTGTAAAAACTGTTTTTTTTAATAAATATTTTAGCTTGTTTGACCTTCAAATGACCTTGACATGACATTGGCATGACCTTGGGGTAGTACCCCTGTAAAGTCTAACCCCAGCCCAGGTCAGTTAGTAGCCAGGTGTGGGCCCATCAACTGTGGGCAAAGATAATTCACATGGAAGATTGTCCCCGTAAAACTCCCAGTGTTGGCCTTATGTGGCGTGGCACAGGGGAGCACAAAAGGCCTGGCACTCGAGAGGTTAATTAAAAAAATCTTTTTGTTTTGTTATCGCGCGCGCGCACAAAAGTAAACACTTTATTATGCTGCTCGCGCGCGCTAAGTTAAGATTTTTGTTAGAACAACCGGATGATTTTTTTTTTCTGTGGGGAACCCTGGGTAATATACTTGTCTCGATTACACCACATTTCACTGAATAAACAATCTTAAATTTCAATTGTAGACAAAAAAATTTTGCAAAAAAAAATTATCTTTCCCAATAATTCATTTTTTTTAGTCTGTGGATATACTTTTTAAAATATAATCAGTCTCTACCACTATAGGCCATATTAAACATTAGACAAATAGGTTTCAATTGTGTTTCAGGTTGGAGTGTGATCAAAGGGAAAGTATGGAACCATCTTGATAAATAACCAACAAGCTGCCCCAGTGCCAAACTTCCATATTCAGGGGGATTACCAACAAATAAAATTAAAATGTCAAGGGCTTGAGGTACTGTAATGAAAAGAAAATATGATGATACAATATATATTTGGATACGTTCTGATCGGCAGGACTAGCTACTTACTAATATCCTGCTTAGGTTCAGCATCACTGGTTCCAATTGTTGTATTCCTGTCCTGCAATGAAAAATGAAAGTCAGATCTACAATATGATGCGCATGTTTATCAAACCATTTTTGGCAACACAGCCCTTTCTGTTATGTTACAATTTGTATTGTTAAAAATGTGAAATTTAAATTATTATGTTGGAGAAATAACAAATAATATTTTATATATGATTTCATCAAGATTTGAGAAGCAACTGTACAGATCCAGTGACAGAGACAAACCAGAAGAGATTATTATACACAAATTTACCAATTCAGAAATATTTTGTGGACAGTCACCCAATCCCCCTCAGACATCTGTTTACTGAATTTAGCAAATTATATAATGATTGTATAATAATAAAAAGTTGTCAAAATATAGATTACAATAAGAAAAGTTTATAATTTGAGAATAAAATATATATTTAGAAATTAAAAATGGGACAGCAGGACATATAGGGTTAAACCTCCTAGCACATAGAGGGTTAACCATCAGTCACCTGAAGAGTGGTTGTTGCCATTCCCGTCTCAAGATGAATGAAAATGTAATGATTTTTATAAATAAACTTGAAAGTATAATACACTGTATTACAAATTAATGATCATAATAGGCTCATCTTGATGGATTATCACACTATCTAGTCAATAAATGTTAGTCAAAATACCCCATGTGGTGCATAAATGCGATGAGGGAGTTTAACGGTTGAAACCTCTGGGCCATACAGTAGTGTAAAGAAATAGATTACAATAAGAAAAATTTGTATGTGAGAATGTATTTAGGATAATTTTTCAGAACTTAAAAATGGAACTGCGGCACACAGTTAACCCTTTGGGCCTTGCATACATAAGTAGACACCAGAGATGTGATTGTCAGTGAAAACAATAGAAAATGATGACAATTGCTCTAAAAAAAAAAAAATAACATTAAAAAAAATTGTACCTTGAGATGGTAGAGCATGATGCCCGTGCTGAGAAGATCATCGTCAATACCTATGAGATGTGGCAGCTCAGAATCCAGCATGACACCGAGCCCCTCTTTTCTCAGAGCAAGCTCTCTCTCCTCCAGAATGCCCGCAGTTTCCTGCCACTGCCCCTGCCACATCTCTGTCATTACCTTCACCTGCAAAACACTAACACATTTTAACCCTTGCTATGCTGTATTGTTTGTTTCTATTTTTCATCACTCGGAAGTAGAATTGCTAATGAATGATATTTAGCAAGCAACACCTCGAAGGATGAAAAATATTTCCAATTATGGAAAACAGGCACCTCCCAACAGTACAACCTGCTATAAGCAGCCACTCTTATGAGAAGCTAACCTTTCAAAATGGCTTTCATTTAGATTTTGCATAAAAATAAACCTCTTTTAAGCAGCCATCTCTTCAGTGTGACAAGTGTGACTGTCCGTAGCAGGTTTTACTGATTTACTGAGCATCTAGCACCATTTTATTAATTTCATATATTTTATCAATTTCAGTGGCAATTTAGCAGGCTTAACCCTTACAGTGCGGGGATCGACTTTAGTCAACAGAATCTGACGTCTGTAGACATCAGATTCTGATGACTAAAGTCGATCCCCGCACTGTAAGTTTAAAAATATTTCTAATGGCCATAGACCCATAACATAGGTATTCAAATGAATCGGAAAGAGCTGACTAAAATATTTATGATGATTTTAAATTTTAAAAAAACCTTTGGTTGTGATGTTTTTTACATATTAACTAAACGCTTTAGCAGGTTAAAAACTTGCTTAAAAAATATATACGATCCCAGCAGCACAAGGGTTAACCCTTAAAGTGTTATAGCCATTGTTAGCCTTTTTGTTAGTCCTACAAGCAAAAAACAACTTAGGGAGAAATTAGCATTAAATTTGCTAGATTGGTTTATGTTTTCATTCAAATTGTATCAAATTGTATAGATGCAAGTAGCAAGATGCAAGGTCACAGTAGCGGTCACAGTAGCGAGACACAACCTTTGAGTGAATTAATTAAATTATATTTAATTTAGCACTTTAAGGGTTAAAATAATACTCCCTGCTAGATAATAACAAGCATAATATCAAACATAATCATATCTGGAGTGAAATAAATAAGTATTATGTTCATCTCTTACCCTGGCTTCATTTTCATGTAACTTCTCTTGTACCCTTGGTGTAGCCAATTTATCCTTCAAAGGAAAGATATATACTATTAATGTTAACTTCTAAAATAAAATGGATGAAGAAGTATGAGCAATATTATTAACCTTTAGCTGTCCAAACATTTATCAAAATGTAGATTCTGCGTGATCTCTGATTTTAATGGATTGTAAATTTTCTCTTGCATGTATTTTATTCATGATGCATAGTGAGCAAATATAAAATTGATGTTGTATAATACAAGATTGTCCGTAGGAAACAAATTCACACAAAAAGTATTATTGTATAAATTGTTGACCTTATCGAGGAACAAGTAATGTACATGTATCTGTCTAATTCTGCACTTAAAGAAAGTTAAGTCAACTTACAATATTCCCTCCAAGTAATGCTTTTAATCTTGATATCTCCCTACGTAGGTCACGTATGAGCTTCACATTAGGATCCTCATTTACAGTGGGTTTATTAATTATGTTTTTCGCTCGGTTGGCATAGCGTAATGTGCTCAAACTTTCCCCATAATTGCATTGGGCAGGGGAAATAGCTGAGTAAAGAAAGAAAAAATGATAACAATTAGAATAAATAAACAGAATTTAACTGTCATATTTTATGAACAATCTTCAACAATATAAATTGATTTGTGAATTTGAACAAATTTAAGTCATAACGAAAAATTGTCAAATTAAACTAAAAATGACATGTTTTGACATTTAAGTCAAATGCAAGAAACCATTCAATTCTTCATACATTTATAATATGAAAACCATTTTAGAGCTCCTATAGCAACTTCATTTTTAACTCATACTTCAGTTTTACAAACACCACCAATGGTCATAATCGTGTGGTAAATTCATTTTGGCCAAACAAAGGTAATTGTTGCTATAGTGTGACAAAATATTGTATTGATACACACTATTACATCCACTGAGGAAAAGTATCCAATCTGCACAATAAGGCATACAATCTCACCTTTTTTTGCAACACATCAAAAACTTTTAATGTAACAGTATGCTAGCCGTGACACTTAAGTAAAAACTCACTTGCGATCATGATAGTTTTTGCATTTCCACCGAGACTGTCCTTCAGAAGCCATGTGAGTACAGAGTCTCGATATGGAATGAAGGCATTTTTCCCAGACTTATCCGCCATGTCAGCTAAATAGTGAAGAGAGACAGAGGCACAGGAGATATAGTATTGGTGATATGGCCTAATTTAACATAACTGTTATCTATTTGCACTATGATAATCATCAAGGATATTAACTCACATGCTAATAATTTTTATACCAATAACTTTTCATCCACATTTCAGGATAATGGATTTGAAGGTAGAATGTGTTAAATCAGCAAATGTTCTTGCCCTTAACCCTTGTCCTTCTAGACCCATATATATACGGCTACCAGCTGGTTTAAAGCCAAGTAAAATGCCATCCATATTCATCAATTAGTTTGTGGTAGATGCTCAGTTAATCTAATAAGGTGAATATTGTGTCAGTAATTCCAGCTTCAAATTAACGAAAAAAGTTAACAAACAATTCAGGAGTAAAATTGATGAATTATTGAAATTTTACACACCTGACATGGCAGATATTTCAACTAATAATCAATATAACATTTTTATTGTTAAAATAAATAAACAATGTAAAAACATATCCCACCTAAAGTAGAAATGACATTTCCAAGGGTGACTAGGGATTTATTAATACTGCCGCCCTCTTTTAGTCTCTGTCCAGTGGCACCAGTTGCAGATGCTCTCTCACTACAATAAATAAATCTCACTAAGGGCACTGATATTAGCGCTTGTGTGACCAGTAACTGTTGCTAAAAGTATAATATGCCTTAAATCTTGAGACACTGATATTACGTTTGTACATAAATTGCACAAATTCAAGGAATTTCCAGTGACCTAAAGTTGTGTCTCGCTACCGCGATGTACAATTTTGCGTGACTGAAAAATAGGTATTTATATTATGACACAAAGACTTGCCTGCCAGCTAAATCCACCAGGTGAATTTTACTGTGTTTCTCACTGGGGGAATCCTTGCTGAACTTGGCCTGTAAGAATATGAATAAATTATATTTGTTAATTTAATTTGTGGTTGCCATCGATTTTGCCCCTTAATGCACGTAATCAGTCTCATGCACACAATCAGTCACATCACACATTTTTCAGACGTGCAGAAATGGCAAAAATAATGCAATATAATGACACTCCCAGCAAACACAAAACATTTGTATAACATTTATACAATGCCGGCCCAACGTCTTCGACGTTCGTCCAACATTGTATAAATGTTATACAAATGTTTTGTGTTTGCTGGGCTGTCTGTTTATGTTGTTGAGTACCTTCAGACTGCGGGGATTCGACTAACCTGTGTGAACACCATAGTGAAGATAGCATGTGACCGACTACTGCTGTCGTTCATATTTGTTGATGCTGTAGTTCTGAAATATAAATGTAAATTGATATTTATCTGATCAGTACAGAATTGGCCATCTCAAAAACAATACCCACAGGATAACACTCCTGAAAACAATACATTCATGATTTTCAAAATGTGTCAAAAGTATTATGTTTCAATGTGACAAGGCTCTGTAGAGTCTATGGTGATCATTTTTGTATTTTTCATAGCGAGCCAGTGGAACTTTTTTATATACTTTTAGCAGTAAACCATGAATTATAATGAGGAGTATTAAGTCAGAGTGGTTTTCAGACAGGCCAATAGTTCTCTGAGATCTTTTATTATGAAAGAGGCTGCCATAATCTGTACCAGGGATAGTTTAAGAATTTAATTATTACTGGTACATTTAGAATGCAACGTTATATGTGCTGGACTGAACATGAAAAAATGTGCTATATGTTGCGACATAAGGTATGGAGACGGTACCTGGTACTGTTGCCTTTGTCAATCAATTCTTTGATGTCTTCATAATTCATAACTAAATGCTTGGAAAGATCTACAACAAATAAAAGAAAAATTTGTATCCTTAACCCTTTAACCGCCGGTGCCGCATATATTCGGTTTTGCATTTTTTTTAGCACATTATGTACATGTACCACCTTTTGAACATGTTAAAAATAAAATGTCAATCAGCAATATTTGAAAACAGTTGACCTCCATTTTGTCAGATCTGAATAATTTTCACTCACTTGAAGTTGTGGATAGCGTCAGCGAGACACAACTTTAAGTAGGTGAAAATTCAAATTGAATAATTTGGCAGTTAAAATGTTAAAGCATATAATATTTTCCAAATTTAATATATTACTGCGGTATGAATCCCAAAGGCTTCACTCCTTACTTTGTAAGTAAGCCACCACTGCCTATTGGTCTTTGGGAGCAGATTAGATCCCCGGGCTCAGTTTCTCAGTACATGTATGTCAAGGAGAGCAATTGACAGCGCTCCTGGCAATCGCCAGGAGTTAAATTTTGCAGCTAATTAAACCCAAAAAACTCACGCTCAGCATGCTTCACACGCCTCGAGGAGAGTTCAATACTCTCATAGTAATTTTCAGGAGAGTATTTGATAGCTTTCCTCCGATTTCTTCTGTACAGGACTGGTATGTCATTGACATGGATTCACATGCAATTAACTCTAAAAGCTGAATTAATCCTTGAAGCGGGAATTACTCATTCTCCCACTTTAGCAGTTTTGTCTCGCAAAAATGACCCACAAGATCAAGTTGAAGAAATTACTTATAAAGGTACAATTTGAATCAGATCAAATTCTAATCTAGCAAATTTCCTTGTTTAAAAGTCAGACAAAACTGAAAACGGCTGTAGACGTCATCAGCAATTCAAAGGTTAATATAATTTTCAAATAAAAAAAATTAGATGGCACAATAGTCTTTGCAATGAAACTCACCCTGCACATAAGGTCCATCTTTTGGATGTTCTCTAACACGTAATGTGTGCTGAGTCTTTCCTTTCAGTAAATCCCGTACTCGCTCATTGTATATCTCCAAATAACTGAACAATCAACAAATATTTTTAAACAGACATGTGGACAAATTGTTAATATTTCAAATGATTCTGGAGAATGCTTCAGTCAGATGTAAGAGGGTCCATGTACAAATCTGCAGCTTTACGGAAAGATGAAAGTAACTAATTGTTCATCTATAATAATGGTGGTATATAATTAGTTTACAAATTATTTGCTCACAGTCATGTGAATGATCTGCTGTCACAGATAAATTTAATGTAGCTCCCTGACATGTGTCATAGCAAGCTATGCAACATCCTATTAATGATGATACATGTACTACAATATGTGTACAATGATGAGCCACTTCTATGGTCAATAGAAAGATATAAAATTGTGGTTTACCTAACTTCTGTTCGGTACGTCACTCGAGAATCATTCATTCTTTTGAAAAGTTCCTACAAATACATGGATCATATACTAGTACATGAAGTCATCATCTTATTCCTGAAATATTGAAAAATATGTTTCAGTCATGATGCGCATTAGATCAAGTTTAGGTAAAAAAACTGCTGTGATATTGACCCTGAAAAAAGTCAATGATTGTGCGCAGATAATGTATGTATCTCAGATTAATCAGATTAGGAGTTGAAAAGCTGATGAAAATATATTTTCTTACTGATCATTGGAATTATATGCAATATAAAAGCTTAACCTTGTTAGGTTTAACCCTTGTGTTGCTGAATTGTCAGTTAGTATTGTACAATCATTTGAAGTTTGAATTTCACTAGCATTTCATTTGGTTTGAAACCTTATATATACAGTTCTATCAGGACAATGGTTAATTTTATAGATTGTTGGTTGATAATAATTGATATGACAAATACACAGACTGCTATCACACAAAACATAAAAAAATATTTTTTAACAATTTTCCCCTTCTAACGGCCAAGGGCAGTTTCACATACATTAATTTTTCCACATGTATGGCAGGCATATTTCAAGAATTTCTAACATTTATAGGCACATCACTCACAGCATGGTTACATCACATACAGATTCTGAAGGAAATGTTCTCACCTTACAAAATTTGGGAGTTAATCCTTCATCATTCTGCAAAACATAGATATAGCTACATTCAACTGTATAATTACCAAGGGAGAAATAAATTAAGTTATCAGCCTGTGATAATAATCAGTGTTTCATCTAGCTCTTTCTAACATGGCGCAGCGCCATGTTGCCTTTTGTGAGCGCCATGTTGCCCTTCATGAGCGCCATGTTGCCCTTCATGAGTTCCATGGTGCTCTTTATGTGCGCCATGTTGCCCTTCTAATATCCAGACAGTGAAATACCTCTTTGAACTATTGTTACGTCATATTCAACCCACCCAGGCCATTGTCACAGTTAAAAACACTCAGTCACTGATGTCACTCGTTCACACCTATGACGCAACACCTGATAACAGCCAGTGTACATAGTGGTAATAACTGGCGATGTTTACATACTTAACTGATTCTGTTTATACCCTTAATTGGGGAGGGTGGGTAGGTGTTGGAAACACCTAATTAGGTGCCCGGCATGCATGGTAAGATGCCCCTAATGATAGGTGGTGCCATGCCCCTTCTAAAGCCTAGATGAAATACTGATAATAAATATTGATCAAAATGGATGTGAAACTATCTGTTAATGTACATGTACTAGTATGCAGTATAAATTGAATTTAGAAATAACAGAGTGGAAAGATGGCATGATAAGAAAAATATATATCAATCAAGTAACTCAATATTACATGATTTTCAACACCAGACTGATTAAATTTTCACTCCCAAAAAGTGATGTGAAATGCTCTTGAAAATGAGGTGAGGAAAAATATTCCTATGAAAAGTGGGCAAAAACAATTATAAAAAGATAGGAGGTAGATTTAAAAAGATATATAAAAAATCTGGAAGGGAGAAAACCTAATTTCTACAGCACATATGGAGTCTTAATTAATTATAAACAGTGCTATAAATTATTTATATTAGCTCGGTAATGTAATCAATTATACATCTTGGTAAATGAATATGTCATAAGTGAAGAGAGTTGGATACATTATAGTCACTAACAAAAAATGTAACAAATAAAGCAATAAGCTAAAGAAGTTCATTTCTACCCACTTCAAGTTGTGTCTCGCAGGGCAACACAAAATTTAAAAAGAGTAAGGATTATTTACTTTAAAATGTACAAATTGAATCACAACATGTGTCAATCTAACTAATGCTCATTTCTACATCAAATGTTATTTTTTAGAAAGAAAATAAAGTCTGAAAACACTAAGGAGGGATTAGGGTTGATATCACAGAAAAGAAAATTTAAACTCACAGGCGTTCCCATCATGGTATAGGTTTTGCCTGAGCCAGTTTGACCATAGGCGAAAACACAAGCATTGTATCCTTCATATGCATTATGTATGACATCCATACCCAAATCAGAAAAAACCTTTAACAAGATATTTTGGTTGATATAATGAATAATATGACAAACAGAGCAGTGAATAAATTAAAATATAGTCTCATTCATGACATGGTTTAAAAGTAAAGTCTGCATTGTGGCTTTGATATATTTAAGTCAAGATCACATAAAAATCACTTAAATCATAATAATGTTACTTAGTTTCTGTTCCACAAAAATTATATCTCATGTCAAAATGAGAGCTGCATCATATTTATCTTTGTCACATCATATTTGTCTCTTCTTTAAAATATGTTTATTGTTAGTTTTGTTTAAAAACAAATGATACAACAGTAGTATCATTTTACATGTGATATTTATCAGTATATATACAGGCCTAGCAGTACAAGGGTAAAGCTATAGTAGACAAGTTGATATGATATATGTAAACAGTGTTCATTTGATTTCATGGGAGAATACAGCACTCATTCAATGAATAAGGTGTGAGAACAACAGGACAGAATGTGAGAAATGGTGTAATTACTCACTTGGCCCTGTGAAGCATAGTTTGCTTCTGTGGGATTAACAGTCCAATAAGAATAGTCAAAAGTGAAATCTTTGATTCGTTCACGGCCATTGTCACCACCAGAAGATTGTGTTGGCAACTAAAACAAAAAAAAAAGGCAAATGTATATTTTAATCAGTCATGTATCAATTCACAAATTAAACCACAAGGGTAGTATTAAACATTTATTGCCTCTCCCTCCCATACACATTTAGGCTTTCACTTCAAATCATAAAATGGCTCTTTATTAAAGTGGACTCTACTTACAATTTTAATAGCAAAAAAAATTTTGTTCATGTTTATTGTTTATTGCAGTCTAGAGAAGGTAAGGTAGGATTTTTTTTCACCTCTATATAAAAAAAGAGGCCAGGCAACCATAATTATCCCTGCCCCGCTCACGAGATTTTTCATCGTGCATCCTTCCCTACACTCACATTTTGTTCTACAGTAAATGGTCTACCTATCTGGCAGAGTTTGACATGTCTATAAAGATATTGAAGTCAATGATAGTCACAAATTGGCTATTTTGAATTTAATCAAGTTGACATTTTTTAGGGCATATCTC